>CM060957.1:93638495-94238495 GCA_030765055.1 Mantis religiosa
GGGCATCCAGCTCTTCCTCCACCTTTAGGTTTGTAGTGAAGTAATACATTTGGTAATCTATTTTGTGGCATCTTTCCTATGTTTTCCTAACAGTTATTTCTTATTTAACTTATTCTGTCGTTTAAGTTTAATATATTTAATTTTTTTCCAATATCCACATTATATTTTTATCTAAAAGTGTAGTAAGAATTTCGTTTCGGCTAACTCCATCTTTCTTCTTTCTGCTATTCAAAGTATACACAGGCAAAATTTAACATAATACCTGCCAAGTTTTATAGAATTTTATTGAGTTACTTTTGATGTTTTATTTCTCAATGTTCTTATTTGCCACACAAGCTATAGAATCTGCCTATTTTATGTTACTTTTTGGCAGTAGGATTTGTTAAATCCCAGATAGTCAAAATTAGTTACCTATTCTATATTTTATTATTTATTACTATTTTGTATCTTAAGTGGTTTGTCCCTTGTAACGTCATCACTTTTGCTTTTGTCCCTGAAATTCTCGTGTTGTAATTTCTGGCTGTTCCTTCTAACCTTTGTTTTGCTATTTATAATTTGCCCACCTCGGTAGCGTAGATGGTAGCATACCTGCCTCATGTTGAACAGGTCCCGAGTTCGAATCTCGGTCAGGGTGAGTTAACTGGATAAGTTTTATTCCGGGGTTTTCCCTTATCCTGAACGACGAATGTCTGGTAACTCTAAGCTCCATGGACCCAGGATGCATTGAGCATCATATTCGTCGTCCGATATGACTAAATGTTGGAGGACGTAAATTTAAAAAAAAATTTAATTTAAAATTTGATGATGATGATGATGATGGTGATGATGATGATGATGATGATGATGATGATGATGATGATGATGACGACGATGATAGTAGGCACTACAGGCCATGTAGGCCCTTGGCCTCCCTAACCACCCTCTTCCATTCTACTCAGTCCTCCGCTTTTCTCCTCCGGCCTTTAATCCCCAACTTTCTCAAGTCAACTTCTACATCATCTACCCATCTTTTCCTGGGTCTTCCTCTTCCCCTTCTGCCATACAGCGTTCCTATGACTACCTTCTTAACTACACTGGTTTCCAGCATTCTCTGCACATGGCCAATCTACCTTATTCTTCCTTGTTTAATTTTAACTACTATATTTGGTTGTCCAAATAGGCACTGTAACTCCAAGTTAGTCCGCATTGTCCATCCGTCCAGCTCCTTCATCACTCCAAATATATTTCTCAAAATCTTCCTTTCCCACCATAATAGCCACTGTTCTTCTCTGATTGTCAACACCCATCTTTAAACTTTGTAGTGCTAAATATTACTTGAGCGTCTGCAAACAATAGAGTGTTTAAGGCCTTGGACGGCCTTGTTTACCACCTTCAATTATTTTAATTTGTTAGTCATTATTATTCATTTCACAATATAAACCTTGAATTACTGTTACCATATATTTTGGGAAATCTGTTTTATACATTATTTTCTCAAGTTTTATTTGTAATAATCTATCAAAAGCTTTATCGTAATCGATAAATAATATTAAGTTGGTAGATTGAATTCTCATCTCTTCTGAGTGATCTGCTCCCTCAATCCAATATTCTTATATAAAACTTCTTTCTTCCTATGTGGAGGATGTACGAGTAAACTTTAGGATTTAAAAGTGAGTGCCTGGTATCGCCTGCCCAGTATGAGGCATGGTTTGGACCACAGATAGAATATCCAGGATGGGAGATCAAAATGAGAATAAGGAAGCGGATGATATGGAATAGTGATTATGGAGTGGTTGAGAGAATGGTAGGGGAAAACAAACGCAGACATCGCTTTGTGCACCACGAATGCCAGCTCCGATTCCTTGGAACAAACCAAATCATCTTGGTGAGTGGTGAACCACTGTACACAATGTTAAATACAGATAGATTTGAAACAAATTCTAACCTTAATGAAATTATTAATAAATTCTTCGGTTTAGAAGAAGTAAATCTTATTGTTTAAGGGATCCAAACGTTCAGTTTTAACGTTTTAAACGTTTAGTTAAGTAAACATCGAACAATTTTATAAATGAATAGTTACTTGTTGCAATTTTTGTGGAAGCTAAACTGAAATATAAGCGCGGTACGTATAGAAACTTCGATTATATGTTTTGCAGCTCACATATGCAATGCTTTTTCCATAAATATACTTTTTAAACTCAAGGGCATCAAGAATGTACTTCCTTTCTAATCTCAAAATCCAACTTTTGGATCGGTTAGGATCGGTTAGCATACTCCTTGTCTACTATAAGTAAACAGACGTAAGTTATCGTTCTACCATTGTTGTGTTATCCTCCAGGTCCCTCACTTCGTCGGGCTTCGAAGGGACGATATGCCTTCGTTGTACTCGTCGCTGTTGTGTCTGGGAAGGCTCAATTATCTCAGGGTCCCCTTTGAAGAGTATCTATTTCACTACTGAACTATGGGATAGGTGATGTGATTGAACTGGTAATTTGGGTTTTTCTCACGGTTGTTGAATAAGAAAATATTTTAGTATTTTTGTGTCGACATCGAGTTACTCCGATATCTGCAGGTTTTAGTAATTTAGGTGGCACTCGCGGAATGTATATGCTCTTAACTGTATATGCTCGAAGCTTTAAAATATTTACCTTAATTTGAGAATACTTTAGATATCGGCGAATGCACCTCGCGCTTCTCTGGATGCAAATTTCTTAACGTTGCATGGTACTGTTACGGCATAATACTTCTCCCTACCCCAGATTTCGCCAGACTGCCTCGATTCTACCCCAACACTGTCCTTTTCTAAACTCCCCAGAAATGGTAAATTTATTTCTTTGGCTAAACAAAAGGGAACGCCAATAATCCTTATGGCCACGCTAAGGGGTAGCAACAGCGGAAGCTGTGCCGTTACCTGCGCTGAAACCTAGCAGAAATCCCGGAGAAACTAAGCCTATGCACTTTATTGTTTAATTGTATACACCTTTTATACTTAAATACATTCTTACAAATACTATTATAAAAGTCATGTGTATTTGCTACTGAGTTTTCTGTTTACAATATTAAATAATGTTTAATTAATAACATCTAATTACATCTAATTATAGAATAATGGGCAGGCGTAAATATCGTTACAACGTTATCTATTGTTTAGAGGCCTTGACCCATGGTGTATTTCCATTTATATGAAATTCAATTTGAATATGACCCTACATTACTTGTTGTTCGCAATTATATTAATGATAGTTAAAAATTGCCGTTTCATATAACATCGGAATGGCTAAATGTGCCATATTTAGTTGCTTTTTAACCTAAGAATATTCACAGCTGAATTTTGGACAATATCTTAGAAATATGTTTATGTCTAAAGGTGCAGTTTTAACTATTAGCATTAATATCGTACTCAATTACTTTCAGAACCTTCTGAACCTTCAGCATATTATCATTTGTAGAATATCGGTTTAATATATTCAAAATCTTCCACCTCAAACTACAGAATTCATAAAAAATTTACTTTATTTAATAATTTATAAAATCGGTTTAATCTTGTTTAAAACATCACATGTTTAAGAACCCTTAATTTCAAATGTATAACTTGAATTGTATGCAAATTTCCTATGAAGTTCTTTTTAATCTGAATGCATGTTTTGTTTTAGTAATTCATATGAGCAGACATCTTACTACCCAGAAAGTTAGATCTCGTTAAAGCGGACAACTTATATGTTGTAATACGTTTTGTGGTATTAACCATTAAAGCTACTCTTTGCAAATCCTTTATTTATTCTGCTCAGTTTGTTAAGTTTATCGCCCTTTTCTTCTTTTTCTTCCCTGAATAGAGAACGGAAATTCAAAACCGTCACATCGCAAAAATCTCTCTGAAAATCTCAATATTGGAGTAGACTGTTGCATTCTCATTTTCCTTTGCTTAGAAATAAATATATAAATTTAAAGTGCAACTCTATTAACTAGAATTACGAGAAAGAAAATACTTTTATAGTAACATTTTATATAAGAAAATAAAGCTATATAATATGATAATGACAATGTAAGGCTTTATTGTGAACAATACGAAAGAGGAGTAACAACAGCTGCAGCATCCACAGTTGAAACTTCTAGGACGAGCAATTTTAAAACTACTAGATCAAGTTGAAAAGGAGGAAATGATACATATGTCAAGCCAGAAGTTTCAGGAGCAACGTATTTTCAAAATATAATTGTTATCAAATTTGCTGTAATTCCAGACTAAGAAATGAAACATATGCATTTAACACTGCCCACTATAAATCAATAACAAATAATTTAAGACTGGAAGTAGACATGGTTGAAATAACACCTTCATTGTTCCCTTCCAGATTGAACTAACCCAGCTTTTTTCTCCCGCTTAATGTCCGAGTCGACTAAAAGAGATCACAGGAAACCAAAAACATTGATAACAAAAAGTCCACAGTAGATCGATATATTGAATATCCAGAAGCGAAAATGTCGGTAGAAACATTATTTACAAACTCCAATTTACATATATTTTGTGCCATTAAAACATATTAAATTAACTTCAGCAATTTTAATCCAAATAGATCCAATATATATATATATATATAAAACAAAAAATATAATTGTAGGGAAATTATTTCAACCATTGAATAAGGAGAATTGCAAACTTAAATTGAAAACCAGTTTCCAAAGGAACTTCGAAAAGTTGATTTTGTATTTCATTATTTTCAAGTGATACATAGTTTAATAATATAGAAACATGAACCATGTTTGAATTATTTAATATAATCAAGCATAAAATATGAACACTCATACTTACAACCTTCGTGCTATCGCCCTTCCCTTGTTTTTATTGATTCCGTTTGTTCACTGTTTGCTTTCCTTAGTTTTCCCCCTTCCCTTGTTTTTATTGTTTCCGTTTGTTCACTGTTTGCTTTCCGTAGTTTTACACATATGTATAAACTATACACCTTAACACCCATTTCCAAGGCGGGACCCGAAACCGCGACCCTCTGCACGGCGGACGCTAGAGATATATGTACAATACATACTAACGACCACTGCTACCAGGGCCGGCAGTATTCAAGACATGTATGACGCCTGCTGCAACACAAACGTTGAACAGTAGTGACAGAGAAGTTGCCTCAAATCAAGGGGTTAAAGAACAGGATGCTCTTTAGCAAGGGGAATTTTCAGCATGCCACCACATAATCAGTTGTGACTTGCCGAAGATTATAAACTGTTGCTCAATTATAGCTGTTTAACCAACTCAAAAATCAACAATACATTATAAACAGGTATTCCTTTACCATGCTACAATTTGGGTACAGCTGCGATTTTGCCTAGCGGCGACAGGGTTTCAAATAATCGAGTCTGTGAATGACAGAAACATTTTGGATTTGATAGCGTCTATGAAGTTTTAACTGCTTTAAAAATAATTGTTGACGTGCTTATTTTAAACATTTTACAGTCAAATATGGTTTATATGTTGTAGGCTTTTGCTGAAATGTGTCATTTTGCAGAGTCTGTTTAGACCGAACACGAACCGCTGCGGAATGTGCAACTTTGTATTTTTAACTGTCTACCTTCTACTTATAGTAGGCAGAGGAACGAAGTTGCTCTAAATAAAAGATATATGTTGATATTAAAACACGATATACACCTTTTAATGCCCCTAATATGGTACGATATACATAAATCTGAACCACTTTAGTAGGCCACAACTTTTGAACCAATAAAAGGACAGACGTGCAACTTTGGGAGAATATAATACACAATTGGGAGGTTACATTACGCTATATAAATCTAAGAGAAAATTTTATAAATATCCTCCATCAGCATCTATACCTGTTTGCACTCGTCTCACCATATTCTCTGAAGTTTTATGGAGAAGATATCGAATTGAGAAAAGGTTATTTCCAGCAAGATGGTGCAACGTACCACACATCTAATGACGCTATGGAAATTGTAACCAGTTTATTTGATAATCGAATAGTCTCAAAGGATCTGCGGCCCTCCAGATCCCCCTGACCTAACCTCACCGGATTGTTTATTGTGAGGTATCTAAAAATAGAGTGTACAAGAATAAGCCACGGCCAATAATAACAATGGGCGACAAAAAATAAGTTTTGAACGTTTCGAGCACTTCATGAGGCAATTCCTACTAATTTTCGGTTGCCAAAAACAAATGTGACAATGAAAAACATTTATTGGGTCTAGTTTCTGTGATATACACAGGGTGGAAGAAAGTATTGCATATTAACGGATTGAGAAAAAAAGGTACATTTTGATTACACACATGCTAACAACAATGAGAGTGCATTTTATTTTTAAACTGGTAATTACATGCTAAGAGTTCCAAATTGTTGGAAAAATACTTCGCAGATAGTCGTGTCTGAAGAGAATCATGTGGTTCTCTTCATCGTCTTTTAGCTTGCCTCTTGTGATGGCGTTCTGCAGAATCCTTATACAAAGACCAACAGTAATCCGCAAGCATTACTTCATTCCAACGGCCCTGATTTCTTTGTTACATAACAGAAATGTCCTGATGGAATCTCTCCCCATGTTCATCACTAACAGCTCCACAACTAGGAGGGAAAAAGTCCAGGTGGGAGTGGAGAAAATGGATCTTAAGGAACATGTTGCATCCAAGGTTACGGTATTTTTGTAGGAGCACTGTCACCAAATGCTTGTAGTTATCATCTCTTTTGTTGCCTAAAAGTCCATGAAGAACAACACCCTTGAAGGCTTCCCAAGCTTCCTTTTCTTTCCTCTCCAAAATTTGGTCAAATGCAGGATCCTCTACAAGTTCTCTTATTTATGGTCCGACAAAAATGCCTTCCTTAGCTTTTGCATCAATTATTTTCCAAAATTTCTCTCTGATTATGTTTTTTTTTTTTATTTGACAGGTATGCCAACTCCCCAAAACATTCCCCCAAATGTAAAATCTCTACTCTAAAGTATGAAATGTCATTTTATCTTCAAACCAAGAGCTAATATATCATTATTGTGATGAGTTTTTAATTAAGCAGATGGAAATACATGTAAATTCACTACTTTTAAGCCCGAAACATTTTCATTGTTACCCAATGTAATTGATGTTCTCAAGGAATCCATTCGAACCAAATTAAGTAACATAAACAGAACGTTTACAGAATGTTTCGCGATTTTTCTTAGCATATGTGGCCTTTCATGATATTTGTAGAGCAACTCGTTACACCAAGAACTTGCCACGTATTATAAGACACCTGTACGTAATTTGATTATGAGCATAAGTTGTATACACTCCACAGAAACAAATATCAACACATTTTATTCCTTCCGCACCTATACCAATGTACTCTGTGCCAATCTTCTTTTAAATTCATGTTTTGTTTAAAACCCGAAAATATATGCACCTTTATCCAGGTCGGTTTCGCAGCAGAACTCTTGTTCTTCTTCATTTCGTTTACGGGCGCCGCTTTTAAAATATGTAAATATCTATTATTTCCATACTGCACTGGGATCAAGCGGAATATATGGAAAGCCGGGCCGCACTGTTTCTCTGCTACAGGGCTTAGCGGCGGCAAGAGGATTTAGGGTTCCCAGGTTAAAGGGATGCTACTCCAGTTATTGTGTTGTGAGTTGCTACCAACATTATCCTTGAAAATTAATTACATTACCTTCAGTTAGGGTACAAAAAATTATTAACCTCGGACTCAAACGTTAAATTATGTTAATTAATACTTCCTACAGCAAAATTAGTAAGCATGAAAGCTTTTTATGTGGAGGTTACTATCCCTAATGCACTAATGCTCCTGCTGTATTACTTTGGTACCAAGATTTCATTGAAATTACATATTTTAGGTCCCTTAAGATAGCAATTTTTGAGAAGGATATCTGTGTGAGTCTCCATGTATGTCTGAAAAGAATAACACATGATTTAAAGTATATAAATACCAAACTTGGTTTTAGGTTCAACATCTTACAAAGTTTCGATATTAACATTTTGCCAAATATTTTCTATCTCATGAAATTACCAATATTATTAAAAAGTTTGATTTTATCAAATTTTTATAATGATTTTGGCTAAAATGTCTTATATTTGAGATGCTTTTCTCCGCATTTTCTTTTTTTGAGATTATTCTCGGAAGCTCCTTTCATACTTGATGACTTTACCCTACCTCAGTCGCACCTTAATTTCGACAAGGTCAGTCACACTGTATCTATTAGGCGCCAATTACCTTTTAATAGCGGTTATTAATTTTTGTGAATGTATTTCATTATTTTTAAAAATTGTTTTCGCTTTTAATCCTACTAATAACAACAGTGTAATATAAAAACAAGGCAACAGATGTTAAAATACAGTATGCAAGAATAAAACACTTTATTACGACAAAATATAGTATATAAACTATTGCACTTATTATAACACCTATTTTCTTCCTATTTTACATTATTCTATTTTTTATAAATTCAAACTCGCAAAGCAACAGAAATAAAACAGTCGCGATATATACTACACCTTGACCTTACGTCTGAATACACTTGCCAGGCAATGCTTCACTATGTAATTCGTAGAGTACTACTTTATTTTGTTTTCGACGTTGGCGCATTTGATGGTCATACTTTACATCGACGTTAGTTACGCTTTGGGTTCCGTTAACTTGTATTTAATGCGAGCGCACACTCCTCTGATCTTTAATCATTGCCATGGTGACCAGTTCGTAATAAGTTTGACTATCAGTTAAATACTGCTGTACTTCAAAAATCCTTTGGACCTACAAGAAAAGCATTGGTAAGATAACTTATTTACCTCTATTAATATGTAGTAAATATAACAAAAATGATTGTGAGATTTATTTATTCAAGAATGGAGAGGGCTTGTACGTATACAGATTTTTAGAAGAACGTCTATGTGTTTTTCGTATTTAATTTCAAATGGCTATTATGGCCCCGAACTCGGGGTAGACACGTACTACCAACACTTTGTTTAAAAATTAGTTTACCATCGTAGCAGCAGATATTGTATTCTATTCAAAACTTCGCCATTAAACTTTATACACACGTTTTGAAGCCGTGTATTTTGGTTCCTAGGAACAACAGAACAAGAAATAAGACTGGCAGTAGTTTCCTGTAGCTGGAGATCACCTATGCCTATGTTCCAGAGGATGTGCTTTCAGAAGCGACAGTGCATCAATATCACATAAATGACACACAACTCTGTCTTACATTTTTTCCCTTAAGCTTTGTCAAAAAAGTATTTTTCTTTTTAATTCTGTCATTTGAAAAATGTGGGTTTTGATTTTTATATAGATAATATTTTCGAAAGAAAAATAAACAATATTAGATGTTGATTGCACTTTTGGAATCCACGTGACAAATTTCAGAAGAACTGGAAGAAAATTAGGAGAAATATTGTTTAAGAGTCCAAATTTCAAAATAAAGACATTAAATTATGGGGTTTAATGTGTATTACATATATGTTTATAAAATAAAATAAACTTTAGAATTTGCACTTCCTAAGTATATTCAATTAACCCTTTAATGGGTAAATTATTTTCCTAGTTATGTCGCTGTTGCTGTACTTTCTAAACCGGTTTCCATTCCACTTTCTGTGGTGCCTCAACGCAATCGATTAGAATAGCAATGGTTGTCAAAGTGTTAGGTAATGGACTGCGCATCCATTTAAAACCAAACAGCGTGAGTTCAAATCTCGGCAACTGCAGTCAAATGTGCCTGTGGCAAAAGACGGGAGGGTTCACGTAAAACAATCGGTGTGATGTCACGCGTGGATGTTTCTGGGTTATAATTTGACAGCATTTGCTTGGATTTCGCCGTTTTGTGCTAAAAAGCACTGCAATGTAAGTAGCATTAGGGTAGCCCAGGACAACACCATCCTTTAAAGACGGGTTTAAATACTAAAAAGAAACGAAAAATAACTTATATGGCAGCTAGTAAGGCAGTTCTTAATTTTCTTAATTTTCCCTCCAATGCAAGTCATAAAGGACGATGAATTAAATGGATGAAATTATTCTCAAATGAGTCCAGGGTTCATAGAGCTTAGAGTTACCTGACACTCATCTTTAAGGATAAAGGAAAAATCTATCCATATAACTTCTTGACCGAGATTCCAACTCGGCCCCTCTTGAATGTGAGGCGGGTAATAAAGCATTTGTTTACCGTAATAAATAGTAGTTAAATCCTTATCAGCGTTAACTGTCACTATTAAATTAACGAGAAATTCTTGTATTCAAAATGTTCTACAGGAGCATCTCCTAGAGGCAAAATTCAAAAGCGTCGTCAGAAAATTTCTCAGCTTGATGTAAATTTGCCCCTTTATGTAAGAAACTCCCTGAGGGAAATTTCGTGGAAGTGCGTATTAGTCTTGATGAAGTGTCAATTTGGCTGTATGTATTATCGTGTGTCTTAAGCACTAGGGAGATAAGACACGGAAAGTAATTCCAGTTATTGCTCATAATTCACCGAGTAAACATATGACACACCCCACCCCTCTACGCCCCTTGTTGGTGTGCAGCAAACAAGACAAGGCGTATGCAAGTTCTAGGAGAAGTTATGAACAAACCACGCCAGGCAAAATTACAGTTATGTGCTTAAGGTATATTAATTGTGTTATGTTGATCCATAAAGACTATGTAACGGAATATATCCATGTATGGGACAACACCTTATGGGAACAGTCATATAAACATGGGAGGATTGATTTTCTTTTTTCATTAAGAGAAAATTCTTTACTGCTTTTGACTCTGGAACATTTATAAATGTCCCAGTGGCGATTTAAACATTGTCATTTTAACATTCCTTAAATTTTATTTTCCTCGTTGCTCAAAACTACGCTTTTCTTTGTAGAAAAAGCTCCTGATAAAGTAATTTTTTTCAGATTGTTGTGAATTTCTGAATATCACCACCTTAGTACTTTTATTTTATATTTTGTTATAAAGGTCCATTGTGATATGATAAGAGGTCCTTTGTGATCATGTAAGTGACAGTAAATAATGAAATTATTGTGAAAAAGTGACACAAGATGATGTTCACCTTAAGTCACTTTATTTGGCACTAAGATCTTTAGCCAAATGCTGAGTTACAATCAGCTTCTATTTTTAGTTAAAACACAGCACCTCTTTAATGTTTATGTCTCTGTCGCACGCACCAATTTGCTCCACTTGTAACTCCTCTGACGTACACAAAACGTTTCCCTTTTGCACTGCTCTGCCTATCGACTCTGACACAACAAGTCGATGTTCACTGGTCAGCTCTCCTTTGCACCGCAGACTGTTCATCTCATTGCGGAATGCTTTCCACTTCTCGAATAACTCTGGGTAAGAACGCCGCACGCACTTCCGCCTTCGATACTTCAGCTAGTGGTTGTCCTTGAGTCTCGTGTTGTTTTGCTTCTCGTACCGGCAAACAACAAAGGTGGTGGAATGGTCTGACTCAATTTGTCTATGGTAGACACTCTCCGACCCCGAGAAATTATACTAACTCTGTTAAAGTAATACAATTTTCAAACAAAAAAGATCCTGTAACAATTTTATCCCCCCCCCAAATCAGGACCAATCTTTATTTACATATGTAATAAGAACATTATTATGAAATGTTATACCTGAAGACGAAAACTGCTCTGAGGAGAGAATTTTGTATTGAATTATAAGTTTTAACTATATAAAATGGAAATACCTGAAGAAGCTTCAACATAAGCAGAGGGATCACTGTAAAAATGCCCGCCTCGGTAGCGTAGATGGTAGCATGTCTGCCTGACGTTCAAGAGGTCCCGAGTTCGAAACTCGGTCAGAGTGAGTTACCTGGATAAGGTTTTTCCGGGATTTCCCCTTATCCTTCGAGACGAATATCGGTTAACTCTAATCTCCATGAAACCTGGGCTCATTTGAGCATCATTTCCCCCAATTCATTCACCGTTCGATATGCCTTAACATTGGAGGACGTAAACTACAACAAAAACTGTAAAAATACCCAAGTTTTGAAAAATGTTTTATATCTTAATATGTGGAATTTAGGACTTTTACTTCACTATTCATTTATAATTTTTATGAATTGAGCCACTTATTACTCTAGCACGGTTTTATTATTTGCTCTTCTACGTATTAGGACTAGGATTACTACGGGGGGGGGATTCAGCACCGAAACCTGTGGTTTATGGTACCTAAGCCCCCTAGGAGGAAGGATGAGGCGAGGGACAGAGGGCGGCCGACCCAAGGAGTCACAGCAGCGCCAAGACACCCGCCGACACTTCTACCCTGAAAGGGACCACCTGATGAGAGATGATATGAAATCGTATTAGAGATGAAATGGAGAGACAGGAAATTCAGGGGATGTAATTAAGCTACCCAGCATTAGCTCGGTGAGCCGTAAAAAACACCGAAAACCCCCATAGGTCACGGGAATCGAACCCGTGCACTCGAATACGGGCCACAGACGAAACCGTCTGAGCCATTTCGCTCGGTCTGCTACATATGGACTGTGTTCTATAAAAAGTGATTTTGAGGTTTAAACGGAAAATGTGGGTTTTAAAACGTATTCAGTTGCGAAATAAAAAGATACTAGAAGCAGGTCTGTGTGCGAACAGCATAACTGAAACAAAAAGTTCTGTAAAATACCAAATTAATATCAATGACCTCTGAATTTTAAGGATGATACCAATGTTTTTTAAGAGACTTCATGTGTAACAAAGTACCTTTTATCATTTTTAAAATAGCTAACGACTTTAATTAAATTTCAATATAATTCTGTTATTTTATTAAAAATACAGTTTTATATTTACTTGTCTAGTAAGAATATCTAAAGACTGCAGCTGTGGCAGGTATTTTTAATAGTTTTAATTTTTGCAATAAGCTGTCATTTTTTGTCCCCATGCAAAAAGACAAAAGACATTACAAAGTAACAAGCTCTTAAGGTACTTCAGTAACACTTGAACCTACTGTATTTTCCTATTTCCATTGAAGTTATAAGGAAATATGGGCTAAAATTTTTTCTAGGCTTATAAAATAACAGTTTACAGAAGAGTAGTGAATGCTACAAACGGTTTTGTAGCACAATTTGAGCCTCCTGTTTGGTATTAACAACCTCTTGTAAACACAAAGTATCAAACACTGACTATATCCATCTTTGAGAGGTAAACAAATTAAACCTTTGGTAATCGTACTGGGCTTTCATTGCTATGGTTGCCACACTCGAGCTGGCGATATGTGTCATGGGATGCCATACTGTTATGGGCTTCCCTTTCATGGTTCTGATGTAATTACATTTTTGTTGCACGAATGCTGGAGACAAAAGCAAGCCTCTGGTTGAAGCGGCGAGGTCGTTGCTGGGCAACCACGGCTGGGGATCGATTCCCCGTTCAGCAGTTGCTACACGGCCGGAGATGTGAGAGCACGTTCCTGGTCCTGCTAGTGACATATCTGGCCTACTTCTGTAGCCTTGTCTGGCGTATGTACCTTACTTGTAACTTCAGGATAACTTACTTCCTAAAGCAACTGCAAGTTTGTACATGTCCCACAATCTCTTACACTAATTAAGGTAATCCTATTAGTAAGATATATAAAATACGAATGTCAGATTCGTATGGCCCTATCCACGCGTTATTCAACAAATTAGTCTCAAAGAGGTACATTCAACTTAAGAAATGATTATCTTGTGCCCGCCACTGTAGCGTGATGGTAACGTGTCTGACTTACGTTCAAGAGGTCCTGAATCTGGGTTAGACTCAGTTATTTGGTTAAGGCTTTTTTCGGGAATTCGCTTATGCTGAAAAATAATGTCAGGTAACTCTAAGCCCTATGGAACTAGGCTTATTTGAGCATCACTTCATTCATTTTACTCGTCATACGATGTGATCTAAAGTAGGAGGAGTTTAATTACAAAATAATGCGTTTCTTTTACATTTGTAGAAGGAGAAAGGGAATAGAGCGATATAATAAGTATTTTAAATATGTTTTAATTATACGAGTATAAGTGTATTAAATGTTTGAAAATTCCACCAACTGTTTAACTTTTATGTATTTAGCAGAGGACGTTTCGTGATTATCTCTGAAATCACGGTAAACTTTTGAACTGAGGAAAAAGAAAATTCAGGAATCATGAGTACCCTAATTTTTACAAGGTTTCACGAGTTTGTACCACAAGGAGTGCAAACCATATATTGGCGACATATTGCCAGTACATTAAACACTGCTGTACATGGAATCATTTTATATAAAGTAGGAAAAAGCAAAAATGTTAGAAATATTTTAAAAGATAAAAAGAAATAATGCGAAAACTATGAAAATACGACAAATTTTCTAAAAGTAGTATTGTATATTCTTTGTTATTGAAAATAGAAATTTTACGTAAATAATCCCTAATTGCTAGATTTGCCGATCGGGATTGCTCAAGCGGTTTTGTCTGTCCCGTATTCGGGAGGCTCGTGTTGGATTCCATGACGCATTGGTTTTTTCGGAGGTTTCCCGGATCGCCAGTTGAACGCTGGGTAGGTTAACTACATCCCCATATGGGGGAACCCTGTCCCTCCATTTTATCTCCACTTCATGACATCTCTCATCTCAGGGTAGAAGTGTCGGCGGGTGTCTCGGCGGTGCGTATGCTTTGAGTAAACCAACTACTTCTCCGAAAGGATGGTTGCCGGTCTACGAACACACGTCTCGTGAAGTGACAGTTTCCGAACCACAGTAGGATGGGATATCCATTGTCTTGGCCTGGCAGGGGCAGTTTTCATCGAAGTGAAATGTAGGGACCATGCCCTCTGCACCATCGTGACACCTTGGGACAGTCACCCTATGTCTCCTCTCACCCTTCCTCCCAGGTATACCACACTTGAGAGCATAGTTACAATACATCAAGTGTGGTTTCCGTGACGAGTCCGCTCCGAATTAATCCATTTATCCAGTTATCCTGCTAGGATTTACTTTCTGTACTGTAAAAGGTATTGCATTCCACCCAAACATTGACATCGGCGTTTCACCAGAAATGTTTTTTAGGCACATGAATACAAAACATAACTAAGGAAACACCGTTTTATAAACAGGTACGCTTTTATGAATGGACAGCTCAGCTCAAAACTTAAAAGTTCAAAAATACCAAAAGTGCTATTTAAGTTGAATATTTCCTAAAGACTTTTAAACGAAACTTTCCCACTGCTGCCCTATATGTGTAACACTGTCCAAAAGATTTTATTTACTCAAAATGTGCAAACATTTTTATTACAGTATCAGATCGTGAATGTATTTTCATGCCTAATCAAAATGTCTATCTTGAATTTTCTGATAAGAGCCCCTAAAATTCTCGTTATTCTCAAAGTTTTACATAACTGTAAGCTTTAAAAGATAGATACAATCTTTTCAGATAAATTCTAGAATGTAATTAAATACCTCAAGTGCGTGTGTTTTAATCAAAATTATTAAACTATTTTTTAAGAAAATCGAACATTTTAAAACATCTTCTACAGTTATAGTTTCAGAGACAAGAACACATTAATAATTAAATTAAAATTGAATAAATGCCTATAAATACACTATAATTATAATGAATAAAGCGGAAAGAGTAAAATGCGCTATACAATCGAGTCTTTTATTAAATATAACCAAGTTCACACGACACCAGATAGCTTCACAGTTTGCTATGACTTTTTGAGACATTAGTTGACGTATCTAATACATAAAGACAGAATCGTGAACCGGATAAAGGACTAAAATATCATAGAATGGTGTGCAATTAAGTTATCCGTACAAATATGATTACATAATCACAAAACATAGCACAAACTTATACGAAATATAATATTAAAATCGCTTTGTTGAAGGTAATTTGGGAACAGAACATTTAAAAAAGAAATCAGGATAGGTTGGATTTTAGAGGACTGGGGGCCAAGTAATTGGTAAAATAAACGTGTATTTTAATGATACCGCTGTCAATTTTCAGGATGATATCAGCGCGACCGATATCTAAGTCCATATCGGTCTTAGTCCTGAAATAAGGGTGTTTTAGAAACGTTTCATTGATTGATTTGCCTACAGTGAGTTCATTTTAAAGATAAGCATAAAATGGAAGACGTTTGTTACGGGTTTCCCATTTTAAATACTTGGGCTGTGATATAACTGTACTTGTAGACAGAAATAACAATATGGAATACAAAATTAATAAATTTCAACAAATTAGTGGTCCACTAAAGAAACGTCTACAAAATAAGTCGGGAAAGGAAACAAAAATGAACGTTTATAAGTCGGTCTCGATTCCAGTTTCATTACATTTAAGTGAACCTTGGAACCTCAGATAGAGGAATAGAAGATATAAAATGCAGAAATGATATTTGTGTGGAGTGTGAAAGACTGTACAAGAAGAAACCTTATTATAAATACAGATGTAAGTGATTAATTAAAAATATTTGGTTTAAATCGGAAGTTTGAAGAAAATAGAAATAATTGTAAGGAGCATAAGGAAAGAATGAACGAGTTTAATTTTCTATAATCACGCTATCTCCTGATCTGGCATTTAATTGACTGAAAACAGTCTTTTGTTCAGTAATGCGAATTTTGATAGTGTTTTTTTAGTTTATATTAGTGTTATATCCAATGATTTATTTCCAGCTATAACATTTAATAAATATCCTGATGATGGGAGAGATGCACACTCCCGAAATGTGGATTTCTAATCGTCTATTCACCTGGCTTAGTGCCTGAGAAGAAACTGAGCAGAGTTTAGAAAATATTGTGTGGGGCTATATCCATGTCACGGCCTCGCACCAGCCGGTCTGAGGACATGATCCAGCGAGTGGAGAACGTTGTTTTGGAGGATCGCCAATCGAGCATTTTCAGATCTTCATGCAGGATTGTGTGCACAGATCCTACGAAAATGCCAGTTTTGGAGGCGATGTCTGCAGCTGTCTTGGTTTATTGTCACACGATGTTCTGGCTTCATTCAACAGTCGCACCTAGGAATGCATATTAGAAACATCCATGGTACCATCACCACATGCCTCACTCAATTGGTGATGTATTTCAATAGGTGTTACACCACGAAAATGGAGAAAACGTAGGAATACACGCTGTTCTTGCAATGAAATCGTCACGATTTTAAGTATCAAAAACAGTCCTAACTCTCGTCGTTACCACTAGAGTTCTATGCACTGTGCAGTGCTGCCATCTCTGCTATGCATTTACAAAGACCCCACGTGCATTTAAAAATATCAGAAGTTCCCATCTGGTCACAATTCTGAAAAAAATAGGTGTATCAAAAAGAATGTATCATCAATGGCCATTTTTGTGTTACTAATATTTCCAGGTTTTTTAATGTTTTCCTATTGTTGTGAACCTTTACACCATAACTTTTGATGGTCTGTGTACAATTTATCATGTCCGTTTATGCTTTACTTATTCCAAGTTTAGCCATTCAAAGATTTACTCACAGTTTGTGTCGTCAGCGTTTTGCACGACTTACAAATGACCATATTCAAACTTCCGGTAGTCTTTGACAACCGTAACCGGAAAGGAGGTTTACGACAGTGTTTTTTCTTCAAATTCCCTTCCCTGTTGATGTGGTACAGCGACGTCATAAAACTCGCACTGATTGCATATAAAGTTAGTTCGCTGTCAGCCCCCGTGTCTAACCTTGAACAGCTCCTTATATAAGCATTTGTAAATTAGGACTTCTATTACTGGTGCCCATTTAAAACTCTAATAATTAGGTATTGGTCCAGCTGCTATTAATTATTCTGTGGATAATTGCAGGGGACAACCACGAGTCTGCAGCATGTGTAATTACTGGCAGCAGCGCCGCTTAGAGGTGGTTAATGCAAACCAGCTCAATTTACATTTAAATATACTGTTAATAAAAATTAAACTCTTATTTTCGGAAGTGTTATTGACAAATTTGTTCTACAAAATGTAAGCGAATTATAGGCGGCTTAGCTTTTTATGTTTAAAACAATGTCATTAGAATACTGTGCATTTGATGTGTAATTTTCTTTTGTTCCGTTATTAAATAACATAACCAAAGTTAGTTTTATATACATAGATGACGAAATGGCATTAATTACTTATTAATTTATTATTATCTTAAGATATTCGCCAGAGGCCACCGGGCTAAATTTAAAAACCGAGGGACCCTATTATCTGTCGTTTTGACTCTCTGATCTGTTTCTCCTCACGTTTCCCCTTCTTCCTATAGGACATTTCGTCATGCGAACAGGTACAAAAGGCCTTCTATAGATCTATGTATAAATTCCACATTCCAAACATTGCTACAACCAATAATCAGATTTTAAAATATCAAAGCCATACTCGGAATATAATCTACAGTATTTCAATTTTGTGATGATGCTCTACCTATTGAGCTACCATGACGATATGCTCATTGCGGCATTAAATTAACCCACCTGAACTATGTGCTCTGATAAAAACAGAAGACTATCTCAAATATATTCCATGCAAACTTTTGCAATTTTCTTGCTTTAAACATAATTTTTCGAGTACCAAACCGACTACCGGCAGAAACAAGTGAGATCACTACAGGCATAAAACAAGCGTATGAATACCTATTGTTACACCTCTTTATTAATTTTATATGCTTTCTTATAGTAATAGAAAAAATTACTTCACGTGAAAATTCGATAACGAGAAATCACCAGTTAATGACGCTTGCAGATAAATAAAAATCCTTTTATAAAAGTATGCATCTATGTATGTTTGTGTCTTTGAACACTATAACACGAAAATGAAGGGCTGGATGAATACCGAACACTCTTAGGACCGTTTTTCAACATCAAATGAAAAGTTTGAAGGAAAAACACCACCACTTAGATGCAAAATGCTTTCTGTTTTAATATTTCCGGAACATATTTCTTTAACATCCTATAAAATCAACCTTAAATACAATTAATATTCTATATTTTATACTTCTGGTAAACCGTAGAAGCCTACAAGAAGCCTTATAAAACCAAATAGGTATCTAATTTGTCAAAAGATATACAATTTTTGAGACAACTATTTTTAAGATTATCTTTAACTTCTGTTTTAATTTTAAAATAGTTATACTTTGCAAATATTATTTGTTTGTTGAGCTAACAGCTCACATATGAAAACCTAACTCTCGCTTCAGACTTCTTGTGTAACTCTTGTACTAAAATCATTTCTGTAAAAATGTATCTCAAATAAAATATGCAGATCGAGGATATGTAGATGTAGAGAGTCTACATATGTAGATGATCCTATTTATATGAATACCCCTTAGAAGAATGTACAGAAAAGTACCGCTGAGTGTAGCATATCAAGTTATTAAATATTTTCTTCAAAAAGTCCATATCAATAGAGACAGATCACATATTAGGCAACAATGTCTGCATGAGTTCTGATAGTTATAAAATACGATTTTCTGTTTACTCTACAAGGAAATCTCTTATTAAATTTAATGTATATGCAAACAGAAAATGTATCGTATTCCACTGAAAGACCTGGCTTCCAGTTTTCATCCCAAAAAAGCTGTAGTTGCTATTTTAGTTCATTATTATGATAGTTCCTAATGCAATTAAAAAGTTGTGAAAGAAAGGTTTATATTATATATAAAAATTATTTATTTTTTCAAAAATATTTCCAACAATTTTTATTGAAGTAACAAAGCTTTAACACTCTTTAATAACAAATTTTACACCCATTTTAAATTTCCTGGGACAATGGTAAGACGCCCTATTAATCCTTGATGACTTCCATAGTAATTAAACTCAACATTTTTACCTTAATTAGCTATTTACAAGATATTACTTCTTTGAATTCTCGTATACTCGTACGCATCCACACTTTTCTCCTAGTAATTGCAAAAAGGAAAATTTCGGAGCTATCACACAGTTATAAGGCCTATAAAACATATGACTATCATTTAAGTGCTATAATTATAATAAATACATTTTTATATTTTTAATCTAACGTATTAGTGAACTAAGTCTAATTTTACTCCTTTGGCAGGGCACTACTTCTGTTAGCCTCTACCTTACAAATTGCAGCAACACGAAACGCCATGACAAAGTTAAAAGTTGTGATATTTAGGTCAACGAGTTGCAGGAATTACTATATCTTGCAGCTACGGCGACAAAAACATTAACCAAGCCTGGCATTACCCTTCATTTACATCATTCTGCTCTTCTGGTTGTGGGAAAGCCTCTTTGCGCTGCTTCTATCCCATCACTTTGCAGCCATCTCATTGTCAACCTTCCCCCAACATTTTTACTATTCAAGAACTGTTTCACACTAGAGTCTCTTTTTTATTATTTCACAGCGACTTCTAGCGTAACACTTCTCACGTTTTCCCTTTACACTTAGTCACATAGTGCGATGTTTGATATTAAAAGCTCTGTGATGACGCTATGCTCTCATTCATGTTATTAGTCGTCTATAAACATGCGCTCTGTAAAAGATACACAAAGAATTTTTATTGGTATAAAATTGTTTAAGCTATTACATAACTTTGTCAATTTCCACTGTCACTTCGCCAACAGAACTAAATGCATTTCCCAATGCCTCCACTAACTTTCCACTATCTGCCACTTCTATTTTAATCCCCTTTTCACTAAATTCTCACTATCACTTGTCATCTGCCGTGTTTAGACGTTAGAGCTAACACTAACTTCTGATTGCCGAGAACGCATGTTCACATCCGACTGCAGGTAATGAATTTCTTGGGGCATACAATTTTCAGGATGCTTTCATTGGAAATGGAGAATGAACCATAGCAGATAAGGGATGTCCAAAAGGAAGAACTTAACCCTACTGCTGCCAAGGTTGATTAGATCGATGGTACCTGCTCGTGAAGAGTGCCAGCTGGCTATGTATGATGTTAGCTTTAAGAAAAAAAAATACAAAAAACATGTAATTTTAAAGCAATATTAACAATTTAAAAAGAAAGACCTGATGCTTTCCTGGCGACGACTTTGTTCAAGATCTTCTCGGGAAACAAGTCAGGTAAAAAGACGATTGGAAATCGATGTTTCGGGAGCGTACATCTCTCCCATTAGCAGGATGTTTAAGAAACGTTATATCCACAAAAGTATAGCTGTATAACAGTTCTTTAGGTTTTAACCTCAGAAAATGTAAAATTGTTTAGAAATTTTTTTGGTAATTTAGGGATTTGATTAAATTAATATAAATTACATGGAAGAAAGGAAAGATGAAAAAATTAAGGAAATATAGTGGGTCATGTAATGACGTGATATGTGAAATTGACCAATCATATAAACAAAATATATATTGGTAGTAATGGTAACGGAAGTAACAATCAATAATCTTGCTGAATGAGCTTGGAGAGAAATGATCTTTCGATCAACGTACTCAGGAGTTAGCAGACGTTATTTTTCTTTAATCCATAATCTTTTAAAAATTTAAGTTATATTTGAGATTAGTAGCGTTTAAGGGATTCCTATTGTGTCGTGAAGTACTATTTCATTAAAAATGGTGGAAAATTTATTTAGATTACACTTAGAAATATCGAAGTTGTGGAAAATGAACTTATATATTAAGAAATTTAACTGCTTCAAATTTTATTTTTTCACTCCTAACCACGCCTGAAAACAAGAGATCTTATGACTCGTATACAAGCAGATACAATAGAAGAATTAACAACTAGTGTGGGATAGTCGACGATATCCTGTACGTCTGACAGACGACGATCGAACAGCAAAGGAGGTGAGAGACCATTTGTCATGCTACATATGGGTTTTCAACTTTGGAGACATCTCTACAACGAAGAACTCCTGTTACAGCAGGACTCGAATATCAACAAAGACGAAACACTATCAATACTAGCATCACTGAACAAAAGACTGATTCAGTAAATTAAATGCCAGGTCAGAAGATGGCGTGAGTGTAAAAAATTAATTATGCCAAAGAAACCTAACTACTTAACTTGATGATTAAGCTGTATAGATCTGTACTTCTTAAGCCGACGGATTTCCATTTTAAGGCCGGTGTCCAAGAGGAGCTGAACAGAAACCCAGCATCGTGATTAAGCGTGCCGCTATCGGAGGATATGACCAAAGCCTCCTTAACTCTCCGCTCCCAGTAATTATTGCATTCTTCCAAGATGGTCGTCTTCCGAAAGTTATCTCTATGGTCGTTATCAAAGCAATGCTCTGCCAGTCCATACTTCTCAGGTTGCATTAAACAAATGCTCCGTTCATGTTTCGTGTTCTAAAATTTCCTGATGTGAAATTTTACCTATTTCTTGTTAAATATCGAGAATGATACTTAGCACTACAAAAACGTACTCAATTCAAAATAAAATAATCATAGACACATCTTAATAATGTTATGTTATACTACATAAAATACACAAAATTTAACTCACCAATATCGAAGATTTTAGGTTGGTGTGATATATATATACTCTCTTCGCCTATTTTCGCTGTTTTCCAAAACAGTATACCGCAAATCTAAGAATTCTCTGTTTACATAATCAAACATAAGAATAATTATAATAATAATATTGTGACTTTGTGGGTTCGTGAAATGATAAAACGAGGTTATAAAACACAAAAACTACACTTTGTTCTCCTAGCAAATACATTCGTCCATCACAATTTGCTAGCTAACCTCAAACTGTTTATTTTCTCTCAAAACTACGCTCAACTGTCTCACTTCCGGTAACGATCGGCCATTATTTTTCATCGGTTTCGCGAGCCTACCACCAGGGTGACACTGCTCCCTCGTCAAGGCTGGTCGTCCCGAACAGCGCCTTCGTAGCAGGCCAGACGATCCAGGTGTACCACCAACATCTTTCCTCGGGGCACCTTCTGGTTGACGGAGTATAACCTCTTCTCCGTTGAGTCTCAGGACCTTCCTGCTGACGTCGATCGTCGCCTCGTGGCTCCTGAGGGCATCCAGTCCCAGAATCACCTCCTCAGCCACCATAGCGACGAACACCCACAGACGAACGGAACTCCGTCCCAAGTTCAGCTCCAGCAGGGCCTCCTTCTGCACAGACATGGTGTCGCCCGATGCCGTCACATGCTCGTATGGTCGGCTCGGTTTCCTCGTCGGCAAACCCTTCGCCACGTCAGGTCTGACGATGGTCACGGCCGCCCCGGTGTCCACCAGCACGCGGCACGGCTTTCCTCTTACCCAGCCGTCCGCGATGAGGTTGTCATCCATCCGCCGGCTGACGGTGCGGATTATCACTCGAGGGGATGGTGGTAATGGCGCCGACGTACCCCTCTCCACGCCGGGCCTTACTCGTTTTCCGGCTGCTCTTCCTGGTGTGGGCAGTCTCTCCGCAGGTGTCCTGGCTGTCCACTCCCCCCCCCCGTAGGGGAAGGGATCCGTCCCTTTTAGCTGCCAAAGTGCGGGCGCTACGGACCCCTAGCACTCGTGGTACCTCTGACGTTACTAGAGGAACCTCGGGCCCAACATAACGAGCCCCTCCCGCATGGGAGTTGTTCGGATTGGGTTGGTCTCGAGGGGGCAGATGGTTCCCGTCACCCACGGGCAACTGGGTACCTCCGGCCAGGTCGCCAGGGCCGCCCGGAGGGGGCAGAGGGTTGTCCTATAAGTCCCGGGGACTAGCCTGCAGAGCTAGTAGCTGGTGAGCTAGACACTGGCGGCCCTACCAAGGTTCTTTGGTAGCTGGTTCATTAAGGACTGGCGCGTATGTGGCGTATCCACATCCGTCCTGTTTGCCGTAAGGCAGACGGGGGGGCAGCTTATAAAATAGGTGCTGTCCTAATGGAAATAACAGATGAGGCCCGGGTTCCCGGTCCTACGGGGCTGGGGCTTATGGGAAGTAGACCTCGGCGAGTATGTCCACTCCCCCAACACAGGCCACTAGGTGTTCGCCGGCGTCCCACAGCTGGTCTTCTGTCTCCGGCGTAGCGGACACTCCTCGTTCTCGACGTCGGGATAGATGCTACCTTGGCCGCCTCCATCCTTAATGCCGCTGTCAGCGCCTCCTGGATGGTTTTATAATCACCGAGCATTAGGCGCTGACGAATCTCCGTGTCCCGTACCCCGTTGACAAAGTTGTAGGCGGCTTCCCGGGATACGAACTCCAGTGGCAGGTCAACCAAGGCCTTGCTAGCTAGCTGCTCGATCGCTATGGCTAACTCCTACAGCGTCTCCCCCGGCTGCTGTGACCTTGCCTTTAGTTGGCTGCGGTATGCTGCGGCTAAGTGGTGGTTCCCGAAGCGATTCTCCAGGGCCTCCCAGATGTCCTTGGGCGCCGCCGTTGTCTGCACCGCGTTTAGGATTTCCGCGGCCCGTCTCTGGAGGCTGGCTATTAACTGTGTGGCCTCCTCCTCTGGTGACCATCTGTTGTGCTTGGCCACTGTGTCGAACTGGCGGCGGAAGACCTCCAATGTTGACGCGCCATCATATTTCGGCGGTTTGACGCGCGCAGATGTTGTGTCGCGTCCCGGTGTGTCAGCCTTCAAATCCTTCAGTCTCCTGCCGACGACGACCTCCACCATGGCGTTCAGGGACTTGACGCTGCTGTCGGCCTTTTCCTCTAGGTCATTGAAGCGGTTCGCCAGGTCCTCGACGCGCTCGTCCACTTGGCCCATCCGCTTGCCCAGCTCCGTTACGTCATCCCTCACGCCGGCCAACTGTTCCTCAAATTTGGCGGCGAGGACCTCGTTCGCCTCCTTCATTTCCGTGGCCAGACTGTCATTCGCTGCCTTCATTTCTGTGGTCAATTCGGTCTTTATTTCTTTCAACTCTGCGGCCAGGTTGTTATTTGCCGCTTCTGCTTTTGTTGTTAACTCGTTCATCTTCGCGGCCAAGTTGTTATTTGCCGCTTCCGACTTCGCTGTTAATTCGTTCATCTTCTGCAAAAGCATTTCCAATGCCGATTCCATGGCCATAATGTTCGGTGATGTAGTTATCCCGCTTCCTGACACCAGTTGTGACTTTGTGGGTTCGTGAAATGATAAAACGAGGTTATAAAACACAAAAACTACACTTTATTCTCCTAGCAAATACATTCGTCCATCACAATTTGCTAGCTAACCTCAAACTGTTTATTTTCTCTCAAAACTACGCTCAACTGTCTCACTTCCGGTAACGATCGGCCATTATTTTTCATCGGTTTCGCGAGCCTACCACAAGGGTGACACTATATAGTTTCAGAAATTAAAGTATAAAACATTAATTATAAACACAAACCTTACTTCGCAAGGTTAAGTATTACTAGCCACTTTCCTCACTGTCCGAGTACTTGTACCTATGGATATCACACTCGTCCTAATATGAAATAATTTTGTCATTCTCTCCCTAGCCCAAAGACATTTGAGAACAGCTTGCCATATTCAATTTTACAAGTTATAAACAGAATTGAACAGCATTTATGAAACTATATTTGGAAATACCGCCCTTCAAATAACAAAACATCCGTTTTATGACAAAGAAAGACGAAGGTTTGCTCTTTCCATTGGCATAAAAGGTATCCCTAAGGGCTATTTCAAAAATAGGTTAACAGTGTCACAAACACGACGATGGCAAATTTCTTTCGCTATAGCACAGTTGATTATATCGAGGTTTGGCGTATTAGGGCTGAAACTCTCTTAAACGGTGCCTCAGCAAGTGAGCTAATTCATAACAAGTTTTCAAGTTCACCATAAAGTTTTAACTATCACTTCGCTAATTTTATGTAAGAGCACATCCAAATTTCACTGTTTAATTCATCAATGTCATCCGCTTCAAAATTTGACTGCCTGCTCATTAATGCAATTTCGTACAAATTTCCATTAGTTACTTCATTGAGTGAATGAAAAACCTCTTGAGGGAAAGGGTCTCCTCCTGCACAGGGGGTAGCAATTGAGAAGCGCATTAGGGTTGAAACTCCTAAGAGCTTTGTGCAGTTGCTGCGCTCCAGTGTGGTCCAATTCTAATGTCTACACTTTAATTCATTAATGCGATCAAATTAAAATTTAAAATTTTCGCGACTACTTTATTGGTGTGTTCAGCTTAAAATTTCTCTATCGCTTCTGTCTCCACGATATAACTCTGATGAGTTGATGATATAGACTACTTTATTGGTGTGTTCAGCTTAAAATTTCTCTATCGCTTCTGTCTCCACGATATAACTCTGATGAGTTGATGATATAGGCCCGACGTACCACTTCTTACAGACAGCTCAGCCGTTTGAACAATATCTAAATTGGGCTGGTTGCATTAACCACCTATTAGAGTGCTGTTGCGAATAATTACATATGCTGTGGACTCATGGTTGTCCCCATAATCATGCACAGAATATTTAAGTGCAGCTGCACTCATACGTACATGATATCACAGTTTTAAACTACTAGTAGTAGCAGAAGAGTTAATTTTCAAATGCTGATATACGGAGTTTCTTCAAGGTTTGATACGTCATTTTCGCGGATCTGAAGGCTGACACTGAGCTAACTTTATATGTCATCAATGTGAGTTTTATGACGTCGCTGTACCACATCAACTGGAAAGGAAATTTGAAGAAAAAACACTGTCGTAAACCTCCTTTCCGGTTAAGACTTTCGAAGACCACTGCATGTTCAACTGTGGCCATTTGTAATTTATGAAGCACGCTAAGGATACGAACTGTGAGTAAATCTCTAAATGCAATAATCTACCTGAAACATAAAGGGATATGACTTGTACTTAGACCTCAAAAAGTTGTTTAAATATAATAAAATATATAAGTAAAAATAACATGTTTGAATAAATAAATAATAAATAAATTAATAAATTAAATACATTTTAACTTGTGGAGTACTTGCTCGTTAGGTGCAGGAAGAATTTTGTGAATTGAAAATTTCTATACTCAAATATTATTTCAAGTACGCCTTTGGATGTTACCGTAAAAGTAAGCTTTAGAAATAAGCATAAAATGAGCGTTGCAAGTTAAATACTTAGATTCACTAGGTATAAATCGTCTACTGCTGCAAAAAATACAGCAGCCTATTTTAAAATATTTTGACTGCATAATAAACTTTAAAGCATGCATTATTTTTGGTTAGTTTGCTAACTAAAAATGGTCGTGCTTAGATTTGCAGCGCGGTTTATGCATTGCTAATATAGCTCAATTGCTCTCGTAAAACTGTGTAATAAATGAGATTATCTTCCATGTTGAGAAGTATGTTAATTAAAAAGCAATAAGGAGAATAAATTACACTATTTACATCTCAGAGAAAATGTTGGAAGTGTCCTCCACCAGCATCTATACATGTTTGCTCTCGTCTCACCGTATTCTCTGAAGTTTTACGGAGAGTGAGAGAACGTAAGCTTTCACGACTGGAGTCCATATTAAAATTATTTCCGGACTGTTATACCGTTGTCTGTTGGTTCAAGAACGTCCAAATGTTTCGTCCACAACTGCGGTAGACATCTTCAGTGGCGCGGTCGAAGTTTCGTTGGAGAGATTTTCGCTGCGTCTGAAGCCTTCAGTGCCTGAGTCGAGCTATTTGTACTGGTTGTTGGGGGCGGAGCCTGGGTAGTCCAGCAATCCAAAGTCCAAAATATCCTCGTCAATGTTACTTATTTTGGCTCGAATGGATTCCTTAAGAACATCTATTGTCCGTGGCCTGTTCTTGTACACTCTATTTTTAGATACCCCCCACAAGAAAAACTCTGGTGAGGTTAGGTCAGGGGAATAATCTCAAAAGCTCGGTGGCTCCCAGATCCCCTGTAATGTAATCTTTCTATTGTATGTTATATTCTCCCAAAGTTACACGTGTGTTCTTTTATTAGTTAAAACTTTTGGCCTATTGAAATGGTTAAGGTTTTTATGGATCGCATTATACCTTTATCGCCATTCAGAAACAGAAATAACATGGCTAGTACAATATTTTGAATAAAATTGACTTGGCTTCTCAATGAAAATTTAAAATCCCTATCCGTACGAAAAATAAAATGAAGACATAAATTCTCTATCACAATATAAATCAGGTTAGTATAGACAGCAAAATTATTTTATGCCAGATTTTTGACATTTGTTATAGCTGCAATAATTTCCCATAAAAATCACCTACTTCAACAATCGGTAACTGCGATTGTTGAATTTCTCCTCCTTCTAGCGTATTCCCTGTCTTTGTTCAGAGCTTCCATTATACCCAAACAAATTCTTTGGTTACTGAGGATAAGGTCGGTATCTTACACCCGGTATAAAGTGAGACATGATTAGACCACAAAGGATCTCGAGCAAAGCGCTATCTTTATTAATATATTTAAACTTGAGACTGTCATACTCCAGCGCAGTTATGAGAGAGGCGCTTGTTACGTTCAGGAGGTATGGCCCTGTAGAAGTGTTAAATCGTAATGTAGCTCCCGTCTATCGGAACAGTAGTACAGTGTGATTTATTTTAGAAAAGCCACTTATTATAATGCCCAAATAAAATGAAGCACCACTGCGCAGTACTTGGTTACCACTGTCGAGAAGCTTCCCGCTTGATAACAGCGATAACAAAATGCAGTACATCGTCAACCATGGAATTAAAAATTCGCAATCATCCGCTCCATCTATCCAGCACCACCCTACTCCATCAAACCTGAAAGCATACCTGAAAATTAATAAAATAGAAAAACTGATTAATAATTAAAGAAATGAGATATGAATTGGGATATAGCATGGGAGATAACAAGATCAGTGTGGTATGTTATTTAAATTATGTCGTACTTGGGCAGCAACGGAGGATAATCTTTAAAGATGTTCATACGACATCCACAAAAAACGTTAGAAGTTTAATATGAAAATTTCCATAAACAAAACAAAAGTGTTAACTGTTAGTAAAGAACCGTTCAGATGTAAATTAAAATTTGTAAACAAAACTGTAGAACAGTTTGGGCATGTTAATTATATGTGGGTTAATATTATCACTGAGGGAAATTTGGCTCAAGAATAATTAACCATCAAGTTGTAAATGCAACAAAATTATCTGGATGTGTCAATGAATTAGTATGGATAAATAAATACATGAAGAAAGAAACGAAAGTCGAAATTTATAAAGCGGTAGTTCGACCAGTGATGACGTATAACTTGGAGACAAAAGCAGACCACAATAACACGACGAATAATGGAAACAAATGAAATGATGGTGCTAAGAAGGTGGAAAGATACTGTCATAAGAGAGTAAGAAATGAAGAAACTAGGTGGCGAATGGGTAAAAAGAAGAAAGGAGTGTGGATTGCACGTGTATCCAGGATGTCTAACGAACGAATGGTAAAATTACTGAAAAAAGTAGGAAAGAGAGTTTGATCCAATCATAGAACAGGCAATATGCCTAACATAAAAAAGAAGAAGAATGGGTTATGACGGAAATGAGATGGCAATATCTAAGTACACAGCGTCCGCCCATGTAAAACCCAAGACTGACTATGAGGTCGATGGGGATCGAACCATTGGCGTGTGGGTTGTAAGCAGAAAATGAGTAGGGGAGCGGGAGATTGCCTTGATACTTGGGGTCAAGCATATTCACATCTGCCCTAGTAGGTTACTGCTTAAAGACAAATCGCTTGTTGGTAATGCAGTAAGGCAATCGCTGCAGTAATGGTGGTTGCATACATGATACGTATCATACTGATTAATGCAGTGGCCTATGGTACTATATGACACCTTCATAAATTTAGTCCTGACAAATTTTACTCTGCTCCTTATCGTAGCGTAAAGAGAACGAACGCGATACATTTTATCGATGGTAATGCGTACACAAATGTTCTGCTCAGGTGCAGCATTTCCAGCAATAAGCCATTACTCTTACAATCCCCTTTAATAAGTTTATATCTGTCCCCACAAAGAATATTAAAAGGTAGCTTTGTGCGAGATATTCCGGCGAGCAGAGAATGTCCATTATCCTTAATATGGCGTAAATATGCATATGTGTGTTTAAAACACCTAATAGCTCCTGCACAAGCGCGTATGCACTCAGCTTGTGTTTTGTTTACAGCATTATCCTTTTTTTTTTTTTTTTCAGTATCTCAGCAGAGAGAGAATCGTATTGCTCGCTCTCTTTCTAGCAGCCACAGAGAGACAGAAAAAACGGGGGAGGATGTGAAAACAGTTGACATGAGCTCCCCTGATGGTACACGGGGACACTACATAAAGCACATGCTCTACCAGGAGCATGTTAGTCCTTTTCATTAAAATCCTACACATATCTCGGTTTACTACTGACAGAAGTATAATGGGAAATTCGTTTTCCTACCGCAATTTATTGTGCATGTCACATTTTGGTAGCAATATCTGAACACTTTGATTCTGTGTGGAATAAATTCGCCATTTGGTTAGATAGGAAAGTTGTATCAGTGGTTAGAAATCGTATTCTCTGTCGTTACTAATTACTGGAACCCTCAAAGGTCATAGCGAATAAATACTTGCAGTTAAGGTTTGTTGAATTGCACCTGTAGCATACTCATTTTTGTCTAAATGACCTTTTTTACAGTACACAAATTTCTACAAGTATGTCACAATGACGTTTTGGGTTTTAATTGCTTGCTGCTATTTAATAAAATTTTTAAATCTGAGCCAGGAATAGATTAAAACAGTATTTGAGTTATTAAAATATATTTAAATAAAGAATATAAATGCTAAACTAATGTTACTTCCATTTTGTATATTATCCCTAGCCATTTAGCATATAGTACACAAATCACATAGCAATAAATATTTCAAACTATAAAGTTTCACGTAACTGTTCCATTTATTTCTAACCATTCATTAATATTTTCTCACACTTCTCAGCTTTTACTGATCTTCAATTAATTTTTTGCACTATCAGCTCTTTATTTCTATTTAGCAGTTTGATATAAATGATTCTTTTCTTTAATGCTCTTTACCTGAAATTTCAATTTATAAATTATACTCGTCTTGCTTATCATTACATTCTGGAGGTCTTTTCTTCAATATATTTTACATTCTTTTCTTCAGTATTCATATTCGCACACAAATCAGAAACATTTTTTAAACCTCATCATCAGGAATAATATGATATAATTCTCTCTCTCCATTTCGTAATTGGGAGTACAAGTTCAGGCATAAATATCGTCTAATCTAGATCTAGTTACTCTCCAACCTTCCTTCATTGATATTTATGTTTCCTTTAACCTGATCAAATTAACACAAACTGCTCATCAACTTTTGCAAACCAGTTACACTGTGTTTATGTTCTGTGAGAAGAAATTCCAAAACACATTTAATAACTCACAGTCTGATAATCGTTAATGTTAAACAAAAATTTTAAATGAGTAGAGTCAGACTAAAAAGATGAATGTCATAGCCGGGATTTGAAACACGGATCGTCCGAACTCCGTGCGGTTGTTCTAAACCACTGAGCTACTATGGCCAACATGCCGACATGACATTAAATTCTTTTTCTCAAAAATGGTCTTATGATTATTATTATATTGCAAGTGTTCAAAATACTATGGTAACAAATGAAATGCACATATTTATTTTCCCAAGAATGGCCTGTTCATTCGTTTTCAGTCACATACATTTTGCAGTAATGGTAAACCAAAAGAGTTGGAGTGAATCAAACTACATGAAATAAGTGGGTGGGGTTAAACGACAAAATTTGTAACAAATGAGTTCACTATTTCGAAGATGTTTCTTGATGCTGATTTGGATTTTGAAAACTTATACTTTTTTCAGATAGGAAATAGTGATTCGGCCAGTTTGCTTTCTTATTGTTATAAAACAACTAATTAGGGTCATCACAAAGTGACCACATATTTTTAAATTCTTGACTCCATTCTCCCATGAATGGAATGGTTGAAATGATTCTCAAATGAGCCCAGAATCCATAGAGCTTAGAGTTACCTGACATTCGTCTTTCAGGATAAGAGAAAACCCCGGAGGAAACCTTATCCAGGTAACCCCGAGATTCGAACTCCGTACCTCTTGAACGTCAGGCTACCGCGCTACTATCTACGCTACAGAGGCAGGCTGCTCAAATACTGTATTCTTCAAGTACAACAACTGAGCTTAGAAGATTATTACGGACAAACAGGCGGTTTTGCACAAAAGTCATACGTTATTATTCAAGTGAACAAGACAGCATACAATTTACTAGGCACATACTTCAAATTGTCTAATGAAATTTACATATTAAAATATGTTGAGGTTATAGAAACGTTTAAAATGAAAATTAATTATTTTGCATGCTTATCCTTGTCATTTCTTGGTGCTGCCATCTGCACTTGACACAGGAGTTACAAGAGAGAGAGGGAGATGGAGGGGTTGTGCCGGATTAAATTGAAAACGATCTGTCACCGTGTCCCAGCGCGATGACGGATGAGTGCAGAAACAAGACACAGGCCATGAAAAAAAGAAAAGAATAAATATTGGGCAACATCAATTTTCTTTCCTATCTCTGCTGCTACAACGAGGTACAATCCTAAAATCCCTTGTGCGTGACTCACACAAATTTCATCTTACGTTCTAGATTTAAACAGAAAAATAAATGTTCGGTACACAATCGTCGTGGAAGGATGGCTATGAATAACAAGAAGATGTTCTCCTTTCGAAATAAGTGAAACGTATATCTTTAGTTTGCTGAAGGTAAATGTATCTTGAAATTTGTTCAGTAAATAATTTTTAAAAAAAAATCAACAAACTAAATAGATTTATAATAACTATGAGAAGTCTTGGAGGGGGAGATTTAACGCCTCGGACTACAAAATATCCTTTGGGCCTACGGTGACAAGGTGTATATATATTGTCCGGGGGCGGGGAGTACGAAGACCTCTCCCGATCCGTCGGATGAGGATTTAAAGAGAGAAATTCACGCCTTAAATTCCAGGTAATCAGGAAAAAACCGGGATGAAATAGCCAAACAAGTGATGCTGTGAGGAGAACTGGGGGGATAGGAAGATCATGGGATGTAATTAGTTGTATTAATTACCATCTAATTTTTGTGAACTTATAAATTATATAGAAAATAGTTCAAAGTTTTCCTGGCAGGCACTGGCCGCGCAACGTTCGTTATACTGGTGTATGTTGGTTTGGACCTACAACATTTACAGGCGTAACAGAGGTCCAGGTTCCTGGAACGGCAGACAATGAACTGACTCACAGTTGCCCCATTTAACAATTCAGATTTTAATTCAATACTCTAAAATTTTACAGATAACAAAATACTCAACAATATGTGTTCCCGTAAAGCAACACAGGAAAACAAAAGCATCACAATCAATTAACGAAGCTACTCTTGAAAATAAAAACAATTTTGCCGAAACAAGAATTTAAACAAGTTAACTAGGACCCCGGAAAGCATTTAACTTTAACAGCAGTCACGCCTATAAGGCCAGAACTTGAAAATACAATAACTTCTGGTCACGGAACTGACAGAATTTATCGCGTTTAAAACCCAGACAAAGCTCCTAAAAAAGCGATCAAAAAGACCAGTAAGATAAAAATTATTAAAGCTAACAGGTGAGACTGGAGCACTTACCCAAGAGCTTAATTCGTCCGACACCAGACACGGACTGTCCTCCCGACTTGAAGCAGTAGTAAGGAAGCAGCGCTCAAAGAGAGAAGCGGCAGGAATTCGAAGCGATCCCACGAGTAAGCAGCCTTGAATCTGGAAGACACGGAAATAAGGGCCGGAAAAAGAATAGTGGTACAATGTTCAATTTTATTTTTAGTAATTTTTAGGGTAAGACAAGACCTTTTCAGTTTTCTATGAGTACAAATTATATATTCGGTGAGAGAAACCAAAAATATTCATGGAAATACGAGGACCAAGGGTATATAAGAAAACACTTTAGTCGAACGACTTCCAGTCAATTATAGCCTTCTAAAAGTCCTGCGAGAGGACTAACCTAAGTTCAAAAACAATCACAGGAATTTAAAAACTAAAAATTGCAGCGCTTCTATATGAACTAAAAAAGGTTGAATATGTATTAAGGAATGATATTGTGTAGACTAGAGATGAAGCTCTAGGTGAATCGTCAGTGAGTGGAGGATTTGATTTTCACATCCGTTAGCGGAAGTCAGGGAATAGGCCCGCACAGTCAAAAGCGCACTGCATCCTGTGGGCTGTATTGGTCTGATAAGGATGAGAGTACGATGGATATCTAATTCCATTAGAATAATTGATATAGGGGTATCGATTTTCAGCAGTTTCAGCAAGTTAGTGGTATTACACATACTCTTAATGGTGTGGTATAAGGTCGTATAAAGTTCTGGTTAACATCTCCTCGTTCATGCCATATGAATCTTTGGAATTATATGGAATACATTTTCGATTCAGGGAAACCTAATTCAATTTTAATAAGTAATGTATTATACACAGTGTGTGCTGTTGGGGTTTTAAGAGTATATCATTAATTTGTTTAGTAGTTAAGTTCTGTTTTCGCATTTCAGCACTAGGTACTTGAGACATGGCTTGTTGCAGTTCTCACATATACAGTCCTCCTTGTGTTCGTGGAATGAAGAGTTCTCGCAGATACTCCCGTGGAATCCATGGAAGGCAAAATGTGTATGGTTGTTAAAGCTCGAAGTTTGGACGATTCCAGGTTTCTGTCTTTATTGCTTCTATTATTTCTTCCGGAATGTTGGCATCTCTCTTCCGTCTGTCGTTTAGGACGATTGTGTAGGCAATATGAAGCATTTTATCACATATTGGTGACATCCATATAAACCTGAACCATTGCAATAGGTCACAACGCCCACCTTGGTAGCGTAGATGGTAGCATGTCTGCCTCACGTTCAAGAGGTCCCGAGTTCAAATCTCGGTCAGGGTGAGTTGCCTGGAGAAGCTTTTTCCGGGGTTTTCCCTTATCCAGAAAGACGAATGTCGCGTAACTCTAAGCTCTAAGGACCCTGGGCCCATTTGAGCATCATTTCACCCATTCCATTCATCGTCCGATATGACAACGTTGAAGGACGTAAATTTCAAATAAAAAATAGGTCACAACCTTTAAACCAATAATAGGACACACGTGCAACTTTGGGATAATATAAAACGCAACTGGGAGATTACATTACACTATTTACATCTCAGAGAAATGTTGGAAGTGTCCTTTACCAGCATTTATACATGTTTGCACTCGTCTCACCATATTCTCTGAAGTTTTTTGGAAATGATATCGAATTGAGAGAAGGTTATTTCCAGCAAGATGGAGCAACATACCATACATCTAATGACACCATGGAACTTGTAACCAATTTCTTTGATAATCGAATAATCTCAAAATGCCTGTGGTCCCCCAGATCCTCTGATCTAACCTCACCGGATATTTTCTTGTGGGGTATTCAAAAATAGACTATACAAGGATAGGCCACAGACAATTAATTTTCTCAACGAATCGATTCTAACCGAAATAAGTAACATTGGCGAGGATACTCTCCGTAAAACGGCAGATTATATGGTGAGACGAGTACAAATATGTATAGATACTGGTGGAGGACACCAACATTTTCTCTGAGATGTAGATAGTTTAATGTAAACCCCAAATTGTGTATTATATTCTCTCGAAGCTGCACGCTGAAATGGTTCGGGATTATATAGATCGTACTGTACTATGGCACATCCATTACCTTATACAGGGTGTTCATAAGTACCTTCTCTTTTGTATGCATAGACAACCCGCTTAACAGAATAAGGCTGGTAAAAAAACTCTGCCGATGTATCATTGCACTGTTTCGGTTTTATGTACAAGTTTTCCCTTATTGCTAACAGTATTACCGCGTAGGTAGGTGTATCTGCTATACTAACTCTTTACTTCGATTATTACATCTATTAACCGACATACTGTATTTAATATCAATAATGTTACTAGTAAGTTGTTTATAATCCTGAAAATTAATTATTTTCCATATTATCTCAAGTATAATACTACTACGCCAGCTGGATGCCAATTAGAGAGCACTCCGTATATACATTTAATCCACGCACGCTCATGCATGCGAGTTTCTGTAGTTTATAGCACATGGAGTGTAATTTACAAATGTTTACATAATTCCTCTGCTCCGCTGTCAGCAGCTAAACCTTTTCGGGCTTTTAGCACACTATTCCAAACACGTTTAACAAGACTATTTTTCCAGGCCTCTGCTATCGGTCAGTACGGGATCGGGCTAATGAGCACGTCCGGAACAAAATTATGTAGTTACACTGTATTTACGGTAGGTCGAACAGAGTGAGTGCGTTCCAGAGATAGCGGATTAAAACTGGTAGTTTGGACTAAAGTGATTTTCGGCAATCTCGGAATTGATGAACGTTAAAAAAAAAGGTACTAAAGTGGATCAAGTTGGCAATTCTAGGTACAGAGATCTCAAATACATACTGCAAAACCTCCACAAAGCTTCAACATACACGCCTCCATGCGTTTTAAGTCCGTATAAGATATCTTTTACACACTAACTAAATTATCTAAATGATGAACAGAAAGTAATAATTCTAACCTTAACACAAAACGCAAATTAATAAATAAAATCTGATGTGTTACGTTTAAAGGAATTATTCTAACCATTTTTCAATAGCTGTTTTTAAAACGGCTTATTTTTTCCCCTACGTCAAGCCATATAAATATCTTCTTCACTCCACGGTTTGGGCATATCGCCCGTTCCGGCTTCATAGATCTCTCCAGCGTTTCCTGGGTCGTCCTCTGTCTCTTCTTCCTTTTGAATTATAGTTTAAAACTGCATTTGTATATCTTCCAGTCTCCATTCTTAATCCATGTTCATGCCATCGTTGCCTTTGTTCTGATATTTCCAAGACATCCGTCCGGCTGAAATCTATGAAGCTTTTGAGTAGTAGAATTTTTACAAGGTTGGATTACCGGTCCTGTTGGGCCGGTTTTACTTTGGAGTTTCCTCTCTTAGATGAGTTATTTTCCATAACTCAGGACTGTCACCCTCCTGGGGTGTTTAGATATTTAGATGTCTTTTCCGCCTCTGTGGCCGTTGAGAAACTTTCGTCCTCCGCCCTTCGAGCCGTTGGACATCTTTCGTAGTTGGTGACCCATCCATCACCCACGTTGGCACTAATCTTAGTTCCCCTCGCCTCTTACCAGCCGGCAAGCTAACAAAGGCAGACTTTTCCAAAATTGTCGTCTAGTTCATTGGGTACTAAGGTCTCCCACCGCGACAAGGTGTTGGCCCAAAGGGAGAGTCATATAAATATAAATGGTTTTATTACGTATCTTCTGGCTCTAGCCGATAATAAAATTAAAATGAGCGCATTCCTTTGTGAGTTTTTTTGTTGTAATTTACGTTCTCCAACGTTAAGTCATATCGGAAGCCCAGGGTCGATAGAGCTTAGAGTATCCGACATTGGTCTTTCAGGATAAGGGAAAACCCCGGAAAAATCGTATCCAGGTAACTCACCCTGACCAAGATCCGACCTCGGGACCTCTTGAACGTGAGGCGGGCACTCTACCACCACGCTACCGAGGCGGGCACTCTGTGAGTTCTCCACGCTTTTCATCATCAGGAGAAGGAAATGAATAACGTCTTACAATTCTGGAAAATTATAATTATTTCAAAATTGAAATCAATAAAAAGAAATACGTTGAAAATGTTTAACTTTACACAAACTGAATTTAGCGTAAATTAGAGGCTTTATAGAAGAATCTATATTTTCAAAGTAGTAAGGTGCCGTTCACCAGTTGTGTAAAACTAATTCGCTAAAAACAACTTTTTGGAAAAGTAAAATATCTTTGTTTTCATTTTACGTATAATATTTCTGTGCTAATATTTATAAAATTCTTATGGCTTTTTTTTTTTTTTTTTTTGGAGAGATATTAGCCTTCAATACGAAGTTAAATATTTAACTGCATTTTTCTTGACTGCGCTTCTCTCTCCTTCCGCTCTCTCTCTCTCTCTCTCTCTCTCTCTCTCTCTCTCTCTCTCTCTCTCTCTCTCTCTCTCTCTCTCTCTCTCTCTCTCTCTCTCTCTCTCTCTCTCTCTCTCTCTCTCTCTCTCTCTCTCTCTCACTCACACACACACACACACACACACACACACACACACACACACACACACAAAAGGCCGACTCGGTAGCGTAGATGGTAGCATGTCTGCCTCACGTTTAAGAGATCCCGAGTCCGAATCTTGGTCAGAATGAGTTATCTGGATAAGGTTTTTTACCTTATCCTAAAAGACAAATGTCGGGTAACTCTAAGCTCCATTGACCCCGGGCTCATTTGAGCACCATTGCACCCATTCCATTCATCTTCCGATATGATTTAACCTTGGAGGACGTAAATTAAGAAAAACACAAACAAACAACACACACACACACGCGCGCGCGCACGCACAGCGAGACCTTCTTCCAAAATGTGGTCATGGTACCTGATAATGTTTACAGCTAATTAAAGCTTGGATCCAAATTAAAAGGAGGAAAAGGATACGTCCTCTGCTTACTGTATAATATGACTGTGAGAGAGAATATTAATATACAATTTTCTGTAATTTTATGAACAGTGCCGCACCAATTCCTACTGAATGTAGACTAACTGGCTTAGAGCTAGCTTTTACTCAGGTTTTACGATCTGCAATCCTATATTACGTTAATTATTGAATGCCTTAATAAATGGGCGATAAATCACACTCACATGGAAACACTAGAACCTGAGCATGTGTAGAAATATTTTTGTAGCACAGCTTTCTGAAGCGCAGACAGGAATCGAACTCGTAATACTACGTACAGTAATAAAGCGCTGTACCAAATGAGCTCTGGGACAGTAATACCATTTAGTGTGTTTATTTTCATGTATTGGTGTTTCATTTTGCTGTCCCCACTCTGTCAACATGGATCCTCACTTTATTTATTGTTTACTGCTCCAACGTTAAGTCCTATCGTTCGATGAGTGAAATAGATGAACTGATGTTCAAAGGAACCCAGGATCCATAGAGCTTAGGGTTACCCGAAATTCGTATTTCAGGATAAGGTAAACCTCCAGAAAGGGAAACCTCGAACTGAGAACCTCTTGAACTTGCGACAGACACGCTAAAAAGGCGGGCCGAGTTCCCCTTTATGACTACGATGTAGGCAAACCTTTTGACATCTACCCATTCCGGGTTATACTAACTTCAACTCAGAAGGGTTTTTGTGGGGCGAATGACATATATTAATTGCATTATGATTGACTAAAAGTAATGTGCTTTTTTGTTAGCTTTGTAGGTCTTCTTTTAGTGTTTTAAGGTATTCCGACTAAGTAAAGACAAACCAAAGGGAATAAAAACATCGCTGAAGACATTTTTTAGATATATACTGGAAGTCAGGCTTCCTTTTCCTTTCTGACTTAATGGATTAAGCCAGACATATTCCGGTCCCCAATGTTTCTTTTATAACATTTTATGAAGTGGTCTTCTTTTGTTCTCTTTGCAGCTGCCTTGACAATTATTACAACAAAGAATTGCTGTTGAATGTCTTTCTACTATACTAAAATCCGGCATTGTGGAAAACGCTAATGCTTCATGAAGCTTTACTGTTTACTTCATGCTAATATGTAATGTATTATTTTAAGTTCCATTACGTTTCCTAGTATGCGTATAATTTTCATATCCTACAGAACATAGTATTGAATTTCACTCAAATACTTGCCTGCCTCGGTAGCGTAGATGGTAGCATGTCTGCCTCATGTTCAAGAGGTCCCGAGTTCGAATATCGGTAAGGGTGAGTTACCTGGATAAGGATTTTTTTCTGGGTTTTTCCTTATCCTGAAAGACGAATGTCGGGTCTCTCTAAGCTCCATGAACCCTAGACATATTTGAGCATCATTTCACCCATTTCATTCAACGTCCGATATGACAACGTTAGAGAACGTAAAATTGCAACAAAAAAACCTAAATACTCAATATTGGCATTTCACGGGAAATGTACGTTTTTAGATTGCCAAGGTTCAAAAATACATTCTTAGAAATTATTGTGATATAAATGACTCGTCTGCTATGATAGCGACCTGTACATGACGTCACCCGTTACGTCATCCTCTGGCAATGTGCAAAGTCTTCACTTTTTACTCTCTCTCTTTTGTAAACAAGCTTTAGGCATAGCTGCACGTCTGGCCCCGGGCTTGTCAGGTATGAGGCCAATTGGGGCATGGTTTTGTAAATAGTGTTATATTAAATCTCGTTTGTGTTAATTATGGTTTAGTGTATTAGTGTAATCAATCCTTCATGGGGAAATAGCTCGCCTCGCTAGCGTAGATGGTAGCGTGTCTACCTCACGTTCAAGAGGTCCCGAGTTCGAATCTCGGTTAGGGTGAGTTACCTGGATAAGGTTTCTTTCGGGGTTTTCCCTTATCCTGATGGACGAATGTCGGTTAACTCAAAGCTCCATGGACGCCGGACTCATTTGAGCATCATCTCACCCATTTTATTCATCGTCCGATATGACTTAACGTTGGATGACGTAAATTACAACAACAAAATGGGGAAGTACCTAGGAATCCCGAACTTTCCTCCCAAGTATGTGTTTATGATTATCATCGGAGTATACGTTTCTGGCAAACTGTTAGAAATCCTCTATCCAAACCCATCCATGGCCAGAATGTAACAAATATCACTGTATTTGAATCGCACAGCTATAAAGTAAGGACACGATTAAGCAACAAAATCTTTATTTAAGATCAGAGTAAAAATATTCACGAATATTTTGAATGAACCTCTCCAACTGCTGATACTATAATTTACAAGGAAAGCTTTAAACAAATATGATTTTTTTTCAAAAACACATCTGTATATGACAAATAAAGTGTATATTTTAAAAACTATTTACCAAATGGTAAGTCTTGTTGAAGTGCACAATTTGTATCAAATAAGTTTTTGTGGAACTTTTTAACTTTACGATGAATTAAATGGGTGAAGTGATACTCAAATGGGACCAGGGTCCATATAGATTAGAGTAATCTGACATTCGTCTTTTGGGATAATGTAAAACCCCGAAAAAAGCCTATCGAGGTAGCTTAGCCTGACGAAAATTTGTACCTGGGACCTCTTGAACGTGAGGCAGACACCCGTTTATCTACGCTAGAGACCAGGGCTTTCAAAGAGGTAACAAAAACTATTCCTTCTTCACAACGTTCGTCTTAAGTGTAAACATATGTTTACTATGGAAATTCGAAGTACGGAGTCTGCAAAGGAATGAGGCAACTTCAGTTCGTTTTCAGAGTAGTGATGTACAACTTTATTACTAAAGTCACCTGGCATGTTAACACATACATTTAATTATTATATTGTGTATTTCCGCCGTTTTGTGATAAAAAGTGTGGCAAAACTATTTCGATCAGCACTTCTGCAGTAACTTATTCTCCAACGGTAAGTCATATCGGATGATGAATGAAATGATGCTCAAATTAGTCCGGGGTGAATATATCTTAGAGTTATCAGACATTCATCTTTCAGGATACGGGAAAATCTCCACAATTAGGTCATATCGAACAAAGAATGAAATGATGTTAAATTATTCCAGGTTCCATAGTGCTCAGAGTTACCAGAAATTGATGTTTCAGGATAAAGAAAGCCTCCAAAATTGACTAATATCGGACGATGAATGAAGTGATAGTCAAATTAGGCCAGGGACCATACAGCTTAGTGTTACCTGACATTCATCTTCAGATAATGACAAACCCGGTAAAACGTCCTTGCTTAGATAACTCACCCTGACCGAGATTTGAACTTGCGACCTTTTGAATGTGAGGCAGGCACAGCATTGCTGTACTTTATGAACATTATTCATTAGGTCATAAAGATTCTAAGCGACGTTTTTTTTGGTAATAGAACCCTCTACTTTATTTCTTATGTTCCCTTTAATGCACGTTACACAATTGCTCCTAAAATGCTTAATTTTCTCTTTAAGCTCTCTTCTTTTAGCTTTTATGGGATGCAGAAAAAAAGAGCTGCAAGATTGAAGGAGGAGGAGGTGGAGTAGCAACCGATAGGGAAATAACTTGCCTGTACCCGCAGATGATATATTTAGCCCCAAGGCTGGTTTCCGCTGCTGCGCCACCTGAGGCACATATTTCAACAGACTACATCAGCGAATGATGAAAATTTTAGACAATCCCTCCTTCGCTGCACTGAAGGAACTTATTTAAATTGGGGCGCATCTCCCCTTTTTTCGTTTCTACTTGTTATTGATCACACAAATAATATAAGGAAGCTAGTTCTAGGATAAGAAGTTATTGTATACAAATGCACATGTCATAATCTCCCTTTCTTTGTTGCATTTTAGAGTTTTTTCCATTTTTGCTTTATCTAAAATGAACAGAGGAAGTATCCTTTCAAGAACTTGGCAGCAAGGTTTCTGAAAATAGATGTTTTGAGAACCCTTTATTCGAAAAAATTACTCACAGAAAGGCATATTTGTGTATTTGTTTAAGTCTCTCTTACAACATAGCTTAAAAACAAAAAGTAATTTAAATAACAAACTTCTTTTTTAAATTTAGGGGCCTGCAAGGGTACCACAGGAATTTTTCGGCCCGCCTCTTTGGTCTGGTGGTAGCGCGTCCACCTCATATCCCAGAGGTCTCGAAATCGAATCAGTCACAGCGAGTTTTCTGAACAACGTTTTTTCCGGAGTTTTCCCTTATGCTGAAAGATGAATTTCGGGTAGCTAAACTCTGTGGACCCTGGGCTCACTTCAGCATCGTTTCACCCATTTAACCTAATCGCTTAAATAACATTAAGTATAAACGAAATGATTTCAAAGAAACTCCCATCCCAAACTATGCTTTATATGGAATGTCTTTAAATAACCTTTTTGTTTTCAAACATAACTCAAATTAAATAAAAATATTATATGAAATTATTTACTAAATTAAAACATTAAATAGAAACTCTAACTTTAAAATAATAACAAACCTACTTTAAGTCTTAATTCCTCTTTGTTCAAAGATTCAAAACAATGAAGGAATTAATCTACCTTCAAAGAAAAAAATAAATAGAAATTATATGCAATCTGCAAAAATTACAATATAAAATCATAAATAAAATAATTTGTTATGGCCTGAAGTCCCATAATTATAATACCGCCATTGAATCGTTTGGGAATACCTATGAAATACACTTAATTCTGCGTTACCTTTCTAATTGTTAAAACATAAGGTAATAATAAACTGTCATTAAAGTACACAGTGTCAAATACCTCAAGTAGAGATAACCACTTTTTAAGTATTCATTGTTGCCGGTTTGATTCTTCAAATACTTATTCATTTTTCAAAAATAAAGTCAGCTTTGAATTTTTCTTCACGACCATGCAAAAAGAATGGATTGTAAAAGGTGAAAATTTGACATTTGAGAGTCACGTAGCTCTACTGTGTTCTAATATCCTCATCTACATTTAACGAAATACGAAATAAAACCATTTATATAAATGTCTATCTTGGGTAGACAGAACAGTAAGCGCTTTTAAGAATAGTTTATATAAGAATGGGTATACGTACTGGAAAAATGAAACAAATTACAAGGAATATGTTGAAACCTGCTAATTCTACAAAAATTATGTTACGTAGGATGTGTACTTTAATAAGAATAACATTGTTTCTGCATTAGGAATTTTGCTCAGTTTTACAACTATGTAAAAGTAATTTAAAGTGAAGAGCCTATTTCCCCAAAAATTTAATATAAAATTTCATTTATCGTAAAATATGTCAAACCTTGGGGATTTAAAATAAACTACCACCAAGGAAGAGCAGGAAATGAAAAGGCTGATGAAGCCGCTAAATGGCAGAACAACCACTGCTATACCCCACAATACCTGTTCCACATCACGATGTTATAAACTATATCAAAAAGAAAATAATTCAAGACTGGAAACCTTATTAGCTAGAAACTAATGGGCAATGTATACTCCGACCAGTGATACTAAACACATCGCCTACGCACATCAAAAACAACAAATGTTTCTCTCCAGACTGAGAAATGGACATGGAAAGCTTACATAAGGTTATTTGTTTTCTAGAGAGAGGCCCCCACACTGTGAACTATGGAACCAAATACTATGAGTAAATCATATCATACATAGGTGGTCTGAAAAGTTTTCAACCTTATGAAGATACAATTCATCTTAAAAAACTAGTAATATCTATTTTTGGGAAATTCAAAATATGTTAACTTTTGTTATGTAAGAAGAAGTTGAAATAGGAAGTATTTTGAAAATCTTAACTTTGCATTACAAAGATGAGTTTAATACTAGGTTTGATCTTTTTCTTTTCATTTTTGAGCTATGCTGTTTAGAGACCCTCAGACAGACTCAGGTACCTTAATAAAGATCTTATTCAATTTAGAAACCCTAGTAAACTGTATTTCCATAAGTATCTAGATATAGAACTTTGTGCATGGAACACAATACTTCCTCTCTTATGTACGTTCCTATTAAGAAGTTGAAACGTATAACTACTAAAAACATTTGTTATAGATTCCTGATAATCCGGTTATAACGCATTCCAGCCTTAACAGCGTATGTGGAGCTGTTGTCCTAATTTTCTTATAAACCATTATCATTTGTGGTTTAACATACAACATATGCTTTATGCAGCTACGTTTTGCGATTCTAAAGCTCCATTTTCAGAAATGTTTAAGATAATGTTCAAAAGGAATGGCGTCCTATCTTCCCACGCAACTTTGCCGGCCCGAGTCATGAATTTTTCCTGAATGCAAACGCACATCACTTCTAAATGCAGCTTCGCGGTACTTACAGATGAGCCGAGCTCTATAGAATGAATGGAGAACTAAAGAAAAATACGGACAGTGGAGGAGAGCGTTTTAAGAATAACCGCCTGCTTCTGAAAAAAAAAGTTGAATAGCGGCAGCGAAGATTCAAATATTTCATGCTGTAGAACATGATAACCCATAATGGCAGAGGGAGCATGCTTTATTTGAAACTAAAAGTAAGATATCCTTATTATTTATTAGAAGAAAGGTCGAGAATATATGATGTAGCGATATCTCCGCCTGCTCTTTCTCCTATAAAACTGAACCATTCAATATTACTAATTAAGGAGTTAGTAACAATTATGTATTATTTAATAGCAAACAACTATGGAATTTTTGCTAGTATTTGCTAGTATTTTATTGAACTGGTATAATTTGGTAGTTTCGTTTCTTTTTGAACTTTCCTTTGGCCTTTACCAGTAGGTCTCAACATATTATATTGGATCTGCATTGGAGACCATTTATTATCAGTTCTGCCATACAAATGTCTCAAAATTAGATTTCGAACAGGTTTCAGTAGTAAACTGGCAATGATTTTCATTAAAACAGCTAAATTATACTTAAAGAGCTACATAAGCGGTATTAGGATATCAGGATAATTAGGCATTCAGATACTCTTGTACAGAATAAATAGGTACTCTCCAGCAGCAAGTTTGCCTGCAAGATAATTTGGAAGACAGTTAAATATTTTAATTTTTTCATAATTCACATATTTATGGAAGCAATAAAACCTTAATGCTAGGATGATGAGTATTACACCTTTGTCAAGTGTTTATTCTATGAATTTTATTGTTTGACGTAAGTGAAGCCCAATTAGGATCAATATATGCCTGCAAGCAAGGGTTAATATCTTCAATATTTTAAAAAGATCTTTGCAAGAGTATCTGCTTTGACCGTTAGAAATTATTCATATAACCTCTTTTGCTTAAGAAATATTTGTTTACTTTATATTGAGTTGTCTCAAAATAATATTTCATATTCTATATCAGAATTAAAATATCCATAATAAATTAGTTTAAGTGTATCTATAGCACGTACATTAACCAGTGCATAACCAGCAGAGCTGAGTATAGGTAAGATATAATTTATGTGAGCTTTCCAATATAAATATCTATCTCCCTGAATGACGGATGTTTAATACTGTCATTTTTTTCTAATAACTCATTAATCCCAATTTCTATCGAAGACGTATGCCTTCAAAATAATAAGAGAATTGCAGCATAGACAATTATAGTTGATTTAGAGAGCACTTTTGAAGAAGTTTCCGCTGCGTACATCTACACCCCCATCTAAAGAAAGCCATCAAATGCACATACACCATTATATCGTGCTGTTGCTCCCCAAGGCCCATAAATTAATTTTAAAATGTGTGCTTCACGTTCCATCGCAAGAGAACTCAACTCTGTATGGTGGTGGTTGTAAATCATTTGCATCACGATCCACTGTTGGGCATGATGCCATTGGCAAGGTTCTCAGGAAGTTTTATGTACTGGAGTCAATCGATGGGGTTGGTGGAGTAGTTGGGGACTCTGTGCAGGATAAAGGTGCCAAATATCGCAACCATTTTATTCAACGAATGTGTATCGTGTGAACAGTTATTTCTTTTATCAATAAAACTGTACCTACTCTAATTATATTGTAAGAGAGAAGATGTAGCAAACCATCCAAAAAATGCAGAATAGAAGATATAGAAAGGCAGGAAATATGGGGAGGTCTAGAAAATATGACATCATTACAATTTACAAGCAAATAAAAGAAATTGGGGACGAGAAGCATATGTAGATTACTGCAATAGGCAAGAGAGAGAAGGCCTAGCTTGGATGAGAACAGGAACAATATTTCTAAGAGGGATAAGAGGTAGGGAAAAGCGAATTTGTGAATTGTGTGGGAGGAAAGAAAGCATAGAATGTTATGTAACAGAATGCGAAGAGGTGGCAATGTGGAGAAAAAGGGTTTGGGAGGAAAAATAGGATAAAGTAGAGAAGAGGATAGTAGCTATAAAAATGTTAACATGAAAGGAGGAAATGAAGATATGAAGTATTGGTGAGTTCTTACAGAAAGTAAAAGAAATGTAAAGAATATAAGAGAGGAAGATGACCGGGAAGAATGGAGCTACTTAAGTAACAAGGAGGCATGGAGATTACGAGCTACCTGGCAGAGCAGAAAACTAGGGTGCCATGTAAGCCAAGGTAGCAACAAAGCAAAGTCAAATAATTGTAGCCTAAATTTGAAAATGTAAACTTTTGGAGTATGCACAGTAAATAATTCATTCATTCATTCATTCATTCTAGATTCAACAGGAAATGCGGCTTTGGATTCAATGAATTAAAACTGATAAAGAAATTCTGGATCAGTTAAACAAATTATAACCTATTATATTAGATATGATTATTTTGTGAAGTTTTGTTAAATGTTAATGGGTTGTATGTTTGCAATGTATTATGAGCACATTTTCTCTCGGGGTAATATGACTTTAAGTACCGTAATCAGCCACGACTGTTTTTCAGGCAAATTTGTAAAATTATTTCGGGTGGTTACGCGAGTGTAAGCTTGTTAGATTAGGTATGGCAGGCTAGCTTGGTATTTTTGGAACGTGAGGTAGGATATCTTAAAAATTTATAGACGGACTCTGAGCTGTAGAGCGGCAAATTTCAGAAAAGCAGAAATGAGGTGGCAGCATCGGTTTAGAAACTAGGATTGGGTGTCTTAGTGTCATTACCAAGACGAAGGTTTTTAGGAGAATTTGAAGCTTAATAGCACATCCTGGGCATAATCTGAGACACTTCTGGTATGTTCGTTGATGGGGCAAGACGGATTACGCGTCATTTTTGCCTCAGTGGCAGAACCGCCTGTTATCGCCTGGTAGAGGAATAACCCGGACGGACATTCAGTAGTCGGAAACTTCTTCGCTAAAGTGTAAAATTTTCATTAAAAAGTTTCAAACCAGTGTCATCCTCTCATTGAATAATACACGCCCGCGCATTCACTGAGATAGGTTTATCATAGCTTGAGCAGATAACCGGAATTAACATCAAGGAAGAGATCGTCAAGACATGGTACAGCTTCAAGTTGTAGGAAACAATACAGAAGGTTATTAGTGCCGTGTTACGCAATATGTGGGCCTCTTTAACATAAGGGAATGAGCTGAGTGCCATGCAGTCGCGCACGTACTCTACAACCGAGATCACATTCTGTGCTCCAAAATATTCTCTACAACCCAAATCAATTTATTTAATAGAACTTAAACCAATAGTTAATGGTATTTTACTTACTTCTGGTAACGGCAATGTATCAAACATAGTGTCATAGAATATATTGTAAATTTATTAATAAATTATACAAAACAATCTTGTATTTTCCCGATAAATTAATATAAACAAAAGAATAAGTAATATCTACAATTTACACAGTAACTGAGAAGCTACTTTGTTATGACAATCTACATTATGTCTATGCATATGCCTGTACCAAAATTTACATGCGCTACAGTTCTTCCATTACAGTCTTTTTTTTTTCGTCTATGGAAATTCATATTCTGTTTTCTGACATGGACTTCCTAATATCCTGAAGTACGTCTTCGAAGCACAGCTTTAGGTTTTCCTTACGTATTGTGATCTCGGATGGTAGTACTTTTTTGCATGTTTCTCTAAAAACCCCTTGGAATAACTATTGTTTACTTTCCAGAAGGGGAGGTCTGCTGTTCTCGTCATCATGTTACACAGATCATGGCAAGAACTACTGTATCTGTCTCCATTAACGTCACACGTTGAAGGCACATTTTCCTTTTTCTTTTTCTGTTTACCAAAAGCACGAGTTGATTACTAACTCAGTTGCCAATCTCTACCTGTTGTACAACTAATTTCACGAATTTTTGGATTAACTTCCCGAACCTACTTATACAAGTTCTACGGGTATGTATGTTTTTCTGTGAACATAATCCAAATTAGTTGTGCTAAATGCAGTACTTGGTAGTTAAGTTTAACGCCGTTCAGGAGAAGTACATAAAGGTTTTATAGAAAATTCTTATATCTCAAGATAATTCCTTTCATTTTCGTCGTACTCAGTGGATTAGGATTAACATGTAGCTTGTGATTCCCGATAACGTGGGAGGAAACCCGGCACAGGGCGATGATACCAAAATGGTATGTATGACTTCCTTACGAAGGGAAATAAAGCCTTTGATTTCGTGTCAAAAATTTATAGCACGCAAGAAAATGATTAAGAGACCTATGAGCAAATTTAACAATTTTCACACCCAATGTGGAATGAGATGTCGAAAATCACAGTGGTTAAGAAATATTCAGAAACAACTCAATTTCAATTTCTTTCCTTCCATGTTTACTCTTGTCGTATGTGAATATACTAGAAGATTGGTGTTCAAGGTTCTCTAGTAGAAATTCTATATGCGTTGGAACGCGATATTGCTTTAGCGTGCTATTATCTATTTGCGTCTGTCAGCTGCAGTTGCTTCTGGGTGCATAGACGAGCAGCGAACTGAGTATTGGCTCTGCTAATGACATATTGTTCTGATTCCCCAATGCATCTTGAAGCTGATCCTCCCAGCGCGAAATCTCCGCTCTTCAGAACCTCATTAACACGTTTTGACCAACTCTGCACAGTTAATTCTTAACCGAACGATTTTATAAGTACTCCTAAGTGCAATATTTGAAACGGAAACTAATTGAGTGAATGCTTTATGTGGCTGATATTGTATTTGTTTATCAGTAATTAACCAGAAGATGGTGCAGGAATAACAGCTGGACTTGCTTTAGAAGGGTCACTGGTTCCTTGAATTGGTTCGAGCGATGAATGAAATGAGGAAAATGATCTCAAAGAAGTCCAACGTACATATATCTTAAGAGTTTCCTGATATGATTTTCCATCTTTTAGGGTAAGGGAAAATCCGGAGAAATACTTTCACAGATAACTCACTCCAATCGAGATACGAATTCGGGATCTCTTGTAAGAAAGACAGGGTACCACCTACGTTACAGAGTTTACAATGCTCTTGTTGGGTCTTATGCAAATTCTCTACTCTTGAATGGTTACAAAGGTGGTGTGACGAAGTCATACACAGTTTACTGATAAATAAAGTAAAATAAAAGCACACGGTAGGTGAATTTACACGGACAGGCTGTGATGTAGTGACTGAGAGGCAAATTAGAAGGGCTATGCCCATCCAAGAGGAGGCAAGGTGGATAAATGACCAGGTGAGGCCACTTTTAGTCACGTTTTTAGATCACAATATTGAGGTGGCCGTGCGAAATGGACTGTCTAAATGTGATAAGTGCTGTCTAATGTTGATAATTTCCTACACGATGGAAGCACGGTTTCCTTCTGAAGTTAAGTGAAGCCGGTTGTCACGTATCGTGGATTTATGGCACGCAAAAGAACCTCAAGTCTGATAAAGAGACTCCGAGAAAAATTAAATGGTATTTGACACCCAATAAGAACGCAATGCTGAGAACACATCAGTTAAAGATGGATCATAGATACGATTATTTCAGGCTATAACACGTCATTATACCTGTCTCTAAGAGTAAAAGGAAAATTGATGTTCTACTAAAGGCGAATCATTGTTTCCTGGAAACATTGGAATGTGGTATTAGGCTTCCAAATAAATTGTTTAACGACGGTAACCGCCGTTTTAAATCCTTAGGTACACTGCGGTTATCCCAGTGTAGGAGAAACAATGCTTGGCGCTCGTAAACTATTTGCACTATTGTTGTCCGCCATTATGGAGGGCCACCAGGTGAGAGATCCGGTCCACATCTTGTGTTAAGTAAATGGCGCACGTATTCCGCTGCCACACACGTGTTACACTGCAGGCACGTCTTACACGTACCGGTCGATACTGCATACATGCCATTATAATGCAAATAGAGTCATCTCCCCCTCCCCCACTCACGTGAAATATGAGTTTCTGGATCCCATGGACACTCATTTATTACTGTATATGTTTGCTGCATAAAGCAAACCGTTCCCGCATAGTTCTAGCAGAAAAGAGAGTCATATTACACACTTGTAGCTATTCACTTCAAATGGGTATTGCCCAGGTTACAAAAAACAACGTTACGGACGACAATAGGTTGAGTAGTACAATACTATCTGTTAATATAGTTATGTATGATAAAAGGATTAAACGGAAAATTGTGTTTTGTCAGTAGGTGTGACTCCGAAACGAAGTCAATGGCCTAGACCTACGAAAAGAATAATATCTTTTTTAACAGGAGCATCATGCACTATCCTGAATATTTGATATTCTCGCGAAGCCGTTATCTACGATAGCGCTGCTAGTGTACACAAAGGGCCGGCAAATAAAGATAGCTGAGATAAAGGACCTGCCGGCATAGATTAAGTTACGCTTCTGGAAGGTGATAGATTATTCGGTGTCTTTATTGTTCCGGAAATATCTAGAATTTATCAATGAGGTGTTTAAGAAGGCGACGACTTGCCAAGAGTCAGTCGCGAACAGTCGTAAGTAGTAAACAGCTAAGCTGATGTTGTAAACTGACCACTATTTTTATTGTCATCGGTCTTGGTAGATTGTGTGGTGTATGTGACGTAATGTTGTTACTTGAGAATCGAACAGTGTATTTCTACGGAAATAAAGAACATTTGGAATATCTGCAACCTGGACTTTTAATTCTACGAACCCACAAAGTCACAATACATTATAGATTATATTTACCTTTCTCATGGTCATGATAATTCTTAAGAACTGTTCGCAAAAATTATATTCGAATAACTGAAATTCATGGGAAAGTGACCTTCAAATTTTCCCTTGAGTATAGTAGACCATAAAACAATTATTACCCCGGACATTTAGGAAGATACTTCACAGTGGAGACGCTGTTATACGTTTACGCCGCACGGCCGGCAATCGGAGAAGAGGAGAGTTAAACTTCATGTCGCAAAAATATGTACGTCCACCAGCGCAAAAAAGCTGCCTGAAAGGAATTCGCCCCTTTCCATAGTGGGACAAGGACAGCGAATGTGGATGGAAGAGAACGCCTGCTACACAAGGAGCAGAACGTTAAATAAACATGCGCCCTATTCACTCTCTAAACTAAAATCGAGAAGATTAATTCGCAAAAGTAGAAACCGTCAGAATGTTTTTGAATGGTCTGTAACTGAACTGACATGGAGTGCCATAAACTACCCAGAGAGGGTGTAGGAACCTTCACTAACCCCCCTGCGTCTCATCCCCCGGAGACTTTCTCTCCTATGGTTTGCTTATAGTTCCTGAAGGCAGAAAAGGCGTTACGCTGAGGAAGAGAGCAAACTTGACTTATTTAATACTGTGTGAAGACAGCGATTCCTGAATATCCGTTTCACTTGTATTTGTAGAGCTTCCATATGGAGCGATGTCGTTCAAAGAAGGATATCAGCTGTGATGTTTGCATCACTTGACGTTCTCGTCTCTGGAATCCATAAAACCAATTAAGGCATTTCTTCTTCCTTTTCCTCACTGCCATCCAAATCCACAGTGATTAATATTCTTTCCATTTGTTCTCCGTAAGACATTTCGGTGCCAATATTGTTATTCTGTAGCCTTAATTTGGATACAGGTATTTTTCCAATCCTCTTCAGTTTAAATAATTCTGGTTAGTCCTTTAAGTGCATTTAAAATCATAAAACACATATTTTATACCTTTTTTTCCTTCATGCAGATTCTTCTATATTCAATGAGGCTTTAAATAGCACGCAATTTATAGCCTGGCGTTTCCCTAAAATGTACCGTACATTCTTATATTTTTTGAAAGTGAATCCCATTTCCTTTAGTATTTACCAGAATATTTTCTGCCCACCAATGGATTTAATTTTCCCATTTACTGCACAGAATAATTTATTCACTCTTGTAATTTCTTTACGCAATTCATAATACTCTAAAATAGTTCTGCGAACGACACACTTGCCGAAATCATCCATTTAAAACTTCTTTTCCGATTACGTTGTTTTCCTGGATTAATAGCTTATGTATTTGAAACACTATTATGCGTTTCAAACGGGAAGAGTTCTGGAGTCCAGCTAATCAGATGCCGTATCAGACTCAGCGTTGCCAGCTTGTTACCCCACTCCTTTTAGATTTCCCTCTCTCTCGCACACTCATTCAACATGCAGGTCTGCTTGGCGCAGACGTAAGGGTAAGCAAATTATATTTTACAAACTTTTACAATGATGCAGTTGCCAAAATCAAAACTGGAAAAAGCATTTTCGCAAATTGTGTATATTTTAAAATACTACAACTATAGTTTATGAATTACCTGTTTTTCTAATCCAATGGAACTGCCAGTGGATTATCCATATCGCTGTCAATGTCGCTTCCGTTAAGAGACAATTCGTCATTGTCACTGTCTTCATCGTCTGAGTCTTGCAAATTTATGATTATAGGTTCCAAAATCTCGTCACTTGCTATTTCTTTCTTAAAATCGTCTTCTTGAAGGTTTTCTGCATGCCACACGCAGTTTTCCCAGTTCTGTTGCGTTACCTTGTCAATTTCTTCGTGAACAAGTTGTTTAACATCCGTCAGTTTAAAAGTATTATTTCTGTTTGCAATCCCAGTTTTAATTTGGGCCCACACCAAATCTATTGGATTATATTGGCAGTGGTAAGGTGGGAGGCGTATTACCTCGTGTTCCGTTTCAATTGCAAGTTGATCCAGCAGATAACGCTTCTTTTGTGATTCTAAACGGAAGTACTCTTTTAAATAACTCATTTTAATTTCTGTTTCCGAAAAATTTTTGAAGAACGTGTACACCTTAAAAACAATACAGACTGACTTCGCAATACCTGCCTTTTTTAGTCGCCACTAAATTCACCGCAAGAAGCCATTGCACTATTTAACTCTTACTCTACTGTTGTGTAAAGAACAATTGAATGGTATTGATCTGAATTCTCCAGAGTAAATAAATAGTTATTATCCATCATCCATTCATAAACATAAGCATTCAGCATTCCACAGGCTAACAGGAGATGAAGTGTTTGCTCTTTCTCGAATTTAACACCCTAACTTACTCACAGTAATTCTTTTATCCGTCATATCAGTAGTTTAAATTTCAGTTCTGAGTAACTAAAAATAGATGTACATACATACACACAAACTACTTTGAACTCTCTAGAGCAAATGGGGATTACGAACCATTTATAAACAAAGATATGCGACCAGACACGTTCTGGCAGGGCAGCAGGAAATTTATTGTCTCCTCTCGCTCGAATTAGATTACTCAAAGTAATTCTTTTGTCACGTCATATCAAACATTTACGTTCAGTTCTGAGTAACTGCAAATATACGTACACGCACACATGCCAACCTATAATGATATTCATACAGTGCTTACGTCGCGATTTATTGTTATAATAGAGGTAATAGTGTTTATTTATTTGTATTAGAGAAACTATTTATGCTAAAATTATGGGGTTTTCATAGTTATGTTAGATACATTAAACTCTACCTTCCACATGGATCAGTTTTGGCAAAATCGGAATTTTTGTCTTAACGCGAATAGTATTTCATGCAGATTGATTAGGTTGGTGCTCCTCACACATCACTTAGCGGGAATGCAATACGACAACTCCTCAGGACTCCGATTGGTTGCTCACCTAGTAACGCTCAAGGACAAACACCTTCCCATTTGAAACAGGTAATAGCCATTTTAAACCTTTTAACGATTCTTTTTATTGTGGCTTCACTTTTTGCAACTGCTATAGTCGTTCTACCCACTGCCCTTTATAAAGAAGAACTAGACTGTTTTGCTTTCCCTCCGTGCCAACCTGGCATATTCTGAATCATTCTGAATAATTCTTCTGCTTTGGGAGTTAACTCTCCGAAGTAACCTTTTTGGAGTTTCCAAAATTATTAAAAACACCTACTTTGTGATACAACACCACACTGTACTGCGGTATTCATTCGTCACACAATAGTTCAACAACTTAATACGCAGCTTGCTGCCCACCATCACAACACGCGTAGTTCCTACTTCCGCCACACCTAAACGAAGTTCAAGCTTTTTGTCCCGGTAATATATTAACTGGAACACAGTAAATAAACAGAGAACTTAACAGGTTTTGTCATTTGTGCTAGATCAGATATTTACGTGAATTAGCTGCAAATAATATATATTTATTAAAATAATGAACCCATCTTTTAGGGCGAAATGTAACGTAACTCTTCTTATGGTAGCGCACGTTCGGTTTACGGCCCCTTTCATGTTTTTTCCATAATGGCTAACCGAGAGACAGCACCTACTGTTTTCCAATGTTCAATATAACGGAGTCCCTTTGTGTGCCTCACAATCCTCGTTTATAAATTGTGCTACCAGTGGACTGGCTAATGAAAAAAGCCCCTTCCTGGGCTTTAGAACTTCCCTTTAAGATATTAAAAAAATACGCAGTTTAATATGGAAAAGCACCTACAATTCAGTAGTTTAAATAATTGTGTGGAATACTTCCTCCGACAAAACCATCTGTTATGTAAAATGTGATATATAGTAGTTCATGAATTCATCGCCATAAGTTGACTTTGAGTGAACCTAAAGACTATCACCGCCACGGACGCCACCACCACCGACACCACCATTATTACCTGAGAACATCGGACAAAAGAAACACCTCTACTACCGTCTTGCTTAGTTTACGTTTTGTGCTGTAAGCTACAATAGAACTGCTTAATTAAATTACCGAAATATGCTGTAATAAAATAACTAGTTCGACTTATAGGAAATTAAAACGTGTTATTTGATATCCTTTTATCCTTTTTATCCTTATGGCTTACTGTGAAGCTATCGATGTTCGATTGCATTTTTTATCCTTGACGGTCACCGCTTGCTTTACCTGGGCCCCTCCATGCTTTAGCAGAGCCTTTGTTACACCAGAATGAGTGCACAAATATAACTATCTTCAAAATTTAAATCTTGGCCAGTGCTTTAGATAATAAGCCGCTCATCCGAGAACTGAATAAGTGAGTATTTGTCATATCATGTTTTTTATAAAGATAGTTTACTAAAATTTTGCGTGGCAAAATAAGTTATACCTGAAGACTTCAATTTTAATTCGATATCGTCCGCCTCGGTAGCGTGGTGGTAGAGTGTCTGCCTCACGTTCAAGAGGTCCCGAGTTCGAATCTCGGTCAGGATGAGTTACCTGGATAAGTTTTTTCAGGGTTTTCCCTTATCCTGAAAGACGAATGTCGGGTAACTCTAAGCTCTATGGACCCTGGGCTCATTGAGCATCATTTCACATATTCCATTAATCGTCCGTTATGACTTAACGTTGGAGGACGTAAAATTACAAACAAACAAAAAAAATGATAGTTTTTCTTTGTTTCCTATTCAATGACTATCGTGTAGCACACTTGTAAATTCCACAGATGTTTTCGTTCAATCCACTCAGTTTTATTTGTCTTTCTTTTTATTTCTCGCTTCTAGTTCTATGGCAATGCTTTCTTGAAAGTTAGAAACTCACTCTTATTACATGTCCATAGGATATTAATTGCGTATCCTGTTTCCTCAATGTTTAATCTGTTCCTCCTTCTCCCATAAGGGAGGGGATCCGTCCCCTACAGCTGCTGTGGTGCGAGCGCTGCGGACCCTTCGCACTCGTGGTACCTCTGACGTTACTACAAGAACCTCGGGCCGAACATTCGAGCCCCTCCCAGAATGGGAACCGTTCGGATTGGGTTGGACTCGAGGAGGCAGTGTGTTTTCGCCACCCGCGGGAGATCGGGCACCTCCGACTAGGCTACGGCCGTCCGGAACGGGTAGAGGTTTGCCTAATGAGTCCCGGGTACTAGCCTGCAGAGCTAGTAGCTGGTGTGCTAGATCACCAGGCAGCCCCATCGAGGTTTTCGGTAGTCTTTCCTGCGGGGTTGACGCGCGTAAGTGGCGTATCCACTTCCACCTGTCTTGAGATGCGGGGAGGACTTTTCAGGCTCAAGGTATTGCCCCAAGGAAAGAGCCCCGTAGCTTTCCATCGCTCCCGAGTATGTAGAAACTTCGGCCTCTCGTGTAGACCTCGGTTGAACGTCTATTCCTCCTTGACTTCTTAGATTCTCATCTCCATAAATTTGTCTCAATGGCTTTAACTTCGCTGCTTGTACTCCGTTTATTATTTTAAACATAAACTTACATGCTGCAATGTAAATAACACAAACTTAGAGCTTCATGCTGTAATTTTATAGCAGTAACTTTAATTCTCTTTGTACACATATATTTTGCGAATAAAATTCAAAACATTTGAAAGCATTTAATGAAGCCCGTTTTCAAACTTACTAAAATTTTGTGCGTTTTAAAATATGAATAGAAATATATTACTAAACTCTTTATCACGTACTTATAAGTAGAGAGGTCATGGCAATGCACTTATAATTCGATGCTGATATATTACTGAAAATGCACGTTTTCAGGTTTTCTGAATTTACAAAGGCCTTTTAGGTATTTTCTCTGTGCACACGTACATGTTTCTGTGTACAGAAGGACAAAAATGAAAAGACGTTTAGATTCCAAAATCATTGAGTTGAGCAACCACTAAGATCAAGAATAAATCCCTAGCTACATATACTATTATCAATTACTGTTAATATGTAAACATGAAGTAGGCAAAACAATAAGTGTTTTAAAAATATGTTGTACAAGAGAAACTAATATCAGTTCATTCGCCAGATTTTTAAATATTTAACACTTAATTACGTTTGAAATAAATGCAGCACAGCCCTCTCTCCTCCCTGCATATCCTGAGTTTTCCTTTGTTTTAGAATAAATAAAACGTGAGTAGAGTATAATAACCTTACTAATTCATCTGTATAGAACTGGTTCGAGGTTAAACGTGTGGTTTCTTAAGCGTAGCTATGCAACCCCACTAAGCGAATGTAGACAAGCTGGGTTATAGAATTGTAAATTTCTTCCTCAGATATTTACAATTTTATTATCTGTGGCAGCAGTCTTCCATTTTTGCACCTGCTGTCACAGATACTGTATCCGAACATTCCATTAAGTATTTATATTAAAAACCTCAAATTAAATATACAAAAACAGTAGATAAACAATTGAAGCAGGCTAGAAAATAACTTTTTTATTTAACCGTAGGTTGTATTTGAGTGATATACATATTTCTTTCCTCATTCATTATCAAGGAAAATAAAGTTCTGAAGAGCTCTATAAAGTTGGAAGGAAAAATTCATATTCATTACATCTTGATGAAGGCAAGAATAATTTATCGCTTAATTTAGCTCACAGTTTTTGCCTTAATTACGAATTCCACGGTACCAACTAAACAAAAAGATTAAATACTACGCATGATTATATTGTGTGCCAAGTAGAAGTAGCAGTTAGTTTTTTTTTTCATTATAGCTTTAATAACAGAAACTTCTAAATTTTTAGACTGATGTTTATTAAGGATCGGGCATAGATTTACAATTCAAACAAATAGCGTTGCTCAAATATTTAAAATGTGCATTGTTTTTACCCTGTAATTATCTGTTATTTTTGTTTGTTTGTAAAAACTACCATTTATTGTGATTAACTCTGCACTGTAAGGAGTTCCATTGGCTATTTAAGGAAACATCGTACAAAGTATACATTTGTGGTGTTAGACAAATTATTAGCACTGTTAAAGGTTGTTTAAGAAGCCTGTGCTTTGTTTTAAATGCAGATGTCATGTCTCTGCAGAATCTCGCAAAATGCATATATGTGTTTTTCTCAAATATGTAACTTTCACGTGAAAAGGTATATCATCCTTGTGAACTGCCTGTCCTTAAATTTTACACCTATTTTTCGCATATTCTGGAATGAATGTTGTATCCTTGGGACAAACAGTAGACAACTTGTTTATCTAGGAATTCTTTCCAAGTTTGATATACAGTTCTACTCATTGCTCCTAATGTTAAAAGTGCCACCATCAGGTTTAATTATAGTTGCGATGTATTGAATGAAGTAAAAATAAAGAAGTCAAGAATGACACCTGCATAAGTGTACCTACATGACAGTCTTGCTGTCAAAATCAGGTTTAGGCCCAAATACATATTCAAATATGATAAATATGCATTTTATTTAAAATCAGTTTTTAGATTGAAGTTCCATCACTCTACTGAGTGCTTTAAAGTACAAAGGCAGCACCTCAGTAATGTCGGAAAATTGAATGCTATGACAGATGCAGGAAAATGGACTCGGAAACGTCAAACATTCCACAATTAACCTTTCAGTGAAGAGGAGGGCTGCTTTGACAGGGTCCCCTGCCTAGCCAAAACCCTTACCGATCACTCTCATCCACCACCGATTTTCGTTACCATTTCATGAAATGACGTGCCTGCTTTTGTAGTGAAGAGAGAGTTTGGAAAGCTGCCCCCAGGACAGTCAAACCACTTCGTCCTACCAAACCGCAAAAGTGCCTCTCGGAAATTGAAGCAGGAAGGTTGGTGAAGCACCTGTCCCATTTTCGTTCCACTAGAAGAAATAGCTTCTCCAACTATTCCTTGTGGCATGACAGCAATCTAGGTATTTCCAAAGTGACGCATAATTAATGACATGTTTTATTCATCTCGGTCTATGTAAGAATGTTCTTGAAGTTAAACGTTCAGTTTCTTCTTCAGGTGAATAAAATAACAGAAAAAGCATCGGTTTGTATCACCCTGCAGCCACGTGCAATCGCAATGGCAGAACTAAGTTATCGCTACCTTTAATAAGGGTTTCCACTACTAAAAGAATATATTCGCTCAAAATAAACATAACTAAGAGCAGCATACTGAACAAGGAAATTAAGGGCTACTTAATTCATTTACATCCCCCTAATCTGAGCTGAAAATTGGTATCTTCCCGCTGGGACTTCTAACCTCACCAACTTGTAGATTTTCCTTTGCGTACGGTGTAAGTACTTGAAAGTGACACCCAGTAAACCATAGATATTAATTTCAGCACTACATTCATAGAAAGTTCTGGATATTTCTCACGTAACTGGTTAAATACGTTCACTATTGTCTTTTCAGCACTTAGTAACGGTTTTCCACGCTTATGTTTAACAAAACTCGCTTGTTCAGCCATGCTGATGCATATTGTTTTGTTTTTTCCCTTCCCCCTCCCCAAGTTACCCACATAAGTTAGATTCACAGATTCACTTAAGTTTTATAATTGAGCTGTGCTTAGTACTCAACACTTTGGGCATTAGAAGAAAGAACTGGAGGAACCAAGTAGAGGGCGAAAGCACCAAGAAAATCATGCAGATGGAGTGCTGTGGTCAAAAGGCACATGCTTTTGTTTCTCTTCTTTAACCTGGTAATGTACATAGTTCTTTGATATTTTGGGGCATTAGTGTTATTTAGCGCGCTGGTTAGTGTATTTTGTTCTTTCTTAGGCTAGGATGGCAGCACTGGCTTGACTTTGACAGTGCATGCAGGAAAGTAGTGCATTAAGATTTAAATTTAGGAGCTGTAGATGCCAGAAGTTTTCCCTTAGGATGGATGGGTAATGCATAATCCTGCCAATTCTATCCCATTTAGTGCGTTTGCATTGTGATTCCACTATAATAAATTGTTTGATCTCGATTTAATTATAATTAGGTTATTGATTCCTGCCGATGTCCTTCCAAAATAACCTATACCGTTAGGCAATAATACAAAGAGGACGCCCCTGTTCAAACCACTTTTGCTGAAACATAGTTTATTAATATAAATTTGTTGGAACTCCATGATTTCAAAGATGTGAACAATATTCGAATTCAATCAATATAGGAAGTTTACTTTTTATTCCTGAACAAGGTCTCGAGATATACATCTTAATCGGAAAGGAAAAATTTCCTTATTGGTGTCTGTGTTTCTTGAACAGCATAATTCTAAAATAATATGTATCATAAATGCCAAACCTGGTATATTTGAAGACCAAGAGTCTTCTTACTGGAAAGAGGCAAAAAACGTGCAAAGCAAAACAGTTCAAAACTTACCAAAAAGCAAACGTTACTGTAATAGCCTTAAAGTGCGAAGAATATGATATAATGAACAAACCCAAAGAACTAAAGTAAGTTAATATTCATCAGCCATTTTCTGTAGCCCGCCTCTGCAGCTTACATGGTAGCATGCCTTCTTCATTTTCAGGAGGTTCCTGGGTCGAATATCGGTCAGGGTGGCTTATCCGAATAAGTTATTTTTTCCGGGGCTTTCCCTTATCCCAAAAGTTGAGCTAAGTCTAAGTTTTTGATGCTCATTTGAGCATCATTTCACTCATTTAATTCATTGTCCGTTATGATACAAGAGTATGTAAACTTAAAAAGAAAGAAGCATTTTCTGAAAAAAAAAAAAAACACCATTGCATCATAAACTAAATGCTTTTTAAAAAACATAGGCAAAACAATAGCAATACATAACCATGCAATTCGAATTTTCTTTCTAATTCAACGTTACTTACATTGTATTTGAATATAAGTATTAATGGCTTTATTGGGTAAATCGGAACTTTTTATTCGCGAAATTGTCTTAGCAAAAGTTACTCTTTATTTTCAAATCCTCCGCTTAAATGATAACGTCGCTTCCTCACTAAAGAATACATCGATAACAAGCATGGTGTGTAAAAGAAGACAAATTCAGAGGAGTTTTAAAATGGATTTCTTAGAAACATGGCACCGATCTATATTTGTTATTTATTATAAATATAAAATGGTAGCAGTTAATAAAACAAGTTATGTATATCTTTTTGTATTTCTTGTGACCTAAAGGTTTATGCACACGTTAACCTGCTCTCTCTCGTGTCTGTAGTGTCGAGACTGTGCTGTGTTGGTTTCGCGTGGAGCTCGGATATCGACGTGCTTACCTGTGTTTGTGTACTCTGTGGGAAACCTGAGTAAACGGCAGCCTGTGATTTGAGCAGGACATATATTACTACAATAGTAGCTCCGGCTTCCGGTAGCAAGCGCTTGCAATAATCTCCCAAGGTAGGCTCACAATTCTGGTTCCTGCTCTCTAATACTTTATCCAAGGCGTTTCACTTTGATAACGACGCTTTTGATGTATGCTGCTAGCTGCTGCAGTGATAAAAATGGATGGTTCTGAGGGGATGGTTGTATCAGAATACACATCAGTCCACAATTTTGATTAAAATACAATATGCATAACAAATCAAATGCATTATTTGAATTTTCTTGCTTTAGTCTATCGAATACTTTTAAGCCGCAATGATATTTTTATAACCATAGACATAGACAAAGGCTGACACAAAATTTACCTCAAATACCTCTGCTTTCCTTCCTTCTTTTTAACCTTAATTTACGAGCTATTTCTTGCTCTGGGAGTTTCAAGATGACCACGCCATCTATGCCCTACTACTTAAAACTACTAACAGTATTTTGTTTCCTTAGAGGGATTCAAATATTAGTGTAGTGGGTTGTTATTGTGATTGGTTCCTTGGTGTGTTATAGAGAAATAAAGGATACACTAGCACAAATCCTCTCATTTAATACCCTACATACGTAACATGCAACATACAAAGGCTGGTGGAAGCTCATGGTGAGCACTTCCAAGTTGTGCTTGAGGAAAGCCCTTGGCACATCTTGAATCTTGAGGAAGACGTTAGTGGAAATTGAAGCCGCTGTTATCTACAGGCCGATTCTCCAGGACGGTTCGGACATGTTGACCCAAAGTCACTTTTTAAATACAAGACGTTTAACTACACTACCCACCGGACCAGAGCCAGCAATCCAACAGGACTTCCGGGCGGCAAAAAGACCTAGGAAGAAGCTGCAGGATGACTTCCTGAGGCGATTGTAAAGGGAATACCTTCTCAGCCTAAAGAGTTATCACGAGATTCAACACCCTAATGGAAGAGCAGCAGAATGCGGTATCGGAGAGGTCGTGCTCGTGCAGAACGATGGGCATCCAAACACATATAGCAAGGGCCTTGCATTACGGAACCGAGACGAGATCGAGACCGCAAGGTGTGTACGCTCATCCTCCAGATATGTTTTTGTTTGAATTTCCAAATAAGATGCCTATATTTTTCTTGAATGACAAGTCGCTATTTGGTTTTTCACTTCTCTACTGCTTACTTGTAGTAATTAGAGGAAATACTGTAGTGCAGCCAAAACTCCATTACCTGTATTTCATTGGAAATACGTTTATAGGTTTCTTGAATCCAAAGGAACCAAGTTTAGAAAATACTTGTGTGCATATATCTGTGAGGACAGAACAAAAAAGTAAAAGTTGTTAAACCTGCAGAAGATACTTAAAAAAACCTACGTCAACTATTTTCATATTTCCACCGAAATTCTCTCTAATTACTTTGATGAAAGGTATTAAGATATTTTCATGACAAACGAAATGTGTCTTGAATTTTCTGTGAACAGTCTATGAAATTCTCTGCCTTCTAAATAATTCTTGTATAATTATTAAACCGCAAGATTTATTGAAGTTTTACGAAAGGTGCAGTGAAGTTATGTCTTAAAGCACACAATTTATATGGATTACATGTATTTTTATCACTAACCACTTCCAAGGTATTCTTTGTTGTGTGTTTGAATTGGCGATGCTTATACGAGTTTCAACTTGTTAGTCGAGTTCTTCTTATGTTTTGCATGCAAAATATTTAGAATGTCTAAACTTTCACATAGCGAATACCCTTTTAACATCTCATAACGGCTTTAGCCTTATTCTTCTTACAACTAAACCAAATCTCTAAATATTTAATGGAGAATGGGCAAAGAGGCAGACTTATAAATGAATGAAACCAAAGCACAACTTATGACCAATAGACAAGAAATTCCCATTAAAGTGTATGGAAGAATGCAAACATGTTGTGACTTTGTGAGTTCTAGGATTAAAAATCAAGTTTGCAGAAATTCAAAACGTTCATTATTTCCGTAGAAATACACTTGTACAGGTCTGCCAATAGCAAGATGATGTAACACGCACGTACGAAGGCTTTAATTTCGACTCACACACGTACACTCTGCAGCGTTTACAACTCCAAACACTGCCTCTCTGCACCCACACACGCCTATTTATACGCGAGTCAGCTGTTCTCGAAGTTTCTCCATAACGGGAGAAGTCACACGAGAGCTTCACAGTCTTTCCAGGCGGACGGAGAAGGGGAAAGAAAACTCCAGTCTCCACCATGGCTCCTCTCCCTATCCCGTCTCTCCTCTTCAGTCACTAGCGTGCGCATGGGCGCAGGCGTGGCTTCGACGCTATATGTCTCTTTCCTGCCAGTAGGTTTTATCGTGCCTTCGACAATCGGGTGAAAATATGTAGCAGAATATTTAAGTACCTATTTATGGCAGCTAATCTCCATCAACTGCAGCACAGGAAGACAGTTAAAGAGGAGAACAGCCGTGGCATGGAGATCTTTCTGGTCCCTCCAGTTTATACTAAGAGACAGAACACTAAGCAGACATCTCTAGCTGTAAGTACTGGAAACTTGGGTCCAACTGCCTCTAATATATGGAAGTCAGACGTACGCCACAAGCAGGCAGATGGGAATATTACAGAGCGAAGGATACTGGGAATAAAATGGACAGATAGAATCTCCAACGCTACATTGGTATAAATGACATTAACAAAGACATAGCGCTAAGGGTTAAGAAACCGAAGTGGAAATGGGGAGGTCACATCGTGATGTTGACGGTAGTCCTACAAGATCACGGTTTGGAACCCGCGCACAGGAAAACGACAAAGAGGAAGACTACAGCAGAGATGGGTGCACTTCTACACAGCACAATCAGGATAGCAATGGTCTACAACACCTCGTGAGAGAAGGAAGTAGAGATCATGAGCGACAAAATACAAGTGGAAGCGTAGGAGTAGGTGAGTGCAAGTAAGTAAGTACAAATATGAACGAGAAAAAATGACAGAAACCGGTACAAAACCAACACGGATTGGCTCACTGTGTTCGATTCAACTCAGCTACCCTAAGTATATCGTCCATTGCCCTTTATGAGACATAACAGGCTCTCTCTAATCTCTCTCATCTCTGTATATAAATATAGAGGTGGTAGAAAGAAGAATGAGCATTTGAGATTTCTCCTGGTTTGTCATGTTTAAAACCAGTGCTAGGTCCAAATACCCTTTCAAGCAGCTGGAGTTGCTTAGAGGGTGAAGAACGACCTGTGAACCAAGCAGCCTTGTGTTTTTCATAGAGAGTACTGTTTTCTTTGGGCAAGTATCCAGTGTGGTAAATGAGAAACCATACTTGATTCGTCTACCGACCGGAAAAAGCCTGAAAAACCCTCAGGCCAATGACCGTCACAAATACTAACCTCAGACGTTACTGTAAGCCACTCGCTCGGGTTTTGTAGAAGAATGAGTGGAGAAGACCATGTGAATGAACACAATAATATTTCATATTTAAGAAGCAGTTCAAATATCGTACAACATCACCAGGTACTTTGTCGGGGAAACAACCATCTTTGCTGATAACCATCAAAAGCAGCTATGAAATCCCGAACGGAATATGCTGCTTTTTGCGGTTCCGTGATGCATCTGTAAGGTAAGAAATGCATTTAAGATGCATAACGATTCACCATAAAAGAACTGTTTCATCCGGAAACGTGTTCCTGCGAGCTATTTCGTCCAAGAACACACCTGCTTTTACTGTCCCAGTTTCCCTTCCACACAGTGCTTATTCTCGTTTTATATTTGAAATTCCCTCTTAAGTTTGTAGCCCAAGGCTGCTCCGACCATCTTCAGAGAAGATCTCTTCAAAATTTTATTATACATTCGACATTTGTAGCTCCATCCTCTTCCAGCTTCCTCCAGTGAAGGAAGGAAGAGATGCGATTCAAGAACCGAGATCTACTTCCATACCCTGCGGCTGTTTCTTCTACAGACGGTACCATAAACCAATTATATCCCCATATTCATTCTTTCTAAAAAGCTCTTTCTTCTTTAATTTCTTCTCCTAAATGTTTATTGGAATTTTCTATTTCACCGTGCTTCAAAGAGGGAACCTCAATTGATGTCCTGTGCCTTTTACAAATAAATGTCTCCTATCATTTCTTTAGAATGCAACAGCCTGCAGCTCTGAACCAGAAAGTTTACTTTATAGGTCATAAAATCTACATAGTACCATGTGACTGCCAACCTCCTAAGAGAGAGAGAGAGAGAGAGAGAGAGAGAGAGAGAGAGAGAGAGAGAGAGAGAGAGAGAGGAGAGAGAGAGAGAGGGAGAGAGAGATGAAGAGAAGGGCGCAGAGGAGTTTAAGGGCCACAGACACATGCTAGTCCCCAACATTTTTAGTCTGGGAGACTGTTTTGGTTCTTTAAATTTATGGTTGATTTTAGCTGTAATAGTTCTTGGCACCTCATTCCATATTGGGATTGAAAAATGGCTTACTTTGGCTCATAAGCGCCTTTATTAGGCTTGAAGTTCTATTACGAGCCGTGAACCTACTAATATGACCACCGAATTTACCATTCTTCCGAAGGGAGCCATGCTAACGGCCTTTATGAAAGATGAGTGCTTTTCCTTAATTAACGACTTCCAAAGTTTAGTCTTATCTTACGATGAATGAAGTGGTTGAAATGACATTCAGATAAGCCCAGGATCGACAGAGTTAGCCGGCATTCATCTTTCAGGATAAAAGAAAACCCGGATGAAAGCTTACCCAGATAACTCACCTGACTGAGATGAGAAATTGGGATCTCCAGGACGTAAGGCACACTGCGACCACGCTACAGATGCGGACTTTGTTGACTCTGATACACAATTAGTCGACCGCTGAACTGTTACTTCATGTGAAGATAACGGCCATGCTCTCATGGTCCGGATGGTGAGGGAGTGATTAAAACATTAGATTGATGTATTTTCTATCCTTATATTTATCTGCAAAGTTCCTCACTTTTAGCTTCCCTTCTGTGTATTGTACATGGAAGATGTGTATGTAGTGTTCCACCACAAATTGGAAAACTGGGTTTCATCTGAAACATAGGTTTTGAGGTACGTAACCTCCCAAAAAGAAGGAAAAGACGAAAAAAATATTTTTTGAAATAAATTTTCGTGTGTGTATTGTGTATGTATTGACTACTAAGCACAAAAATGAAAATAGAAAAGTTGAATAACTACCATCAGCATGTTTGAAAGATGTTACACGAAGTTCCTGAAGAAAAAGTCAGGCCTAACTTTGAACGTATGGCATTTCAGAGTCAGTAAGTCAATTGTTTTTGAATAGCTGACTATCGCTGCGATTTCCTTCATATTTTTATCGGTTATACAAAATAGTACCAGAGGATGAAAGTACCAGGTGAAAGAGGATTCGGAGGCTGTTTCTAGAAACTTGAAAATATACATTTTATTTTCTGTGAAGATATCTTGAAAATGTGGTAATTATCTTTAGTGAAGGTAAATACTAAGTCACACTGACAAGAGTTCTTTCGAAAAATGCTTTTTGTACCAGGAATGTCAAAACACGAATGTTCAGTGAAACCTCTGTATTGAATATTTTTATTGGAATATTTTGCTTTATGACAATCAAAAAAGTATTTTGTAATAGAAGTTTCTATCTTCTATAATTATGTAAATATTAAAATTGAAAAAATTCTAATGTAAATTAGGTAATATTCTGAAAACTATATGTTGCACACATTTCATATCATACCTGTAACATAAGGCGGCCCGGGATTGATCCCAGGCGCCCGCAAAGTGAGAATTGTGATGGACAACACGGCGCTGGGGCGGGTTTTCTCCGGGACCTCCGCTTTCCCCCGCAATCTCATTCCACCGATGCTCCATCTTCATCTCATATACCATCAGTGTCACCGACTTCGGTGCCGTATGTAGTAAAAGCGGGCGTTAAACACTGCACATTTCATTTCATACCTGTATCTTCGCTTACACTATTACTCACAACTGCAATTAATTAATACTAAATTATGAAGGTGGCGATCAAGGTTACCACAGCTCCACGTTGTGCGCCAGTTTGAAGCAGTAAGGTTTATGGGTGCACACAAGTTCCACGTTGTGTGCCCATTTGATGCAAATATAATTGGTGAACGATGACAAATATGATTGGCGAGCAATGATGTTTCTCTCTGGGTATGCGTGGATGGGTGTGAGAAGGAAATTTTACAACACTGGAATGCCCGTTTCCAAATTATTTATTCACTGCTTCTTCTTTTCAAACCTCGAAATGGAAGCTGCCGACCGAGGGTTACCAATCGCAGTTTAGATTGACTGAATGCTAATTTTTTTATTACTCGATAACTTTTTTTTATGACCCGACAAATATTCCAGACAGAACAAGTTGACCGCTCTAATAGGCTTCACGTCTCAGACTCCTCTCTTTTATCGGCTGCTTGACCGAAGACTTTATAATGGCTTCCTAGCCGCGACCCGTCTCCATCGGCTAAACGCCAAAGAGTGCTTGACCACAGCTGCACGCGTGTATATATCTCTAACTTTCCCTCTCAAAACTCTTTTAAACAAACAAAGTCCTTTTGTGGCTGTTTTGGTCGCCATTGTAAACGATCCAAAGAATTCCCGATTCATAAATGTCAAGTGACAATTCCTTTAGAAACCTTCTAAGAACACTGCTCCTTTCATGGCTTTGTTAAACTTTCCCCAACTGAACTGGTCTTGCCCTTGGTCGTCACAAGAACCACCATTCCTTCGACGGCTATCATTATTCTTTGCTTCCGGCAAACCATAATTTCGGTATCATAATAAAATACAACTATGTTATATTCTTATAAGATTGGTTTGTAAATTAATTATTTATTGAAATATGCGTCTGTTTACTCAGACTTATTTCGAGAATTCGTCCCTGAACACGAGATTTTCTTCCATAAGGAGGAATTAAGTCATATAGGAGGTTGAATGAAATGATGTTCATCTCAGCCCAGGGTTCATAGAGCTTAGAGTTACCCGACATACAACCTTCAGGATAAGGGACAAGCCGGAGAGAGGAAAAAAAACGTATCCAGATAACTCTCCCTAACCGAGATTCGAACTCGGGACTCTTGCATGTATTAGGAGGAGTGCTTCTTAAAGTGTATTAACAGAGAAGCTGTACATAAAATAAATAAGTTTTGATGTTATTACGGAAGAAGTTTAATAAACTCTCGACTAAAGTTCCAGCGTTTGCACCTTCTCCCCATTCCACATTTATAACGACTTGAAGGTACTCTCGGGTCCGAATAGGAGTGTAAAGCAACTCTGGATGATTAGACTCCTCAAAGTTTCGAAATTACTTCCAAAGTAAAAGCAACAACACCTATATTTTATTCATTCATTGCTCTCAGATAAAAAGTTGCATGGTGCACGCCAAGTGCTGTGGAAACGGCGCTATAAACTTGCCTTATGACATTTGAAATGGAAGAGGGCTTCACCCCCACCCCATCGAAGGGATTGACTTTCCTGCCATTGGACCAAGTGCCAGCCAGGGGAACAAGAAGAAGAAGAAGAAGGGGATACTTCGCGAAGGAAAGCTTCCTTTGAACCTTTCAATGCGTAAACGTTTTCCAATGTAAAAGTTGTGTGCTCGGGAGACGACCATAAAGGTGGGAGGTTTCTTTTCAGCTTAAGAACCGGGCTGATAACTCGTGCACGATGTAGGGGTTCGTTCCCTCGATATTGGGAAACCAGAGTTATTGCTCCGCAGGCGAGGGTTATTAGGTTTCGCTTAGCAGGCCCTCAAAAACAGTGTATAGAGATTAGCAGACACGCCTTAGCAAACTTTATGATCAATTTCAGCGATGGAAAGCTTTCGGAAAGTTTCAAAACCCATATCATCATTACCAAAACATTAGCCTATTTTTGCCTCCTCCACTACGTACTGCATTCCGCTCGAAAATTTAATACCGAGATTTTACCAGAAACACTTATTGTGGGACCCTCTGAAACTCTAAATGCACTTAAAAAAATACGCCTACAGGTGAGTGTGTGTGTGTGTATGTGTGTGTGTGTGTGTGTGTGTGTGTGTGTGTGTGTGTGTGTGTGTGTGTGTGAAAGCATATTTGAAGTAATATTACTTTAAAGTGATAAGCATTTTAATAGATTTTTGTCTATTGCCTAACGTTTAACGTTTAGCTACTATGCAATATTATAGAAAATTCCTTCAGGTTGTAGTTGCTTCGCATGTTTTCCCACAATAATTTAACGTATACAGGATTTGAGTTGTCATTTGAGCTGCCAGCGTTTATAAGGATAACTATTCAAGTTTATTGGATGGTAAGAGTGTGCATGTGTGCAGGATAGTAAGGAGTTTTCTGTCCTGCATATTAGCAGTCAACATGTACAACATTACAAATACGACACAGCTCACATACCTTGCACCAATGTTGCGCCAGGTTGCTTGCTGCATTTTTGCAGTAATCTCCTGAAGGGCCGCTGCAATCTACGTCCACAGGTCGACTGGAATCCTTGGTCCTTTTACATACACTGTTAACCTGATGTAGTCCCACACAAAAATGTCTGAAGGCGTTAAGTCTGGACTAATAGCAGACCATGGGATGCGTTCATGGCGTTTTCAGACCACTTTCCAAGAACCTGTTGTACCATTTAACAATGTCTGGTGTGATGGGACATACCGACAGTGGTACTGACTTCTGAAAGCTCACTGCGTCGCTATTACATTCCAAAATTTTGCATACCATACGACACACTGAACACACTGTTGCGGCCTTACGGCTTTATTTTTATTATTTTTACTGTTTTATTTGTTTACACGATACCGCTGTCATGCTACCGCAAACTTGTTAACTTCCAACCATTCCGCTAACATTAAAGAACATTACTCAGAGATATGCACGAGGGCAGTTCAATAAAGAATGATTATAATTTTACGGTCATAATTTTTCGCGCTAAACTTCAATATTATTATATTCTGTTAGCATAATGTGAAACAAGCACGCTGTAGTAGTTTCATTGTTGGTACTCCTGGTTCCCGCGTGTGAGAACCAGGTAAGTTCAGACATGTTCAGTATCGCCTACCCCTGCAATGGAGATAACATGCAGTTAAAGTTGATGTTAGAAGAAGGTCCGGAGTTTCTTTGAAGCGTAATCACTACTGATGAAACTTGGCTACATCATTTTGATCCTGAGAGCAAACAGCAAAGCTCAGTGTGTCACCAGTGTGTCTCATCACCAACCCCCAAAAAAGCAAAAGTGGTTGCTTCTGCTGGGAAAGTTATGGTCATCTCATTCTCTGATATACATGGAATGGTTTATTAGCATGTTGTACCTGCACACATATCAGTAAATGGACAATACTGCAGGGATGTTCTAAAAACACTACAAGTCCATATCAGGGGCAAAAGATCACATTTCCGTGAAGCAGGCTGGATGCTGCACCTCGATAATATACGGCCGCATATTGCCAATGTTGTTGCTGAATATCTTGCAAAAATGAACGTGAAGTGTATTTCTCACCCTCCCTATATTTCGGATTTAGCCCCATGTGACTTTGTTCTATTCCCTAACATGAAGAAACGCCTCTGTGGGAGGTATTATCCATTGTCAGAAGCAGTGGTGAAAGCTGCGGAGGCAATTTAGAAGGATTTCTCAAAATATGTCTTTGAAGACTGGCAGAAACGCTGGGACAAGTGCATCGCATTCAGGGGAGACTATTTTGAGAGGTACCATCAAAATTATGAGTATGAGTAAAAGTACGTTGTCAAAAAAAATTGTGATCTTTCTTTATTGTTAACTTCATAAATATAACGTTTTACTTTTTTGACATCTCGAACGGATCATGTTGTACATTTTATTTGTTATCAGTAATTAAAAGATCTCAAAAATCGTTCATCGAAAACTTTGTTTGGAGTACACAAATATTCTTAAAATCATTTTTGTAACATCCTCGGGAGGTACTGAAATAGCAAGTTTGTATTTGTTTTGTGCCATGCGAAATGTTGAAATCTGAAAATATGCTCCATTAAGTAAGAGGCGAAACCTTGTTATGGAATGCAACAGCTGTAATAAATGTGGTTTGAGTCGCGTCTTCCGTACACGTGATCAAAATGAGGGGGTCGATGTAGCTTTTTGCCGGCGAGGGCGGAAGATCAAGGCTTGACTTTACTCACCACTTGCTTCCGCCAGGTTGTAATTTAATTGATTCTCAGTAGGGGGTAGCTGGTGCGCTAGAAGCGATCCGCACAGGCATGATTAACCACCAGTAGGATACGTAGCTCGTTTTCTCACAGCTCCTCATACCTCATTTCACTCTGCAAACTGTTGCACTTTGTCAGGAAGGGAGAGAAACTTTCCAAATGCTACAAAAGATGCCGAAAACGTTTCATACATCTCACGTTACAGGTCGATAATTGTTGAATTAGACAGTGCAAGTTATTGGTATTCATTTATTTTGATGAATATTTTATTGTCCCCGATGTAATGTGCTATGCGGAAAAAACCACTGCGTGTGGTACTTTCTAATGATACCAAAAATATTTCCGCCCTTGATGAAACTTTTGCCTATTTGCTGCACTAACGAGATAAGAAATCTTTCTATTGATTCTTTTATTTTAATTTATGTTTCCCAACATTAAGTCATATCTGGCGATGATTGAAATGGATGAAATGATTTTAAAATGAGCGCAGGATCCATAGAGCTTAGTGTTACCCGACATTTATGTTACAAGATACTTTTTTTTTACTTTACGTCCTCCAACATTTAGTCATATCGGATGATCAATGAAATGGGTGGAATGATGCTCAATGCGTCCGGGGTCCATGGAGCTTAGAGTTGCCCGACATTCGTCCTTCAGGACAAGGGAAACCCCAGAAAAAACCTTATCCAGTTAACTCACCCTGACCGAGATTCGAAATACGGGACCTCTTGAACGTGAAGCAGACACGCCACCATCTACGCTACCAAGGTGGGCTCTTACAAGATAAGGGAAAGCCATGGAAGGAAATCTTATCCGGATAACTCACCCTGCCCTAGATTCGAACGCGAACCTCTTAAACATGCGGCCAAATGTTGCATAGTTGAGGCTACCTCAAGCGAGCTAATAACTCTTTCAGTATATATAATAAACTGTATCAATGATTTAGAGTTTAAATTGTATCCGTAAATCCAAAGAGATGTAAGTTGCAATAAATCGTTAAAATATAACGCGGAAGGCTCGTTTGCAGCAACGAGCAAATAGTGTGACCCGAGTCCAATCTGTCGATTATCAATAACAGTTGAGTCCAGAGTTTCTACTCCCATTATTCCTGGACCCGTAAGACCAAGACCCGAGCCTCTTTCAACCAGGGAGTATCCGAGCTGTCCCAAAGGGCATCCGGCGTCCTCCGTGGAGCTTTCCATAGCGCAAGACCTAGGTTACTAACAAGGCCTCCCCATCTGGTTCAAGGACACAAGAGAGGATGGAAGTGCATACGCCACTTACGCGCGCCAGCACCAAAAGGTGAAGGGTACCGATATGACCTCGGTGGGGCCGCCTTCTACTAGCTCTGCAGGCTAGTACCAGGGAATATTAATGGCTTCCCTCGACCCTGTCCGGAGGCGTTCCCGATCACCCACGGGTATCGGGAACCACTGCCCTCTCGAGACCAACCCAATCCGAACAACTCCCAGAGGGAGGGGCTCAAATGTTCGCCCCGAGGTTCCTCTAGTACCGTCAGAGCTACCAGGAGGGCTAAGGGTCCGGAGCACCCGCACCACGGCAGCTGAAGGGGACGGATCCCCTACCCTAGGAAGGATTGTCAATAACAGTTAAATAAAGATAAGACGTAATAATACTATCACATCAGCGATCTAGAAAGTCTACCGTGAAACAGTAACAGGTACTCAAGGTCAGCCACTGGATGACGTAACGTAGCAGGAAACAAGTTGCCGGGAAAAATCAACACGCGCTCAAGATCGGCTAACATCAGTGAGTCGCATTATTACTACGCAAAAATTGTCGCGATCGCAATTCCAGATAGATTACCTCGACCAGCGGATATATGAAAGCTTATGCTAGTCAGTCAGAGTGAGTATTAATGAAAGTAGTGTGATGCTTCGATCTTAGTGCGGATCGCCGTTTCGAGAGCGAAACAGTTTAAGTATGACTATCGTAGCTGTCATTAGAACTGGCGTGTAGCTCCGTGTCAGAGGTGATCTGTGCGAAGGTCAGAAAGATTATAGCATCACAAAGAGTGTGTTCTAAGGAGACTTAAAGGAACATTGAGTCGTTTGGAAGTGTTGCACTTGTGTAATAAAAAGGCTGATTGTACATTCGCAGTAAGCTAACGACTTAATGACTAATAAAGAAGTTTTGAGGTAAACTTTCTTATCTTTTGTCATACTACACACGCGCTATTTTATCAACATAAGTCTCAGCTACTTAATGAGCTTCCATCGAAATTCAAGCATCCTAAATCTTACTTGAAATACAATTTTTGCTCTGTGACTTGCTGAATTCCAAAAAAATTTCCGCCTTCTACATCTTAGAAACGCTGTATCTGAATGTTTTTCTAAAAAAAAGTTGAGCTAATAAATGTCCTGTTGGCTTAATACTGCTGGAATGCCTTAGTAACAGTGAGTTACACAAGTCTTTCTCTTCAATACTTAATCTTGCTTGCTCATGAGTGCTCATTACTTAATTGCCACTCTGTTTCTTATGTTATATATTAATTTTAAAATTTGCTGAATACTTAATCACTTATTTATGAAGTTATTACTTCAAAGCTACCAACACCAGTTTCTAAAATTCCTTCCTGGTACGGATATAGTTCGTATTTTCTGGTGTCATCGGCATAAATTTGCTGGTATTTAAATCGTTTAGTAATAAATTATCGTTGGATGCGTGGATGCATTATATTCCAAGTGGACGTTTATGTAAATTGCGTCATTGCTTACATATGTGCCATATACTTTGTAATCCTTGTTACGCAACGCAATTGCATGGTAAATACACAACGGTATTCAGTGTTTGGTAATTATTCAACTGAAAACAACGCATTATTTTGCAAAACATTTCTCTATGCGCAGTACCTGTGTACGAATACAGGAGCACAGGGGCATATACAGATCTAAAACAAATACGAATTAAATCGCTTCACATGCCAAATGTTGTAAAAGTGTATATTTACTGGCTTTAAACTAGTAATTTCCATTTGTAATGTTGGTAGTAGTTCAGTTTACTGTAACGTTGTCAATTGTTAATATTTAAGAAATGTATTTAAGCATGTATAATCACTTTACAGTAGCTTTTGCAGTCTCTGTAGCGTAGATGGTAGCGTGTCTGCCTCACGTTCAAGAGGTTTCGAGTTCAAATCTCAGTCAGAGTGAGTAATGTGGACAAAGTGTTTTGCGCGATTCTCGCTTATCCTGTAATATGTTTGTCTGGTTTATCTATTTAAGTCTCCATAATTCGTACTCATGGAAATGATTATTTTAATTCTTTGGGTTTATTACAGTGCTAAGATATATTATATTTTTAATTTTTTAACCCCTTTATGTTTTTAAATAATAGATGATGATTAATTCAAAATTTATTATTTCTAATTTCTTTAATATATTTAATTAATATTGATTTTTTTGTTGAACAAATTTAAGATATATATTTGGATATGATTATTTATCATATGGTTTGGTTATATTAAGATTTTGAATTTGTGTTCTTATGATTATAGCAAGATATTCTGTAATTCGTTATCAATTTTTAATAAATTATTTTTATTTATAATTTTAATATTATTATTAATACTGTATTGTACTTTTTATAGATTAAATATAGCTTTTTAAGGGAGATTAATTCCTACTTTATTTTTAATTTTTGGACGGGGTTATCAACCCGAACGTCTCCAAGCTGGTATATATTTACTTTTTTATACTTTATTTGCATCACTACCTTTACTATAAGGAGTAATATATCCTTACAATAATTTAAGTTATTTAGTTTTTTCATTAATATATATAAGAGATTTTATAAACTTTTATCTTTATTTAAGAATAATTTTAGCATTTTTAGTTAAAATGCCTATATATTTAGTTCATTTATGACTCCCTAAGGCTCATGTTGAGGCTCCTGTTTCAGGGTCTATAATTTTGGCTGGAGTTTTACTTAAGTTAGGGGGATATGGTTTATTACGGGTTTTTGAATATTTAATAGGAATTGGAATAATATTTAATATATTTTGATTAATAATAAGATTATTAGGAGGATTTTGTAGTAAGATTAATGTACTAAACTGGGCTCATTTGAGAATCATTTCACCCATTTCATTCACCGTCCTATGTGACAAATTTGGAGTGCGTAATTTAAAAGACGTTTAACTGAAGAAGCTTTTTAAGATCCTTGGGGATCCGCAATTTTAGTATCTAAATACTTGCTGCATATAGTACATTTTGTAGGAGGTTATAAAAGCTACACATAAATCCTTACAGAAACAAGGATAAACAGAACGTAATTTTGGGTCAGAATTGTTGTGAAAGCCGCAGCAAAGTGCCGCAATATAATTAATAGATATTATATGTGCACAACTTTATATTTTCCACTGTTTGCCCCATTTGGCACGATCATACTGTCTTCCCTTACCGTCGGTTTATAGCTCAATGGACCCATTAGCTCGGGAACGAGCTCTTGTAAGTGGACCGTGGTGCATCAGACTAAATATGGTGCTCTAATTATACTGCTTTCGAGAAATCTGGGCTTTGCTAAAATGTTATGACAAGCAGATGTTTCTGCTTACCTGCAAATCCTTGCTTAATCCTTCGTTATGCGTGTATGTATCGGTATGATACGTGCTTAATTATTAATGGTTAATGTAACTAATATGCTTATTAATTGAGATGTTAACCTATAAAATGGATAGAGGTGCGCAGTAAAAGGACACAAAATGCGATGTGGTTTGAAGGAAAGCTATGGAGAACTGTTTGCTAAAACTGTCATGTAGAAATATTATTCTAATTACTTAGAAATAATTAGACCATATATTAATTTATTTTCATTAATAAAATGTTCCTCCCTTCTTTCTCTATTTCAAACTAGTATAATTTTTCGCTATACACAATTTTTAAATGTCTCAGAGGCCGTTTAAACATAAGTGTCATAATACTCAATTACATCTATTCCGATTTTATTTTGTTTCTTTCTCCAAACTACATTTGTCTTCGCAAAGAGTCCCATGCGATGTGATTTTGGTGAGATCGTTACGAAATTTTCTATAAAATAATCTTCTTATCACCTGAATTTTATAATTTTATCTTGGTTTTATAGAGAAATGTTATACTGAGCTTATAAGTTTCAATAAATAATAAAATTATACCGATTTTCTTTTAGTTATATAAATGGAAAAAATGCTGTAATTTTTCCTTTCATTACATATAAAAGTCAGTACAAAGATTAAGTATTATCTCTTATCAAGGCACCAGACTTCATTTCCAGGGATCTCAGACAGGATTCCTAATGGCGCCTGTAGTAGTGTTTTTTCCGGATTCTCCAGTTCCTCCACCGTTTATTCTACAGAGTTACTCCATCACACGTTTCCTGTCATCGGGTTCAACTTTAATTCCTCATTCTCAAAGGAAACCAGGCTCTTGCCCCCATACCTCGTTATCTGCACACAACTGCTACGAGATACTCGAGGTGCTGATCATGTCCCATCCTCAGCCACAACGCACGTTGTGGGCCTGTGGAGCTGTAGGGAGTTGTAGGCCTGCATGGTGCATTGTGCTACGGAATTATTTTAGTTTGCATTAACATTTACAAAGAAGCAATAACTAACTGAGCGATATGGTTCTGTGGAAACGTGCTCGGCTTGTACTCCAGTCTACTATTTACTCTGACTTGAGTCTTTCATTGTTGATGTGCGAATAGTAGAATGTTTCCTCATTAATCAAAATTGTATTCCCATCATTTGTATTTAATTCTGTTTGCAGTTACGTTTCCATATACTATACTTCCAGATTTTGTGGGATGAGGCAGTGTAATAACCGATTCACATAGATCTGAACATTGCAAACCATTATTCATTAAGCTCAAATGTTTAACAGTAACTAATCTCTATATTTATCATGTATTACAGTATATCAAATGTAATGTCTCAAAATACACATTAAGAGAGAACATTCATACTCATAACACAAGACATTGTAAAAAATTGGATGTTCCGTTTCAAAGATTATCCAAATCTAGCTATGAAATATTAGGACTGAAATTGTACAACAAATTACCTCAAGATTTAACTAAACTACAAGGAAATATATTTAAAAATAGACTCTATAAATTTTTAGTAAATTTTCCTTTCTCTTCTATATCAGAATATCTAGAATTTTTTTCATGGTGTAAATCAAATAGTATACACTCTTTATATGATATGTTTAGAGATTAATCATATAACCAACGTATCTTGAAGAATTGCATTTCTCCACTTAAAGTTAAGATTTGTGATATCTGTCGATTAATTAGTTAGCTTATATATGATATAAGTTATTTATTTTCTTGTTGTATATTATGTAATCATGTGTGTGTTTAATAAGACCTGAAGCTTTCCTGGCAACGAATACGCTCACTTTCTTCTCGGGTAGCCAGCTAGGTGAAAAGATGATTAGATATCAACGTTTCGGGTGTGTGCATCTCTCCCATCATCAGGATATTTATAAAATGTATATTTTATAAATGTGTCTGTTTATTTACTTTATAACATGACATATATCTTGATTTTTGTATATTTGATTTATATTTTATAATATGACATTTATCTTGATTTCTGTATAGTTGATTTACTTTGAGTTTGCCTACTGCTGTAGCTTAATGACAATAAAATAAATTGAATTGAATTGAAGTGGCGAATAGATGTCGCCGACGCTTGTTCCAAGTAAATCCCCCGTGGAATCTACATTGCCAATGGTTGGACGCACTCTGGACAGCTCTAGTAGTTGGACAGGTCCTCCTAAATAAGAAGTATCACGGATTTGCTGTCTCCGTTCCTTTACTTCATTAGTTCCCCCTGATGCGTGGAGTTACAAAATTTCTCGTACTTCACAGAACCCGAGGTATTCCGATACCTTAAGTTTCACTTGGTAACTTTTATTTTACTAATAGTACTGCGGCCTATGACCTCCCGCTGCTGAGCAAAGAAGCTTGGAGCTGGGTCGAGGTGTGAGATACTTTCTCCGTTTCCTGGTCATAGTTCATAGGTCAAATGCTGAGGAGATTTGGAAATAAGTTTGTTAGCCAGTGCACAGGTTACCTGTTTTCTTGAGTCAGGTATTTTAAATGTTCTCTTTTCATCAGCGACATTAATGCAGCGTAATGAAAGGTCAGATGTCAAGCACGTATAGAAATGCAGTGAGTCAATGTTGTTAAGGCGACACTTTATGAGTGAAACATGAAACGAAATAGATTTCGCGCGTGTCCAAGTTAAAACATCTTTTTATCTCTGTAGTCACTTTTAACGCCTCCAGACAAGATACTAAACTGCAACAGAAGTACACCTTCATACACTGTTATACTGCAGCCAGCAATATAAAGAGGAAGGGATGAAGTGAAATAACCGCAGGAGACCTACAGCATGCAAGTCTCCTTGATGCTAGACCTAAGGGAACCCAAACTGAATTTTCCGAACTTCAATAATAATTCCATGGTTAAAATAAAATTTTGAACTCATGGCTTATAATGTACGAGATACATCCAGAAAGTAAGTTCTGTTTGGTAATAAAATACAATTGTGTACAGATACAGAAAAATTATTTATAGCACAAAATTCTACAACTTTTAAACTACTTTTCCACATAACTGCCGACATTTTGCAGGCATTTGTCATAGTGAGGCACAAGTTTTGTATACCTTCTTCATAGAAGTTTGCCGCCTGTGTCTTCAACCAGTTGGAAACATTTTCTTTCAGCTCTTCGTCATTGTTGCAGTGTTGACCACAAAGGAAACATTTGAGATACAAAAACAGATGAAAGTCGCTAGGAGCGAGGTCAGGGCTGTACGGGGGTTGGTCAAACACGTCTCAGCCAAATCCCTGTAGGATGTGTATCGCCGCATTTGCAGTGTGTGGTCGTGTGTTGTCGTGAAGAAACACATTTTGACATCACAAATTTGCCGATAAATTTCAATTGGTTTCACATTCCTAGCATTCAGCAAACGAATCACAGATCTGATTTCACAAGCGGCGGGATTTTTAATCAACACCGACATTGTAAACAAGCACAACAAAGCGTACGTGGCTGACAGCGATCTCATAATGGAGCACGTTTCTTCTCCTCGATACAGAATTTCTACCATGCATGTGCGGAACTGCGATCGCAGCGCTGCAGCGGAGATAAATTGAAACAGAACTTACTTTCTGGACGCCCCTTGAATATGTTATAAATGTTATTGTTATAAGTAGAACCCGGATTTGTAAACACAATCAAATGGGGAAATAAGCAAGAAAATAAGCACGAGAAAGGAAACAAATAACACCAAAGAGAAGCAAATAAAAATGAAAAAATAATCATAAAGGTATTTTTTGATGGAATTTTTGCCTTACTCAAGCTTGTTACAGTACACGAGAGAGTTATCTTGAGATTTTCTTGGGAGATTTTCCTGAGTTTCTTAATTAAGAATTTTTATACTGTAAAAAGAATCTGTCAACGTCACATGACGTTACTGGAACATGTGAATGAATCTCTCTTCCATATAAGTTTCTGTACCTGAAGGTTTTGAAGAAATTTTACATAGTTTTTCGTAACCAGAATTCTTTGTTAATGCCTTATTTAGTTTCTCAAAGGTAGTTTTCACAATATCGTGAATCTCTGAAGACAACGTTACTGAAATTTCATCTATCAAAGTAAATGAATGTTCCAGGTTATTATTTTTAGCTTACAACTGTGTTACAATAGTAGGCATTTTGGAGAAGCGGTTATGGATGTACTTTATCTTATCTTGGATGCCAATATTAGCAAAACATTCTTGTGCTGTAGCAATGTTGCTTGCATCTTCTGCATCTAAGGAGGATAGCAATAGTTTTACTTCATTGAAACGTTCTGCGTAGAATGACACACCCTTTAACCAAGAGCCCGATCGAGTTAAATCTGGCTGAGGAGGAAAAGACGAATTTGAAAGGACTTCATGAAATTTTTAACTCTATTTGGCGACAGTAAAGCGGCGCGGGTTCTATCCCATCCATGGGGTGCGGATTTTAAGTCCCGGGTGTAGGGCCGGTGCCCACTCGTGAGGAAAGTAAGTAGCTTACGTGAGGTAAGCGGCCCGGGTCACAAAAACCAACATTCCGACTATGTTCAGTGAGGTCCACCCGAAAGTCCGACGACTCCGGCCTCTGTTACCCGGGACCGATGGTCCGGGGGTCTTTCCTTAGGGCCATACCTTGAGTCTAAAAATTCCCTCCCTCATCGACAACAACGTCAAGACGGGTGAAAGTGGATACGCCAATTACGGGCGTCAACCCTGCAGGGAAGACTACCGAAAAACCTCGGTGAGGCCGCCTGGTGATGTACTATACCCTCTACTACCTCTGCAGCTATACGCGGAACCTTTTAGGCAACCCTCTGCTCCCTCCGGGCGGCTGAAGCCTGGCCGGAAGTACCCGATTTCCCGCGGGTAACGGGAACACGCTGCCCCCTCGAGTCCAACCCAATCTGAACAGCTCCCATTCAGGGAGGAGCTCGAATGTTCGGCCCGAGGTTTCTCTAGTAACGTCAGAGGTACTACGAGTGCTAAGGATCCGCAGCGCTCGCACTAAAGCCGCTGAAGTGTTCAGATATGCCGAGATGCTGACCTCTACTCCTCTCCATAACGTTTGAATGATCGCCCATCTCTACCTTGCGTAAGTAGGCATGACGCCGGCAGTCGGATGGATAGGCCTTGGCCTTCTTAGAGCTGTCACGCCAGGATTTATTTATTATTTTTATCGGCGAAGGTACAAAAACACTTTCTTTAAGCTAGAGATAAGAAATCCACGTTTTTATATCGGCTCCTAACTCTTTTCAGCGAGACATGTAAACTAAGGATAAAATGATGCCTAGGAGTGAAATTTTACTTTTAAATTAATATGATTTGGATAAAATAAGCTATTTTAATTAAAAACATAAAATAATCAAGCAAAGACTGTATTTCGCGAAAAGAAAAAAATTTATAAGCATTTATAAGCATTTGGCATTTAACTCCGGACTCTAGTTATAAGCATAATTTATGAAATTACATGTTTTTCTAATTCAATGGAATTAGAATATATCTTCATCCGTATAGTTGTGAATGTCGCTTTAGCAAACAGACAGTTTGTCATTGTCACTGTATTTTGTCGTCTTAGTTTTGTAAATTTATGATGATAGATTCCAAAAATCTCCTTATATGTTATTTCTTTCCAAATGTCGTCTTAATTTTTCTGCATCGCGCAGTTTTCCCAGTCTTGGTATGTTACCCTGTGTCAATTTCTTCGAGAAAATCCGTCAGTCAGTTTGAAAGTGTTATTTCTGTTTGCATACTCCGTTTTATATGAGCATACACTAATTCAATTACACTTTATTGGTAATAGTAGGGGGCGTGTCCAATTTCAATTGTAAGTTGATACAACTAATACACTTTTCCTGGTTTTTAAAAATAAGAACAGCTGAATAATACTAATTTTAACTAAGGTAAATAAACAATGTTCCTGATTGCGAAGGAATCATAAACATATCATATGACGGCACACGTTCTAGATACAGGATTCTACAGCTTAACGGGAATTGAACTGTTCGCTCTCTGTCTCTTTCTCAAATTTAACAAACACCTATGCTTCTTCAAAGTAATTTTTACCACATCATATCAATTTAAATTTCAACATAATTTCAGTTTTGAATAATTAAAAATATATGTACACACATACATTACCAAGTAGAAATAATGATTACCAGGGAGCGGGCTTTTAGTACGAAATGCATCAAGTTAGCAGTGCACCAACCGGAGACCCTGGAAGCGCGGGGACCCTGATACCACTGCTGATGGCAGTACTGGCCAGCAACGCAAAGAAGGTCCCTGAAAGGTATGTGCTGCCTTACACAGTGGGACTAGGACAGTGAATGTGTGTGGCAGGGAACGTCTGCTATACAAGGAGAAAAATCGTTAAAAATACATGCGCTCTATTTACTCTGTACACTAAAACCGAGAAGGTTCATTCACAAAAGTAGAAGTCGTCAGAATGTTTTTGAATGGTCTGGAACTGTACTGACATGGGGTGTCATAAATCTGTCCAGGAGGGGGTGTGAGAACCTTCTCCACACCTCCCTGCGTCTCAGTACTCGTTGACTCACTCTCCTGTGGAAGACAGTACACAGCACACCCTGTTTCAAATGTAGGAGCAACAGGATTCTGGGTTAGCAAAGAGCTTTTACTTCCAGACATCGTGAGCAAAGTTATTGCAGTGTACAATGATATATTTTCTAAATGCATGGAAGATAAATTGCATTCTTTTTGCACGCAGACATGCTTTATATTTTGAAAAACTACGGTCCACATCACATGAGGTAACAGGAGCCTACAAAAACATGAAATATCATGGTTGATTGATATTTCCTGATGGAGTAATACACCCCTCCTTTTACGCAAATCTGCGTTTCCAGTATTCTTCCTTAGCACACTTTTTAGTTTATCTGACACTATTTCTCCAACAATACCCTATGGTACTTGATTCAATGTGTCTGCAACTTGTTCTATTGTTTTAATAGTTTCAGGAAGTTGTAGTGCAGATGACTGTAAATACGTAATTGCGGTTGCTATATTTCTAAAATGCTTTTGGATATACGAAAGATGTTCATACAAGGTTGGTGCAATAGTTATGCAGCGAACATAATAAATACGACAGTGACTAAATCTGAGTGTTTTGTAGCGTTGGGCGGGTCTCTCCCTCAGACCTCACGCTACCTGACCTCTATACTCCGTGCTGTTAAGACCATTCCTCTGTTTACTTACAAAAACCCCTCTCCCTGGTTATAACTGTGCTTACGTTGTTATAATATAATTGAGCTAGAAATATATGGGTTTGGGCTTGTGTTAGAAATTTGACCCACTAACTTCCACGTGGATCACGTGCAAATTTGAGTTGTCTTAGCGCAAAAAATATTTATTACAGATTAATTCAGTTGGCGTTCATTACACCCCACTTATGAGGAATGAGATATGACAACACCGCAGGGTTCCCTTTGTTTACTTCAAGAAGAAAAATCATGAATGTTACAATAACCTGTTACTTGTCAAATATTCTCTGCCTTCTCAAAATACTAGCAAAGACACAAATAGTGCGACTATAGTTGTATTTTTAGTGACTCGTGTTAGAAAGTTTGCCACCCTGGCATGCGGCACTAGCCATCTGTAGTAACCTGTGTTAGGCTGCATCCCCAATGTAGCCCCGCAATTGGGAAAGCCTTTAAATCCTCTGCCGCAGTGGGCGAATTTTCCGCAATGCGCGACTTTGCAGCCATAGCTTTCCTAAAACATCTACTTCAATTAACAATAGCAGCCTGAGACACGTCCACAAACCCTCTGTCATCTTTACTTGCACAATCTCGCTCTTTATCTCCCTGGGGGACTGACTCGAGACCGCAACAGCTGTTCACCTATCCCCAATATGTTACAGATCCACGGTAATGTAATACAGCGGGTGCAGGGAGAGGAGAGGAGTGGATCACACACAGTAAATTGCACGATATAATCAATAAGTCAATATGTTCTGGCAGGCAGCGGCTTAAACATCCCTCGTCTTGCAACTGCAGCAGCCAAGCAATGGCAAACCCTTGTTCTGGTCATCATCTTTCTTCTGTCGCGGTGAATCCCCGCTGAAATATTAACGCTTTGATCATGTAACTCGCACTTCAATTAGCACACATGTAGTACTACAGGATGGAAGGTGTGTACGACTATTACGTTCCGTTTCTGTTTGTAGTACACTAAAACATACGATATCAGATTACTTTCTGGAGCTCTCAAAGCAACATCCTAGCTACGTTGTTTGCAACTCATTGTTTTACAAACAATTCCTGCAAAAGTTTATGATTTCCTTTATCGAGATTCAATTGCAAACAAATTTCTGAAGCCCTCCAAAGAGAACATCTAATGCTGCAGTCACAGGACCTTTACAATTCACTCATTTACAAACGAACGTTACAGAGCCTTATTAGCAGAGACCGGAACTTAGGCAGAATGCCTTTTTAAATGTTATCAAATCTATCTTCAATTTGAAAGTGAATCTGTAAAAATTATATTAATATTTTTATATTGCCTTTTTCTGCCTTTTTAGATATAAAGGTCTATTTTACGAATTAAATGCTTTTTCTTGCCTTTTTTGTTGTAATTTACGTCCTCCAACATTTAGTCATATCGGACGATGGATGAAATGGGTAAAATGATGCTCAAAGCGTACGGGGTCCATGGAGTTTAGAGTTACCCGACATTCGTCTTTCAGGATAAGGGAAAACCCTGAAAAAAGACTTATCCAGGTAACTCACCCTGACCGAGATTCGAACCTGGGACCTCTTGAACGTGAGGCAGACATGCTACCAACTACGCTACCCAGGCGGGCTTTTGTTGCCTTTATTTAACTATTTATGCATTATTTATTAATTATTATTTTATTGATTACTAAATATTTCCTTCAGGTGCATTTTATTTCAATAAACGTTAGCGCGTGAAAATGGGTTACCTCGTCGTATGTGTAAGTATTATTGCCTCTAAGTTACACACAACATAGGTGTCTTTCAGTTCATTATTTTTGTGCAACAATAAGTGCCGTTGAGCAAATGACTGTATAGATAAGAGAAAGCGTTTGAATTTCCGCTTGTGTTTACTTTGAAAGGCAATAATTATTGCAGTCTATCTTTGCTTTTCGTTCAGTTCTCACTGCGACGTATTTGTAGCTAGCAATCATATGTCGAAATTCAGTGTTCCTTTAGGGAATAAATTATAAAGTTACGTTAATACTTTTGAATCTGACGTATTTTGTACCGACGGTAAAGTACTCACATGAAAAATAATATGCGAGCAGCCACTGAACTAAGAAAAGAAGCATTTTATATCAATATATTGGCACAATTAAACACAAAAATACAGTTTGCAATGTTACACAAGTGTACACAAAGAGCTGGCAAATAAAGATAGCGGAGGTAAAGGACTTGCCGGCGCAGATTAAGTTACGCTTCTGGAAGGTTCGGATTTCGTCATTCAAGGTCTTGTTATTCCAGAAACATCTAGTGATTGTATGGAACAGTCGACTTCTTGTTTGTCCCAGAAATCTCTCGAATTAATGCATGAGATGTATAAGAAATTGTGACACGCCAGCGGACAGTTGTAAATCAAGAGTGAGTCGTAATCAGAAAACAGCTGTAGAGTGTTGTTGTAACGAGAACAGATGTTGTAACAGGAGAGTTGTAAACAGATGTAATCAGAGCGCTGTTTGTTATTGTCATCGACCTTGGTGTTGTGGATTGTGATATGAGATGTAATTCTGCTGCTACGAAGTATGTTTCTACGCAAATAAAGAACATTTCGAATTTCGACAAGTCACAATATATTAGTTAATCTGTGCATTACCTTGGTAACCATAGCAGGAAATTTGTTATTCAATATTCCTCTCCTTAATAGTTGAGGACTATGTTCAATTTTGCCTTATATGAACATTAGAAGCTTATACATTTCAGTGATACTTCTGTTTTAATTTAATGTTCTTTAATCTTAAACCTGGATTTCATTTATGATATAATTTATGATACACAATATAATTCTAAACAGAACCCGTTTCAAAAAATATTATTTATTTCATTAGAAATTAAAAATCTTCCAGATAATTTCACGTATCTACAATTACACAACATATTAATAATATTGAAACTATAAATACATATATTTCCGATCATTTTGCTCAGAGTGTAAATTTCTTATTAACTAGCCAAGGTATATCGACCAATTATAAATAAAATGAATAAAAGTAATAATTACTCCTCAAATTAATTAACAGTAAGTTAACTAAACAGACTTCAACAGCGATCCACATTAAACCTTTTTTCAAATTCTATAACATTTAAAAGATTAAAAAGTAAAACTCTGCCTTATAACATGATTACTAGCCTTAGTTCAAAAATATTGTTAAATTTTTGTCAAAAATTTAATTTCTTGCCAGTTTGGGAACGTATATTACAAATTTCAAAAGAGGTATACTTCTGTGGCATATTTTCAAAAAGTAATTTCCTAAAAATAATTTTTAAGAACATGAAATTTCAAAATGAATAAACTTTTATTCTGGATTTTAACCTACATTATATAAATATAGGTGTTTATAACATATAAATTTAAAAAAGTTATGAGTTCACGGCCAGTAAGTATTTATAAGTCCTCCAATGTAAATGTTCAGTTTTACATTTAAGTGGTGTATTAGTTCCTTATTTCTGTAAGCCTTATATAAATGTAACTCTTACGTTATTTTCTCTCTACAACTAATCACTTATCTGCTAAGGCAGGAGCAATGAACTTGAATGCAAGATATCACTCTGTCTGTGTCGTGTGAACCTTTACAAATCGATTATTTGGGTATTTTTTTAGAGAAAATTGTAGGAGTGAGTCGTAAATATTAGCAGATGTAGTCATATACGTTTCAACTAGTTTATTTTTGACTCAAGCTTGCAGCACTTTTGCTGATTGCAGGAGCTGCGTACCCCTATACAGTTATATCGATTTATAAGCGTCAAGTACTCAAGACAAAAAACCGAGAATAAAGGTGCACGTACCTTCAAAATGACTAACTGGGATAATTCTTTCAACCACAGTGGCTTCATATAATTGCTCCCAGCAAACCTAACGCTGTTAATGGTGAAAGAGAATCGCTTCGCAGGAAAGCGGCGATTAGTGTGGTGATAAATAGCAGTCTTGCTTTCAGATCTCATGGCGGGGTTTTCTTACCCAAACAGCTTCACAAAGTATATAATGCAGGTCATATTACAGCTTATATGAACAGATTTGTTGCAGACAAATCAGACTCGATTTGTTGCAGCATGTAGATACCAAATCTCTACATATTGTATGAATAAATATTTATTTCTCATCTTTCTTCAGACATAATTATATTCGTTAATACATTACCATTAATAACATTCCTAGCACATAATAACAAACTTTCCTTCTTTTCCCACCCAATATATACCCCTCCTACCTGCTTGCCTTAAATTTCGGTCTCTATGCACCCAAACGCTAGTTCTCCCTGTACTTATGACCCTCTTCTCTCTTATATCCCTTGTTCACATTTCTCCCAACCTTATTAGTTGATTATTATTAATCGTTCTTAACCATTTTTCTTTGACGTTACCTACCTAATCACTTATATTTCTTACATTATTTTCTCTTTTTACAGCAACATTTTCCCGATTAGTAATACCTATCTCCCCTCTTTAAAACTGTACCACTTTTGTTGCCACATTTGTTCTCTCCACACCTTTGTTTGTTTACGAAGTAGTATACTATGCCGGTCTGTATCATCTCCTTACATTGGACACCTCCCTTTATCCTTATCATGTCTAATACCTTTAAAATTTCTGGATCCTGTCCTCGTCTAAGCAAATCCTTCTCGTTCTAGCTTGTTACACACATCTATGTACTTTTTCCTCCCATATGGGGGAGGGTGTTTTTATTTTCCTATTTATCCTTAACGAGCCTTTCTCCCTTGTACTAGCAAATATAACTTGACTATCAATATCTTCAAACCTTAATTCTACTTATTTTCAAAGTCTCCATAAACGTAGTTCCCATTCCTCGAAATATGTCCCATACATGCCTGTTCCATACATGCCTGTTCCATCAATTCCCTTACTTTTCGTGCCTAAGATCCTTCCCATTTGCCTCACATTTTCATAAGAAAACTTTCCTTAATAATATTGCTTTCCTCCAAATTAGCTACTCTGTACCAGAATTTTATGCAATCCAAATTTTATATTCCAACATGAAAACATCGACTCCGTTACTAGGTTCTACACGCATATTTAACATGGATGTTAAACACTCGATGAAATTAGTACTAATATACATGTTATCGCATCGCCTGTAATTATACAGCAGACGTTTGCACGTTTACAAATGTTCACTGAAACCCTATATGTTAAACGGGATATTTGACTCACACGTTAATGGACAGCTCAGTTAGAACGAGCGCAAAACTGCTATGTCATTTGTCTACTGTGAAGGTGGTTCAAGTCGCAATACTCACAATTTACAGGTATTATTTTGAAAATTGTTATTTTTATATTTTATGGTATTGTTTGATGTTTCTTTATTGATGAAATACTAGTAGATAGTTGTTTAAACCCAGCTTTAGGTAGATGCAATTAAAATAAGGATTATTTATATACATTTTAAAACAGAAAATAAGGAAATTACAGTATCAGAGTTCAACGTGGAAGTTAAACAGAATTTTGCAACATAGAATTATTCTGCTATTAAAAATGGCGTTTCAAATTGTTTTTTTGGCGCTGGAATGATCCTTTCTCTATTCCTGGAACACGACTCCTCTAACGAAGCAAGTGCTCGAACTGATGACCTTCGTGGGTAATGTACGCCCTCAGGAACTTAAATTATTGTGAATTCGGTTTCCAAGTTTTGATAAACATAAAAAAAAAAAAATAATTACAATGGGGAGATTCGAACCTGTGTCATTGGGTGTTAGGGCACACGAGACGTCACAATCCCCTTGAGCTATTTTGAGACTTGCGTGAAAGCACGTTTTGGGTTCAGTAGTGCGTTTGTATGCCTGGCGCTATGCCCTTGCCACCTCGCGAGTTCGCATGCTTGATTTAGCCTTTTAAGACAGTTTTAATCATTTTCTGGGTGTTTTAATATTATTACATAAACGGCAAAAGCTCTTTTGCATGTTAATTGAGTTGCACGAGACTAATTTAAGCAAAAATGTAAATAAACCGTGTTGAACAACATGACCGTTTTGACTGTACTCGTCCAGGATTGATGAGGCGTGTCTCTAACTTTTTCCTTATTTTTGGCGGCCAACTCCTGCTCTAAGTAGAATGATCCGCCATTTTCCTTTTAGCTGACGTTAGTGTACTCATATAATAGGTCCATTTTTTCCGAGGCGTTTACAGAATTACTTTGCTATGTATACTCTAATAAAAAGTTTGTAAAATCGCCTGGTAACCGGAATTCGCTCTCAATAAAGAAGTCGTATGTTTTTGAGGTGTACTTTAGCGAGCAGTAAGTTATGTCTTTTAAACCGCTACTCCTCTGAATTTTGCGCATTCTTTTGTCTAAGATCGTCAATCAATACAGTTTAGTAAGCGCAAAACTGCACTTAGGCTCACATGCCGTTTGATGAGTGTCCGATCTTGCAAACAAATAAGGCGCGGCTGACTCACTTGGTATAAATATTTCATTAACCTTAAAATAATTTTTATCTTAAAAACACCCATATGGTATTTTAAATACATTACAACTATTTTTAGAAAAAAAAATCAAAAACTTTACCATGCAAAAGGTATTTGGGATTTGGAAATTCTCCTGAAAACCATTGCGCCTTTGGAAAATACTGTATTTAAAAGCCGTTAGATCTTTATCTTCACATCCAATTTTGAAAACAGTCCCAAAGCGAAATTTATGGAGAATTTTATTAGTTTCTCCTCTCACTCTTGTTCTTCTTTAACTTGCCTAGTTTTACCACTATCGTTATATTCCTCTATCCCTTATGTCTTTAGGCATCAAGTTGAGGATCCCAACTGTAGATCAGATAAAGAACCCCTGTTCAGCTCAATGCCTGGTGTGAGAGTGAGAGAAGTGGAAGACAGAATTAATGATAGCTAAGATGGTAATGGAGCAATTTATGGAAAACATGGTGAGGGATAACGTCCTGGTATCGACTTCATATTATTCCAGATTGCTTTAAATTCAATGAATGTCGATAAATACAGTTAGATTAAACTGTAGTTAAGTATTCTAAGAGTTGGTCGCTAAGTGAAGGCTTTGAAATTCCACTTTATGTGATTAGAAATGAAAATGGACTTCTAATTTCAGAAAGGTGTCTGTAATCGTAAACTATTAACATATACCTTGATCATGATTATTTAAATAACAAAAAAAAAAAAAAAAAAGTTATGTGTTTTATTGAACTGTATTTTCTGTGATATTTATCTCATACGGTTTGTCAGTTCGATACAGAATTACCGTTAAGAAGAAACTGGTGGCTGGAAATAATTGTTATTCCTTACCCTCGAGCATAATTATTGTTTATACATTCTCTGATGTTATTTCTGTTAGTTTAAATCATTTTAAAAATTTATAACTGTTAAGGAATGTTAAAATATTTATATTGTAAATGCTGAACCAATGACTAAAACAAATACAACATATAGTGTGGGCCATGAATGTTGAAAAGTTCAAGAATACGATTGTAAAAATATGCATAGGAAATGTTTTATGTAAACTGTTATTTCCTTCTCGTATTAAATGATCACGAAGTAAAAATGTTATGAACAAAAATCACATTAATAATTGTATTGAAGAAACCTTTCATAAAATTCCACGCTATTTCAAGACTACACTGTGAGGTAAAAGTTTCATCACCGACATAAGTGATGAATAACGAAATTAATGTAACAAAACTGAGAATTACTAATTTAGTTCAATAACACCTTTCGACAGATAAAAATTTCCAATACGCTAATTGGGAAAATTTAGCGACGAAAACTTTCCACTACAAATGGCTTTCTAACTTGGGGCATAAAAACATTCCATTGCAAATGGTGCAACACCGTGGACTAGAATAAAACACAGCATCATTCAAATTAAAGGATATTTCCATAAAGTTTAAAATAACTGTACTTTTGTTACTAAAATCTCAGAAGGTAGTATTTTAGTCACACTCATTAAAATTATTTCTGAGAAGATCAATGTTTATTAAGGTTTTTCCAATTTAGGCCTTCTTTAAATTTGGAAAATGTTCTGTTCTGTTTTATTTTTAATTTAACGTCCTCCGATGTTAGGTGAGCCCAGAGTCCATATAGCATAGAATCACCTGACATTCATTTTTCAGGATAAGGGAAAACTCTTTTCCAGATCCTTATTTCATCCAGATAACTCTCCGTGACCAAGATTCCAACTCAGGATCTCTTGAACGTAAGGCAGAAAAAATGAGATGAAGATGGAGTACCAGTGGAATGAGATGGTGGAGGAAATCGGAGATCCGGAAAAAAGCCACGCAGTGCCGTATTTCCCGCCACAAATAGCCCTTTGTGGTCGCATGGGATCGGACGCGGGCCGCCTTGGTGAGAGTCCAGAGGTTTAACCACTCAGCCACGGCGCGGCCAAATGAAGCATACATGCTACTACCATGCTGGAGAGGTAGGCTTAGAATTGTCTTGCAAAACCCTATAGGGGGGAGGGGTAATCCGTCCCCTTCAGTTGCCGTAGTGTGACCCTGAGTACTCATGGCACCTCTGACGTTACTAGAAGAACCTCGGGCCGAACTTTCGACCCCTCCCGAGTGGGAGTCGTTCGGAATGGGTTGGCCTCGAGGGGGCAGTGGTTCCCGATACCCATGGGAGATCTGGTGCCTCAGGCCAGGCTCCGGCCGCCCGAAGAGTGCAGAGGGTTGCCTAAGAAGTCCCGGGTGTTTGCCTGTAGAGCGAGTAGTTGGTGTGCTAGATCACCAGTGGCCATACCGAGGTTATTCGGTAGTTTTCCCTGCGGGGTTGTCGCGCGTCAGTGGCTTATCCACTACCACCATGTGGAGTCAGAGGGTGGGTGTGACCTAACCGTATTGCTCTTTAAACAAACAGACCGTGGAATACAAAAAGAGGAGATTACAATCTTGTACCAGGTTACAGAATTAAGAAGCCGAGATGACTGTTGTTAATCTTCTGTTTGGTGTGAGGCCCTTCAGGAACACACAAATATACCCGGATCTTTTTTTGTTACTTTTTAATTCCAGTATTCTAAAAACATGAATATACAATGAACTCTTGACGTTGAACTTTTGGGTGGAATGCACTACTATGGACTTAGGAGAGAGTTGATGGTGTGGTTTTTTGTAACTTCGTTGTGAGACACTTTTCGCTCCATATTCTATGAAGTTAAGTGCGTGAGACGCAGCTGTGTAAGAAAAGTAAACGAAAGATGAGGAATATGAAGCGTGACGAGAGTGAGCGAGGGAACAGCAGGTGGCGGTGGTGACAGTTTGATGAATCGAGAGCCATCCCGGGCATCAATCACAGACTGTTGGTGCTACCGCAGCCAAACCGCAGAACTGTGGCTACGGACGCTCTCCCAATAAAAGTCAACTTAGTTACTGGAGAGAGAGAGAGAGAGTTCTCCTTCCATATCGAGCAATATCTTGGAGATTTAGAAGCGCAATTTGCTCTCTGAAGGATGGGTTGCTAGGCGTCACAGAAATCAGCCAATTCAGTGGATAAACTGCTGCGTTTTTCAATGTTGTCTCCCATTCCTGAGACTGTATGCAAATGGTTATTTTCTGAACTGCAGAGAAATGAATGTGGCTACTGAAAACTTCTCCAAACTACAAATGGATTTAAAACTTCCCACTTTGTTTTTCATTGTCTCTCTCCGGTTGATAAATATCCGACATTCCCCTTTCAGTTTAGCTTTCTTATTTATAGCGTTCCGAGCGAGATATTTAAACTGTAATGCAATTACTAAACTAAATATTTCGTTATTCAATTAGTTCGTTTATTAAAAACTGTCAATTAGAAAATGTAAATTATTTAATTAATTTCCTATAACAGAGCATGAATAAATTATACAATCATTTAACTATAATATCCATTATTGAAACATTCATAATTAAGCCCTCAAGCGCAAATGTAATGAAAATCGTAACTCGTAATCTCGTTTTATTAACCCTTTCAATGTTCGTGTTGTGGCGTGGGTGGTAGCGTGTCTACCTCACGGTCTAGAGGTCTGGAGCTCGAATCTCGGTTCAGGTAAGTTATCTGGATAAGGCATTTTCCGGGGTTTTCCCGTATCCAGAAGATGAATTTCGGTAACTGTAAGCTCTACGGATGCTAGAATTTTTAGAGCATTATTTCACCTCCTTTATTGTTTGTCCGATATGACTTAAAGTTGGAGGGCGTTAATTATAACAACAAAAAAGATTTTACTGTAAAATATTATATCAACATTTAAAATTAATTATTTTATCTCCTCGTGAAAGTAAATAAAATTTCAATAAATATACTTTTTCTGACAAAATAAACTTAAATTTTGATTCAATCTTGAGTAGCTTCAAATGCCTGTTCTCTCTACAAAAGCTGATGTTTAAATACACTATAACATTTAAGTAACTTTCCCCATATAAAGAATGCTTATTAATTGTTCAAAAAATAAATGACAACACGAAGTTGCACTGAGTTCACTTCATTCATTGTTAAACAGTGATAACCTACACTTACTTTCAGTCTTTTTCAAACAGAGGGAGAGAGAAAGCAGGCATATCAGTCTTATGTTTCTCTAAGTCTCTCTTGGAAGCATCAATTTGCGCTGCTCGAATCTTCTCGCCATTCACTGATCGCAGACCAACATTGCTCTGCTTGCGGACTCTGAAAGCTTTCAACAAAGTTTGTCGTTCCTTGCACTGGATGATCTAAGTCTTGACAACAGCTACGATGCTCATTGGTCAACTAAAACTAGCGACCGCCAGTCAGGCTTCCGCATTCACTTTTAGAACCTGACGGTCATGGCAGAAATGTTCCCTCGAATCGAAAGAATGGAACATTGTTGTGGTCGATTCTTCTAGATCTGTCGAAATCGAATGGTCGGAAACGCATCAGTTCGGTACAACAATGAGGAATTTACTTCTGACTAGTGACGTCAATCAGTGATTGACCTTGAGTAATCCACACCAGTTAACTATATTTAACCAGTTAACTATATTTCAACGAAAGTGTTCCCAAGTACTACTCAGTACACGAGACAGTCTTCAAAATGTCAGTTCTTTTCAACAATGCACCAAATGATTTTGATTAAATTGGATTGCCTATATGCTCACAAACTTAGCAGAAATGTACGAGCGCTGTTCAATAAAGATTGATCAAATTTTTTTTGACAACGTACCTTTACTCATCCTCATAATTTTGATGATTATTCTCAAAATAGTCTCCCCTGAATGCGATGCTGTTGTCCCGGCGTTTCTGCCAGACTTCAAAGACATGCTGGAAACCATTTTTGAGAGATCCTTCAAAATCGCCTCCGCAACCTTCACTACTGCTTCTGATGATGGATAATGCCTCCCACGAAGGCGTTTCTTCAAGATAAGGAATACAAAAATATCACATGGGACTAAATCCGGATAATAGGGAGGGTGAGGAATGCACTACACGCTGATTTTTGCAAGATATTCAACAACAACAGTGGCAATATGCAGCCGCGCATTATTGGGTTGCAGCATCCACCCTGCTTCATGGAAGTGTGGTCATTAGCGCCTGATATGCACTTGCAATGTTTTCGGGAAATCCCTGTAGTACTGTCCAGTTACTGATGTGTGTGCAGGTACAACATGCTGATAAACCATTCCATGAATATCAAAGAATGAGATGACCATAACTTTCCCAGCAGAAGCAACCACTTTTGCTTTTTTGAGGGTTGGTGATGAAGGAGATTCCAGACTGAGCATGCTGTTTACTCTCAGGATCAAAATAATGTAGCCAAGTTTCATCAGCAGTCATTAAGTTTGAAAGAAACTCCGGATCTTCCTCTAACATCAACTTTAACTCCATGTTACCTCCATTGCAGAGGTAGGCGATACTGAACATGACTGAACTTGCTTGGTCCTCACAGGCGGGAACCAGGAGTACCAACAATGAAACCACTACGGCGTGTTTGTTTCACATTAAGCTAACCGAATATAATAAGATTGAATTTTAGTGCGAAAAATTATGACCAAAGAAATTATGATCATTCTTTATTGAACAGCCCTCGTAGTTCAACTCATCTGGGTTCCGGGTCATCGTGGCGTAGGGAAATGTAAGGTATGGTGAATTTGCAAGACCGTCAGCAATTTCGTAATTTATTGGAACCACAGACGGCCCGAGAAACACCTCCAAGAAAAGAATAACTGGTACAAAATAGAAATTTTTAAAACTTGATTTGAGACTCCAGGAAAGCAATATGCTACACTATTCATAGCAACGTAAGAAAAAAGTAGAAAGCATACTTAAACGTAAAAGAGTTCAACTCAGCTCAATTATAGTAGTATTTCCCACATGAGTTTGCTTCCGTGTAAAAAGAAAACTGCAACACTCCAGCATATTTTGTACTACTATGAGGTTTTCGCTTATAATTGCTTTTGGGAAAATGTAAAGCCAGTAATAGTCGTAATCAACATTGATTTCATGGCTACAACTTCCTGATCAAGGAGCATTTATTAAACATTTGAAGTACGATAATGTTTGTTATTGTGGAGCTTCTTACAGAATGCAAATTACATGTATATGTATGCAGAGAGCATACGCTTGTTTTTAGAGAGATTAACATAGTTTATAACAATGGAAAAATGTTTTATGTAGCATAAATGTAACCGTTTTTAAGCGGAGACAATTTTTTTGCTTGTAATGGTTACTTCATCCACTCACGTTAACCCCCAGAAACTGTGAACAATAGATACCCACCTGAAAAATGGTTACAGATCTACATAGATGGATCTAACTTGGCCAACAACTCAGGAGCAGGAATTACGTGTGCACTGTTCTCATTCTATCAACCAGCACGATACCACACAAATTTTTGTGCAAAGTAACGGCTATTCATATTTCACTCCAACACCTTTTTTAAGAATAGATAAATTCAAAATACTGTCATACTTTCAGATTCTTAAGCAGCATTATCTGCAATAAGTTCATATAAAATGAGGTCAATCAAAATTAAATAATGTTCACAAAATGATTCAACAACTTCAAAGAATACAGAAAAGAATTATATTACAGTGGATACCTGCACATTGTGGAATTGCTGGATATGAATCAGCTGATTTTCTTGCCAAAAAAGGTGAAAATTTAATTCAGAACAATAATAAAAACTTATCCTTTACATCCATAAAAAGATTAATTAAAACAAATATATTAAAACAAATATATTAAAACAAATATAAGAAATCCCGCGTAAAGCTGCAGTAGCAAATTTTAGATTACTTACGGAACATGATTATTTGGCCAAACACTTACACAGAATAGGAATTTATACAAGTCCAAATTGTCCTCCGTGCAACGAAGAAAAGGAAATGACTGAAGAACATCTTCTAAGCTTTGAAGCTCTACCTGCTGGATCCACTACAGAGAAACACTGGAGAGCAAGAGAGCTAATGGCTTCATTGCCAAAGCCTAGCATTTGAAAACAACAACAACGATAGAAATATATAGCATGAGTAACAAAGCAACCAGAAATCATAGATAAGATAATTAACAAGCATCCTGCTCAAGAAGAGCCAAGGAACCATGAAAATATCTCTAAAAAAAATAACTCCAACCTTATTTGACCTAGAAATCCGTGGATTTCAATAACAGTGAATGAAAAGGAATATGCACGTAATATATGCTTGAATGTTAGGCAAACATTGTATACGCACGTTAGAGTTTTCTTTGCTCCTTAGGGAAGTAAGTAATAGCATATTGTAAGTAATGTTAGGCAGATCAGGAACAGTGAATCTTGATGCTCCTATTTTCGCAGCCGTATCTGAAATTTATTACTGTAATATAATGTTGAAAGACTTTATAAATACCTTAATTTTATACTACATTGCAGAGCGTTGAGGTTTACTGACCTTCAGTGATACAGCGCTGCATGCTCTTGTTATATTGTTTACTAGATGAGCGATATATTAATAATCTGGCATACAGTAAGTGACACAACACTAATAAGGCACTTGAGACTTATCAGTCTGATAAGAAAGGTCAGCCAATTTATTGTTATCTATACACAATTGTAAATTAGCATTGCAGCCGCTCTGGACACAAAGAGATTTTGTTTCCCTCTTCTTTCTTTGTTACAATATTCAAGTTCTTACGGCTGCCCGATGTATGACACGTTGCTGTAATTGTACCTGTACCCATATTTTCCGATATGCTTTCACACTTTGCCTTGTAGTATATTCACTAAAGCCTTATCAAAGCAAATAAAATGAAAGGTTCCTAAAAGTGGTCCAAACTATAATAACTTCTCCTTTCTTTCTTTACAGGTAAGTGCAATTCTGGCTTGCTGTAGTTAGGTAAGTAAGAAATAATCATCCGCAATAAAAATAACCATTAAGATACAACTGTTATAGTAAATCGGGTTTCATTTAAGAATTATTAGAACAGTTAAGAAGGCACTTGAGCATCGAACATGAACATGGATTCTTGAAACTGGCGAAACAAAAAAATAAAAAAAAAACCAATTTTGAACTACTGATTTTTTTCTTTTCTAAAATTATGACCTGCTACAAAGTTACATATGTTCCATTCTTCTCAAAATTGCGGATAAATTAAAATCTGTCTACTACTGAGTATTAGGTGCTTGGAAATAGTTTAAAGTGTAATCACGACTCTTGGTTTTCACAAAAAGTATAAATATGTAATTTATTAGAACACCTTGGACGCGTGCATTATGTGTACATAGTGCATACATGTTCATATTAAATATGAAATATAACCAAATATTAATATTATTGTTTGCATATATCTTTATTTCAACAATTCTTATTTTTGATTTATGTAGTTCATTTACATTTATAAAATTGAGAAACTTTCACTCTTTATTGAGTTTTGTGAGAAGTTCTGCAGATAATGCTGAACTATCTACAATTTTCAACATTTGGCTGAAAACATGGTTTGCTTTTGCCATACGAGTAAAAATAAACAATGTACTGTCCTCCACAGGAGAGTAAGTCTCCGAGGCCTGAGACGCAGGGGGTTTGGTGAAGGTTCCCACACCCTCCCTAGACAGGGTTATGACACCCCATGACAGTACAGTTACAGACCATCCAAAAACATTCTGACGGCTTCTTGCTTTAGTGAATGAATCTTCTCGCTTTTAGTGTACAGAGTGAATAGGACGCATGTTTTTTAATGGTTCTGCTCCTTATGTAGCAGGCGTTCTCTGCCACACATAGTCGCTAACCTTTTCCCACTGTGTAAGGTAGCACATACATTTCTGGTACCTTCTTTACGTTGCTGAACAGGACTTCTAACCCCCAATCTTTGAAGTGCACAGGTGTGTGCCTGTCTTTGTGTGTGAGAGAGAGAGGAAGAGAGAGGTAGAGTGGGTTCTGAAAAGTTCATACTCAAAATCGGAGTGTTGGATAAACATTAAACTTGAAAATTTAAATTTGGCATCTCTTAAATATTCTACACAAATATGTTCAAATACCTATCCAAGCACGAAGTATTCTTGAAATACTTCGTTCATTTTTTTTTTTCAAAAAATAAATTGGGTACATTCTAGCTTTATAATATATAAAAGTTTCTAATAAATTTTCAAAGTGTAGGTGTAATAATAATTTTGGAATGAGATGTGATATAATGTTTTTGCTAAGAGCAAATATTTTTTCTTTATTCTGTTTTGTTTATTTGAACAGTTACGATGGAAAATTTATGTTAATATTACACACACATTATATATAATGAATTGTGTTAGAAGCATGGACTACATTTTAATTCATATTTTGAATATAGTTAAGATTATATAGGGTTTACTAATTTTACGAAAGTTTAAATTAATTTAAGAAAAAGTATATGAAAGGTGGAGCAGATGGAGATAAGAGAAATGTGTTATGAAGGTGATTACAGCGTTATTGCTTGCTTGTTGCTAGGTAACGACATCATTGTTATTCTGGTACAAGTGTCAAAATTAGGACAGATGTCTAGGATCCGTAACGGCATAATAAGAAAACATTGGTTAGAACTGTTTTCAGAATTGTTATTAAAATGGGAGTATTGTCTCATATGGATACTGAACTTGCAGTTCAAATACAAGTACAATAGAATTAAGCATTACATTTTCTGTTTTCATTGCTATATTATTACCTGCCATTTTCTGAATATTTTCATATATAGTTTAGCGTTTGGAACGCAACACATATATTTTTAGTAAATTTTTGAAAATTCAGCAGCATTGAACCGTCATTTCCATCATTTCGGAAAATAAATCATAAAATTTGATTAATTTGGGTAAAATATGTGAAATTAAGCTCATTTTATAGTGAAATTTATGCTGCAGCGATTGGCTGCACTACTACTAAGATGGCCGATGCCTATGCAAGGGAAAAATAATAAACATTGGAATCATAAAAGCGAGTTTTTCTTTAACTGTTGTTTTCATTTTAATGTTCCTGCAAAATATATTTTCTATTGCAAAGGTTCAGTTTTCTCAAAAACTTTGTAAGATAAATATCTCAACTTTCCTATAGGTACCAAGCATACTATAAGATAGTTATGATTCTGCTTTGAATTGAATGAGTGGAATATTAAAAAACAAAATTTGCTTTTTTGTATATTAAACTAAAGAAAAAGTTGTTCAAGAAAAGTATTCTAGGATTTGCAAAATTGGACTTAATATCGAAATTCAAGACGTACAATCCTATAAATATTGCCTGAAACGGCTGTAGAAATTTCGTATTGATATCTATAGTAGTTCCAGAAAAAATTATAGCTTAATACATAGGCGGTATGGGGCTTTTAATGCCCCATGTATTACGAGTAGTAAGAAATGCAATGCAATGTACAACCATCTGTGTTTATATTCTAGGAAGGTTTCTTGTGCTATTTTTAACCGTACTAGATCCACAATTAGTGACAGAAAAGAACGTAGTTAAGCATCGCCGTGGAGCTATGCCGGGAATATTTTATACTCGACACTCTCGCATATGCATGTTTCTTTACCGCCCTAGAGCAGAAAACAAAACTGAGAAAGATGCAATTATGAGCATAAGAAAGCTTGTTGCAGAGACGACGTTGAATATTGAGCGTTGCCCAAGGCGAAACGCCCTGTCTGTCTGACCTCGGTACCAAACAAATGCCTGTGAATGCGTGTGCCACTGACCTTGTTTCCAATCATCTTGGCACACCATGATCATGCGGATGTTCCTCAATTTAACAAGTTCCATCGTACTTCTTTATCTTTAAAACAATTGTGACATTGTCATGATTTTCTCCACTTACTCCTCTGCAAACTTTTTATAGCATATTTTTTCGAGGCATTTCTTGAAAAAGAGGTAAAGTTTCAACACATATTTATATACGAGGGCTGTTCAATAAAGAATGATCATAAGTTTTTTACGGTCATAATTTTTCGCACTAAAATTCAATTTTATTATATTCTGTGACCTTAATGTGAAACAAACACGCCGTAGTAGTTTCATTGTTGGTATTCCTGGTTCCCACCTGCGAGAACGAGGCAAGTTCAGACATGCTCAGTATCGCCTACCGCTACAACGGAGGTAACACGCGAGGAACAATATCAGGCTTTGAAATTCTGCTTTCGTATCAACAAGTCTTCAGTTGAGGCCAAAGGAGAGTCTGTTCTTCCCAACAGCACAGCTCAAAGGTGGTTTAAAATGTTTAAAGAGGGGAGACAATCATTTTCAAAGGAAGGTGGACCCGGTGCTCCAGTTACTGATCTTACGGAAGGAAACATCAACACTGCTGCTGCTATTGTGAGCGAGGATAGACGAATTACCTTAGGATCACTTTCTGAAATACTGAACATTTGTTTGGGTGCCACCCACACGTTAGTGACAGAAACATTAGACATGAGACGTGTTTGTGCACGATGGGTTCCAAAACTGTGGATTCCCGAAAAAAAGGACATTCGGATGCATGTCTGCATGCAGTTAAAGTTGATGTTAGAGGAAGATCCGAAGTGTCTTTCAAACGTAATCACTGCTGATGATACTTGGCTACATCATTTTGACTTCCAGCTGGAACTAATTAGTTCTCAAAACGCCCCAAGTGAATCTTTTGAATCATAAAATTGACACATATAGCTATGTTTCTGCACGACCTTTTGTTCTACGGAAGACTGCCCACTAGCCCATCCCTTGACCAAGTAGATAGAATGCTCCACGGCAACCGGTGGCTAGCTTCACGCCGCGATAACTGTAAAGAACTTTTTTCTGTTCATCAAATTAATCCTATCTTTTTGTTGGCGTTGTATTTTACACTTCTCTTTACAGCCATGGTAAACTACAGATGGACCAGAGAAACGTCACAATGTAATTCGCTATACATGAGCTTTATTGCAAAATATGTGGAAACAAGACATTTCACGAAGCAACCGAAGAATGAAAGCGTGAGTTTGTGGAGAACAGTGAAAGTATCACACTGTAACATGCATGTACTATAATGCTCAAATTGAGTGCACATTTCTTTTATTATTTGGACATCCTTTTATCCTGTCGATTAGAACTACACGATAGTTTTAGTTATATTTATATTGATTTATTTTGCAGAATATTTTCCAATTTAGGGTCCCTTTGAGATCTTAAGTTCTTTTTCTTCCATTATGATATACAGGGAGTTCAATAAGCAATGCATGTTTTTTCTCGGCCAATTTTGTTTGGAAAAATCTGAAATTTCTTATGGAACATTTGCGAACATTCCCGCTTCGACTCGTAAAGTTTCATTGACTTCCGATAGGTAACAGCGCTATACGGTGCTTTAAAAGTGGCGTCTATAGCGGAGGTGCGCTCCAAAAAACGGTAAGTGATTCAGATTCTTTTGACGGAAAACCAGGGCATCTTAGATATCAAGGCGCTTGCAGAATGTCTACAGTGATCTGGCAGTGGACAAAGGCACGGTGAGTCGTTGGGCAAAGCGTGTGTCATCATTGCCGCAAGTCAAGCAAAACTGTCTGATCTCCCGCGTGCTGGGCGGCCGTGCACAACTGTGACTCCTACAACTTTGGAGCGTGAGAACACTCTCATTCGAGATGATCTCCGGATCTTAAAAAATACACCTCAGTGCTCAACTTGTCGTCTCTGTTGGTAGTGCTGTCACAATGGTTCACCAGTTGGGGATATTCAAAGGTTTGTTCCCGCGATGTCTAACCAAAGACCATAAGAAGCAAAGGAGAACCATCTGTGCGAAACTGCTTTGCACGTCATGAGGCTCTTGGTTACAGTTTTTTGTCAAACGTTGTTGCCGTCGATAAAACATGGGTTCATCACTTCGAAACCGAAACAAAACGGAAATCAACCCACTGTCCTACCAAGAAAAAGTTTAAAGCCATACCCTCAGCCGGTGAAGTCATGGCTACAGCCTTCTAGGACGCTGAAGGGTTTATTCTGTTAGATGCCCTTCCCCATGCTCAAGCGACGAACTCCTAAGTTTATTCTGCTACTCTTCGAAAATTAAAAAAGCGACTTCAGCGTGTTCATAGGCACAAAACTCCGAACGAACATCTGCATGACAACGCAACACCTCACACAAGTCTTCACACCCGAGTGGAGTTCAAAAACCTTCAGTGGACTATTCTTCCACATCCTTCCTACAGCCCGGATCTAGCACCGTCGTATTTCCATATGTTTAGCCCAATGTTGGACACAATCCTTGGAACGCACTACGCGGATGATGAAGTTATTGAAGTAATAGGACGTTGTCCAACATCGACCAGTGGAATGGTACGGTGCAGCCATACAGGCCCTCATTTAAAGGTGGCGTAAGCCGTAGCATTGAACGGAGATTACGTTGAGAAATAATTCTGTGTAACTAAAAGATAGGGGAATAACTTGGTGTATTTGAATGCTGAATAATACAACCTGCTTCAGAAAAAAATGTGTTGCATTACTTATGGAACCGCCCTCATATATAGTTGCAAAACTGAAAAACTTAATTAGTTAATGATGAACAATGTGTAACCAACCCAGGATACTGCATCCAGAAAATGAACATTGTTAATCTCGTGTGTCAGTTTTACATGTCTTCTCTTTTCACTACGATTTAGTACTTTTTTTTACTACGTACTTACCAAATTCAGAAAATATTGCATTCCACTCAAGAATTTTACGTTGATATTTCATCATAAATGTAGTTTAACTATAAATATATACTTCGATAAATTCGTTTATTAAGGCTTTCACTGAAACCTATAAATGTTTGTTGGTTACCATCTCTTTCTGTATGGCAACCTTGGCCTTCGGGGTAAGTTGGCCTCACCACGTGATGACCGGACCCACTTTTCAGTTGGAGACACCCAGAGGGCGGTGTCCATTACCTCCAATGATAGGGTGATAGTGAAGATGAGGTTGAGTCGAGAGGACCTAGAGCTTATGCCGTGGAAAACCTAAAAATGTAGCATATGATATTTTAGAGCAGTTTTTATCTTGTTAACCACATAATCAATACTAAATGGTTTTCTAGAATATTATAGATCATATCACTTAACCTTCTAGTATGTATAAATTTGTAGACTAAAATCGCTGAAAAAGAACACCAATAAAAACAAGGAATCTGCAATTCTTAATCTTTAGGAATTCAACATTTGAGTTTAAAACATGAACTTGAAGAGCAATAGACAAAAGATCCGAGAGCGGCCGTAGAATTTCGCTTAAGAATTTCCCATCTAAAGTTTCCAAGGAACTAGGAGTTAAAGCTTCCTCCCGTATTTCCTGTAAGTAACTTTTCTAATACTGCCCAAAGGTTAAAGTTTTGTCAGTAGTTTGGAACCAGATTCAAGAAGGGGAAATTTATAGTTATCTTGCGAAGAGGCATGGTTTGGAACAGGTGGAACGAAATGAAATTTGTAAGAACACGTAATGAACTACTGTGGTTAAAATCTATTTGGTGTTATAAAAACTGAAAACAATTACTCTTTGCATATTTTACTTTTAATATGATTTTCTGGGTTACTTTCTTGTTTTAAAACAACTAAATAGAAATCAAGGTCAATATAGCATTTAAATAAAAAGTAAATTACGACTGTACTAAAGATAATATCATTTAACTAGAATGTCAAAATTATAATATGATTATGTAAAACCATTTTAATAAAATTTTAAATAATTAATGCCTATAAACGCGTGAAAAATTTTACGGTAACACCAACATTCTTATTTATTTTACATTAACATAAGTACATGGTCATATAATATGAATCTGTTATGAGATATCTCGAGGTTTTATGTGTGACAGTTGTCATATACTAAAAGCACGTGCGCACGGAGACCTTAGTGCTAAGCAACTGCACTTCTGTTCCATGACGAGCAGATGGAAGTTTCGACATGTATCCGCAGAGACCTTAGGGATAGGAAACTCTACATATGATTCTATACATCGAGCTTTACACCCTTCGATAGAGACCTCAATCATAGGCAACTGCATCTTTAATTCTACACGCTAGGTACAGATAGCAGGTGCCCAGGCCTTATGCGAGCCAAACTTGAGAACTTAAAAAAAATTAGTTCAACGAAACGTAACCACGTATGTTCGCCAAAATCAAATGCCCCAAGGGAATGAGATAAGATAAAAAAATAAAGAATCCCAGAGCCTAACAGCATTTTCTCTTCCATCATATCTGAGCAAACAGTTGTCAGCACTGCTTTTCATATGCTCTTCGTCGATATGGCAGATGGCATTATTTGCAGTTCTACCACATGCTGTTCAAATATTACTTAGGCAAACACTAATATTTTGATGGACTGCAGCAAATCTGGGACGATCCGTCCGTGATCAATATGCACAACTCAGGTATGAGGGAATTATAACTGAATGATTTTGGCAATTCAATCTACATGTGTACAACGTTCCTGCGCTGAATCAAACGTCCTATTTATATAAAGATAGTCAAGGAGGCAGGCCATAACAATTCATGAGATTTAGTGATCAGTTCCTCTCTTTGGATCAACTATATAAAATTACTATAGAAGTTATAAAACGTAATACTCTTTTCATAGAACATGTACTTAGTTTCAGTTTCACAAAATGAATTTTCAGCCTGAATTCAACATATTCAAAACGACAGAAAGTTTATACGCTGAAAGTATTACCATTTCCGCAATGCTGAATAGTTTTACTTATTCTATCACATAAATGATAGCACAGTAGAACTTCGTTTACCCGGATGAACTGGCACCACGGTCCATCCGAGTTAACCAAAATACGGGCCATCCGAAGAATGGCGGAAATACGATAAAAACGAAAAGACGGTAAAAACCATGTACATCACCGAAATTTTTAATTGGATTTAGAAATCATTATCCCCGCACTTTCAACTAAAAACATATACTCTGTATGTACTGTAACAGCTTATGTATTTGCACTACAAGTTAGTTTATTTCCTATTTTTGTTACGATATCTAGCATATACAACTTCATTCATGCATAAGATATATAGTATATAACAATACTTGCAGTTGGACTTTCCCATGCCCCATTATACCAAGCGTGGTCGGTAAAATAAAGCCTCCAATTTTATTTAATATAGAAAACATGTATTTTGCCAATGCATGTTACATTGATGGAAAGGCGGAACTTACAGCTATTTATCAACGTAATCACATTTGTGACCGATGCACTTTTGCATGCGCTGTGACAGTTTTTGCATACCCTTGTCTTAGCACTCTCCCGCCAAGTTGCGCAGGTAGCGCTCAACCTCGGTTTTCAAATCATCGTCGGTCTGGAAATTTGTTCCACCCAGGTGTGACTTCAACTCAGGAAACAGATGATAATCACTAGGTACTAAGTGTGGACTGTAGGGCGAATGGGTGAGGATGTGCCATCCGAACTGAGCCAGGAGATCAGCCTCGCACACACCTTGCGATAATGTAAGTGTTCGTCAACATCTTGTCTTGCTGACTTCAGGGATAAGTTAGCACAGCTCGCGAACTGTCACACGTCGATCTTTAAGCATTTCTTGCTCCACTTTTGCAATTGCTGAAACAAGAGGCCGACCAGAACGCTGTTCGTCATTGACGTCTGTACGTCCGTCTTTGAACTCTCTGACCGACTTTTTTGACGTCCATACACTGTGGCCCATAGACTTTGCATAACTGACGATGAATTTATGTGGGGGTAGTGCCCTTGGCACTCAAAAAAAAAAAAAACGGATCACTGCATGCAACTCGCACTTGGCAGGGGAAGAGATAGGAAGCTTGAAGCAGCTCCTGTCACCTAAAAACACTGAGACGACATATAACCTGATACCAGAGAGACATTGACACAAACGAATAAATATAAATAAATGATAGATTTACAAATATAAATAAATGACATATAAACGAACAGACATATGCCATAATGCTGGCATATACCCCGGAGACCGCCGCAGTGACAAGGCCACACTCTACGGTCAGTAAATTGCCTTTGTAACCCCTGTAAACAAACAACCCTACTCTATTGTCCGTTTTGCCCTCAAGGAAAATTTGGCGTCTCTCAGTCGGAAACCTACCCATTGTCAAAATCCCATGCGTGCCTCTGACAACAGGCTATAAGATTTCGAACGATTCGCGAACGCATGCCTTAGCATAAATTTTTGCACGCGGACCGTTAGAGAAAGCGTCTGTGATGTTAGGTCCCAAACTGGAAATTCTCAACACTGATCTCAAATGGGGATACTTAAAAGCCAATAGAAAATTGATATTAGGTCATGCGATTTTGCAAACTCCGAGAAATATCTAGAGTGGATGGCAAGGGGATCAAGGGGATGGCAGAAACTAGGTTTTGCTAGTAAGGGCACTTCGGTCCTGAGTTCTACGTGAGACGGACGCGTATTCGGCGCCGCCTAAGAACCATACTTCCGCGCCATGCACAGAGACCAAGCGCAAAAGTTTAACGATCTCCCCAGTGAGAGTTAGCACAACGAGTAATGTATTGGAGGACGATAAGTATATCCAATCTGACTACGCAGCGCTACTGCCTCCGTGCCTCGCATCGCAATATTGACAGTGACGCTTGACTCAGCAACCACACCGACGACGACTTTACGGTGGCGAGCGTAGGAACCTAAGGACTACAATAAACTTCTGTCGACCAGATCCGAGGTGACCTCTCGGGACCTCTTGAACATGAGGCAGACACTCTACCATCTACGCTACCGAGGTGGGCTAGACTGATTATGAGTGTACTAGTGAGCATGTAACGACTTACTGTACTACGAACCCGGCCGTAATGCGAGCGAGATAATACGCTACTGAGCGAAGGTCACTGCACAAGTCCTTGCTTTTCCTGCTATTTCCTTCCCACACTTTATTCAGCCCCAATGCCAAATTGTATTGCATACTGCCGTTAGCCTCCTGTGAGTCGTGAGTACTTGCTCCTGTGCACGTTCCTCAGCCTGCTCTGATAATTCTGTAAGGTTGCAGTGGTAGCTATTTCCTAAGTTATCAGCAAATTAATAATCTTTACACGAGTTCTCGAGAACTCACTCTACTTTTTCCGTTTCACTCTTCCCTCCTCCTCTCTCAAATACGCTTTAGTAAGCACTAAAAGCATAAGGTGAAAATTATAGCCTTTTAGCTAACTCCAGCAAATTTCTTCCCTTTTTATTGCGTATGCAGAACAGTGCAAATAGCATGCGCAAATAGAATATTCAAACTTCTATTTGGAATTCCATCGCATTTAGTGGAACTTTAGTCACTCAAGAGACAGTTTAACCCAAAAGCAAATGGAATATTTTAGCATTAATATTCGTAGTTAGAAATCTCTCTGCTAATACAAAACTGTCTACATTTTATGTACTATTAATTTTAATGTATTAAAAGCATTAAAAGCTTCGAATGTAATTTTTCAGACATTTAAAGGGTTACGCAATTAGTTTCAGGTAAAAAAATAATCTTGGATTATCTGACAGGAACTATGACATTTTCTCTTCATTGTGTTCTTTAAATGTATTTAAACTATATCAACAAAAATGCGGGTCGACTGCAATTAACATTTGAAAATCGGAGTAGTAAGGGATGTTTGCATTTTCTTTTTATTTTCGCAAATTCATGCGGGTAATCCATTAAGACATTAGTAAAGTGGGATGATAAAGTATATGTTAGCAAATATAGACAGGTCTAAAGATTTTACTATGATATCTAAAATGGTCTATGTGGAATAGCAGGACAGATGAAATTAACTGATGAAGTATGGGATTCCACTACAGCAGTGTTATTGACATATATACAGCGGCTACTGAACTCGGCACAGAAAGAACATGCTGGTTGGACATGAAAGGAACCAAGGTATCGATTTTCAGAGTTAGATAGAGGCAGTCATCTGTGTCCTTTCATTTCTGATCGGCCCTTCTTTGTCGACCTGGGTATATTTGGAACAGTTTGCATTCTGCTATGACAGAAGAAATCAATGGTACTATTCGTTTGCTATTTGCTATCAAGTCTGCAATATTAAAAGTTCGGGAAACCCTACACTACCTTCCATATGTGCCTTATTGTTATTCCTTTTATTCTGAGGCCAGTTATGGAATAAAATTACTGCTTACCTTCTCTACTTGACGTCAACATTTGATCGCAAATTTATATTTCCAGGCTTCTTGAACTCTGAAAATGAAGTTTTAGGAAAAGATCGATGCATATGTGCTTAAGACGTGTGTATGCGCCTGTGCGTGCGTGTGTGCATACGTGCGTCCGTGTTCTGATACATATGCAATTCAGAACTTATCTTTGTATTTCAGTCCAACATTACCACAGGATTTGGACTAAAGATTTTCAAGAAAATTCCAGCACTTTACCCTCCGAATGGAACATTTTAGTAACAATGGTTCTAACAATTTTTGATAAAATACAAATGTATAAGAATTCTTTATGATTAATGAAACGTATCTATATCTTGCGTTTTCTAAGAATTTCCTCTGTATTCCTTTTCATTCTGGGTAACTTTTGCGTAATTGGTAAGTTATTAGATATAAACAAAGGTTTATTACAGTACAAGTGTACTCGTGTACGGAAGTTAATTTCTGACATATTCCTTGTCATTGCTTTCGAGTTAAATATACTTATACTTTTCTCAAATGGGAAGGCGTTATCTGTGTGGTTTGTGTCTACTAAGATCACGTGGCAAACGGCTTTGAAAACATTTTACAGTATATCTCTATCTCTTTTCGACAAGTTGACGTAAAACCTTATATCATTCTGCACAACATAAATCCGGAACTGTCAATTCCTGCCAGCAAATAAAGGGCCACCAATATGAAGAACCGACATCTGTATTTGTAATCTCGTTTGTTCAGTAATATATTTTAAGAAATGGTTGTTAGTAAGGTCATTGTAATTATTGCAGTGGTAAATGTGAATAATTGCTCTTACACGCAGTAAAGCGTGGGCTAATTTGCACCACGGTCATTCATTGTCTTATTAATCAGAAGAAGCGACGTAATTTTATACTTAGTGAATATTGCTGAATGGCTACGTAGTTTGTTCATCTTCAAAGAAAGATATGATCTAGGTGACAGCAAGTGCTGAGTAGAAATGAGAGGGCGCTCCATCCTGTACAACTACATTACGTGTATTTAATTTCCGGTGACCAGCTAAAGGTTGAAATGGATAGAGTGCATCACTTTACCATTTCCAACCCAGAAATGGGAGAGAGGATTTAAATCTTCAAAGCCTTTTAACTCTCCACATTTTGTAAGAAGTTCTCTGTACAAGTGAACGAATTTCCCTCGCGTTGTTTTCTATGGCTGAGTTAGTTCTGAATGTAAAGCTTCATCACGTTTAAGAGAGTTAGGTTGTTACATCTTAGGTATTGAGCAGTTATTCATAGAAGTTCATGTATTCCCTAATACATAATATACAGAGTAAGTATTGTGTTCCACCCAAATATTTGGCATCGAGATTTTATTGTAAATATATGTTTTGAATAAAACAAAGGATTTTTTAAAAACATTCTTAAGTGTGTGAGTATGCGTACACATCAGCCTGTCTCCATGAACTGTATAAAATATCGATGAACAGCTTAAACACCATTTATTCATGTTAAACATCTTCCAGCGATGCAAATCTGAGATTTTCTAGAACATTATTTCATTCTAACTAAACTTTAAATTGAGCATTCTTTGACATTTTCGTTTTCTCAAAAACGATTTGGTATAGTTTATTAAGAAAACCACACGTTTAGGATATTTACTGTTAAATGACATGTATGTCTTAAATGTTTTGAGAATTTTCACTGTAGCCCATTGGATGACATGCATACCTCTGGTATATCGTAAGAGACAGACAAAATAATAATGTATATGAAATGCAAGTCTCTTTAAATCACAAAGTTTATGTCAAATTAATTTTTTGTTTAACATAAAAAAGAAAAATTGTAGGTACAGAATTTGAATGACAGATCAGATCAAAATAGAATTAAGTATAAAAAGGCAAGGGCAGAAGTTAAAAGATATAGAAGGAAACTGAACAGGGATCACTGGGACGAATACGTATCTGATCTAGAACATAACCCACAGGGACGTCAAGATAAAGTTTAAAAATTTATTGAAAACTTTAGTTGAATGTAAATATATAAAGCGGATACAAATTTGTTAAATATGAAAAATTAGAAGGATATTCTAAAATTCTCTGTAATATAGCAAGAGAACAAGATGGGGATATGGATAAGTTATATACAATATAAGTATACCAGATATAAATAGTGAAATTAACTGAAAACGTTATGAAAAGCATAAATAGCAAAGCCTGCGATATGTTTAATATTAATGTAGAATTGCTTAAATAATATGTCCTGGGGAAATTATATGAAAGATTATTATACCTGTTTAAAAAATGCTGGGAAAGGAAAAGAGGTACCCCAAGAATCGAAAGAGCTGAAGTGGTAGCAATATTTATGAAAGGAGGAAGAACAAAGCCTGAAACTTACAGAGGGATTGTTTGTTATGTGCTGCCTACAAAACCTAAGCCAAAATAAGTTCGCAGTTAAATAAAATAACAGATGCAATACCTCTAGAAGAACAAACACGTTTTAGAACACTAAGAGGCCCCGTTGGTAACGTTTTCACTTTGAAAAAAATTATAGAAAAAAATAAGAAAATGAAATTTAGAGACACGCCTACTATTTATTGACTGTTTTAGAGCTTTCGACAAATAATCACGAACGATACTGTTGAAGATTTTGAAAAGTAGAGGCATACCACTACAACTAATTGAAGTTATAAAAAGTATATATACTGATACAAAAATAAAAATAAATGAAAGAGAACCAGTGATAGTTAACAGTGATGTAAGAAAAGGTTGTTCTTTATCAAACGAATTTTTTATTTTATATACTGACGAAATAGGAAGAATTTGGTCAAATAAAGGTAATGGAGGGATTAGAGTTTCAGACGTTGAACTGAAAATTATGTTATGTGCAGATGATCAGTTATCAATAGCCAAAAATGAATATGACTTGCAGAAACTGCTACACTTTTTAAATACAATTACTATCGAATATTGAATGGAAATATCAGCAAATAACTAAAAAGCTATGGGTTTTGAGGAATGAACCAGTTAAATCAAAAACAGTGTTAGACAATTTAATAATAGATCAGATGACGCTTCAGGTATTTAGGATGTAGTGCTTCTACCAGAGAAAAACTGGTGTAATAGGTAAAATAAATAAATTTAACTATGTAACAGGCACATTAAAAATAACATAAAAATAAGGCTCGTAAAGACTTCATAGTAAAATTGTACCTATCAAAGTCAGTACCAGCTCTGATATACGGATCAGAAACATAGATATTAACAAAACCAAATAGCACTAGAATACAGACATCAGAGATAAAATTTGTAAGAGCAATAGCTGGGTGCACGGAGTCAAGATATTAGGAAAGAATTAAAAGTTTAAGAAATAACTCATATCATTGCAGAAGGAAAGTACTTTGAAGTAGTAAACAGCTCTTGACTATTGCCTTAACTCCTATTTCCATTAACCTAAAAGTAGTGCATGTTAAAGTCATTTCTACAAATGTTTGTCGTGATTAATTGAAATACATAAAACAGTAAACGTTTATAATAATATTTTCTCAAATAATGGATAGAGAAAATAATATTAGTGTAACATTAAATTTTTTAAACTGGAAAGACTATAATTTCTTAGTTTGGCATTGCTGAAATATGCTCTGACAAGTATCATGTGGAAAACACGAAAACAATTCTTCGCCCTGCATAATTAAATGTTCACGTGTGAGTTATTTAAAAAAAAAAATATACCTGTTTTTAGTGTCCTTTTGTGCTTGTGAAATAGGTATAGCCTCGTACAGTTTTACGCATTGTATTGACTCTTTTCATTCAATTTACAGTAAAATAACAAAGACTTGAAAACGGCGCATGATCTGCATTAGCGGAATTGGTACCCTGCTTTGTGTTCCAAGCTTTTAGATAAAATTAACCTTGAATATGTTAAATCCGTCATTCAATCATTGCACTTTACTTTATTTATGGTAATTGTTGTCATGCTATTGTTAACATCCAACATATCGTAAAATTGCAATTCAGCGGAAAGGAAACACTTCATTGGCTAACAGTAGGTTCATTGTGGAAACGTAGAGTCAGACTGAAAAATTCAATGCCATAGCCGGGATTTGAACCACGGATCTTCTGGATTCCGTCCAGCCGCACTACCATTGTGCTACTATGGCCAACGTGCCGATATGACATTAAATTCTCCAACTGACTCGTATTTTCCCGGTAAACCACTTAGGAGTTCTCATAAACACATGAGACAACTACCTTAATGGCGACTTACTACATGTAAGTACTTTAAGGCCCGGGCTTTATAGTTAACCACTATTAGGTTAATTAATGGAAATTAATTATTCTTTCACACTGGCCGTGTGTAGGCTAAATTGTGGAAACGTAGAGTCAGACTGAAAAATTCAATGCCATAGCCGGGATTTGAACCACGGATCTTCTGGATTCCGTTCAGCCACACTACCATTGTGCTACTATGGCCAACGTGCCGATATGACATTAAATTCTCCAACTGACTCGTATTTTCCCGGTAAACCACACACGGCCAGTGTGAAAGAATAATTAATTTCCATTGATTAACCTAGTAGGTTGATTGTTTACTAGTAAGAGGGCAACACCAGGTCTAATTTTAAACTTCTGCTACCTAGAAGTATAGTAAAATGTGTAACTGATTTAACACATATAGTTCCTGGAAGTATTTCTCGTAATGTTTGCGGAAACAAACTGAACTCGACATTTCCAAAAGAATTAAATGTTTATTCACACACCAAATTTTATGTGGAAAAAGTAAATCATTTTAATAAACTTTTACTGAAATAAAATATCTAATGTACCGCATTTGCAAAGCATTCTTTTTCCTGTCTTAAATAAACATTTGCTTTAAACGAACATTCTTCTATCTCTTCTATCGAAATATTAATAGAGACAAGTATTTTGAATGTCACTTAACCACATATTTTCATACAGGGAACAGAATAGAGCAATACTCAGATCATCTAAGAGCTAGAGGCATGTGAATGCTTTGAAATTTTCTTCCAATTAATGCCCGAAAAATAACTCGAATAATGATTTACTATTTCATAAAAGACATTATTGGAAAATTCAATCAAATAACAAATACCTCGGAAAAGTTGAACTCCACAAAACATTTATAAATTGTGTGCTGGCTTACTAGTTATACAAAAACATTCAGCATGAAGAGAACTTCAAGGCTTACTCTCAGAAAATTCGATATACACATTGCATTTGTAATAGAAACAATCATCTTTGAAGGTGAAAAATCCTCAAGATATCCGATTTATAAGAAATTTATTGTTATTTATACCTTTAGGTTCAGATTCTTTCATGTATCTAACTTTGCTTAAAGTATTTAAGTTTAGAGGAAAGTTTATAAACACCGGTGCCATTCACAAGTGGGACAAAAATACAGTTAATAGCTTTACGAAGCGATTAGTTCGAAATTTGACTCTCGTTTAAATTCTCCGTAACCAAGAAATAGTAATAAAACAATTTCTATAAATGAACAACTTATCGTGAAGTGTATAGACGAATAAGGGTTTTAAAGAACAGAGGAGCTTGAAATATTTATCTACTCTGTTAGTGGATCTGTTTACTATGAAGCGGGTGAATGAGAGTACATATGAGTCACCCATGCTGCCCGATTTAGTGCTCGTTTCAGCAACTCCTGTGACAGGTACGTGAGAACAATCTGTATTTCACATGAGCTTTGCAACCATATCATATCCGGGAGGCAAGCATAAACACAGTCAAAGTGCGCTGCACAGTCCTTGCCTTATTGTAGTGGTGGGACAGTAATGATATAATGCACCTACAGTTATTAAATTGAATGTCTATGGGCACTGGGACTTTAGCAGTCAATTTGTTCATCATTTATTATTTTAGATACAGTACCTATAACATAACTTCTGTGTTGTTAAGATTTGCTAAATCCTTCAAAGAAGTAATATTTTATATTGAAATTGGATTGTTGAAGTCAGAAATAAACCAACACCTGGTATGAATATATACAAATATTATAATTTTTAATTTAAAAAATTCACTTATCTTTTAAGAAATGATGACCGCATTTCTTACAAATTGAATGGGGTCGAGATTTCGTGAAAAAGACATCCACATCATCAGCTCGAACCATCAACAAACTCGTAAATGAAACAAATTTAAAAACAGAATCAAGTGTAGGTATTTTAAAATTCATTACGCGATGTTTATATTTTACAATAAATATCTTTACCCAAACCAATAAATCTATCGCACCATTTAATTATTTTAATAATTATTTAACCTCTGGATTTATTTCACGGTTAAATGACCAAAAAGGATTTGCTATAGCAGATTTATTAGTTTGTTTATACTTAATGTTACAAAAATGTTCTTTCATTCTGGTTTCCAAATTACACCATCTACTCTCTGTATGCTTATACAGCTATAATGTTTATTGTGGACAAGTGTAATCCAGTTAAAAACAGTCAGGTACATAAAGATAACACCAGAACCAATATGAATTACTATAGAGATAGTGTAATTAAAACTGTCTCTCAAAAGGATGTACATATACTAGGAATTAAGCTTTACAATAAACTGCCTTAGCAGTAATCAATAGTAATCAATAGCTAGCATCTCAAAACAGCAGTTTAAATGGAAGTTAAAGGCTTTCCTCATAAATAAATGTTTATATAACTTAAAAGGAATTATGACATTGCAGCTTTAATTATACTTGAAAGTGATCAATTCATTAAGCTGATTAAGGGATCATGTGTAGAATTAGTTTCTAATGCTGTAATTGACAATGTAAATTAGTTTCTGTAAATTAGATTCTAATGTTGTAGAATTGACTATGTACAAGTTGTATTAATGATGAAAAATTGACTATGTAAATTGTAACCAACAATCTATTGACAATATTTATTTGCTTTTTCTACTTTAGACCTTTGTTGGATCCTGTATCTGTTACAGTTTTTATTCTTATGTAAGTTTTTTATGTTTATCTTTGTATCTTGAACTGACATGCCCTATAACATATGTATTATGTTCCAAAGGATGAAATAAAAATACAAATACGTTTTGTCCTTCCAATATAAACTTTATCACAATCGAAACAATTAAATTTATAAATATCAGATTTTTTCTCTCAGGAATTTTATCTTTTTTAGAAAAATGCAGTAAATTTTAATACTATATTTATTTTCAGAAGCTAAAGTTATACCAAACTCTTTAAAAAATTTGAAAAAGTATATTAACCCAAGGATAGCAAGGATATTTTTTAAAATTATAATCACCTGTTATTGTTTTAAGGGTACAAATATCATTAACAGTCTTTTGATACTTAAAATTTTCAATTTTTTATGTATATGGTCTTTATTGAAACCATTAATTAAAGCAGTATAACATGTTTATATTCTTTATTAAATTACTCTTTATTCATTGGTATATTTATTAATCTATAAATCAAACTATTGATAACTGCAAATATATGTGAAAAAGGGCTAAACTGTGGAAACGTTGAGTCAGACTGAAAAATTCAATGCCATAGCCGGGATTTGAACCACGGCCAGTGTGAAAGAATAATTAATTCCATTAATTAAGGGCTAAACTTTTTATCTTTTATGTAATTATCGATATGAGTAAACTTCCTATAAATACCAAAGTTTAATTTATTATAATTTTTTATTTTAATTATTTTTAAGTTACAAATTATTATACTTGTACATATTTGTTTGCTTCACTGTTAATAGCTCCATAGCTGGTATCAAGCTTATGAAATATGCAGAATTATGCAAAAAAAAGAGTTTAGTTGCCAATTTACAATATTAAACATGACATTTGTTATACTTCTTGTAAATAAAAATTCAATACCAATCAACTTTTACATTGTATTCAATTTTGGATTAGTGTGGACACACTTCTTATAAAATCTCAAGAAACCAAAATATATAGTTACTAGGATACAAATAATTGAAAACACTGCTTAGAGATGGTGGTTATAAATACATTATGAAGTTATTCATTTTATTATAAAGCTTTCATTTTTCTTTCTGCTAGTTCAGAAGATTATAAGAATTTATAAGTTGTAGTAGTGGGAAAGCTATAACAGTGTATATATAAAGTAGTTTTAAAGATTAGATAATCATTTCCTCTTGACATACTTACGGTATGTGTCTATATCCCTACATATATATTTAAGCATTTATTAATCTATTTTTAAAACTCTCGAAGTTATATTTTTTTTAAAAAAAACTGGTATGTTTATTTCATCTGATCTGGTACCAATTTGATTTTTCATGGATGTTAATCATTTAGTCAGTTCTTCAATCGTTATCGATAGACCCAATTAAATATTCTCCAAATTTAAAAATAAATAGGAACTTCACACTAGACGCTGGCAATGGAACTCAGTTGGACAGTATCAGGTTTTATACTTTTTAGAGAACTATTTTTATTGTGGTCATCTTTCAACAAAAGTTTGTAACGTTATCGCTGACGTGTAATGTCGACGTCCACATTAATAATGTTAACTCTAACAATAGCGTCTGTTATAATGGAAATGACGATAAGTTTCGCAACTGTCAGCATCATACTGTAAATCATCTGTGAAAAATTACCAAGCGCTGAAACTTCATTTCTTACTTTTGTCATATTTAATATTTTATGAGCAGGCTTTTCCAGCAATTTTTAATTTGATTAAGACTATTTCATCTAAGTGAAACTTTCGCGAAATGTTGCCAGTTTAAATATTCGTTTTCCGTGAAAGATTACTTGACAGCGTTTTTATTTTTAAACACTTGAAATTAATTACTCTCAGGTTGAATTGCACCACAACTTCTGACGAGTTATGAATTTTAAATCCATTGTAATATATTACATACCATTTCGTGATTTTTCATCCTGGTTTTTATTTACTCTTGTCGTATCGGGAACTTACACCAGCAGGAGTTTAGTAAGTCAAATTCTGTGGTCAAATACTTTTCGAGGATTAGACGTGCTCTAGAGCAGGTCTAGGTGTATGCCTTAGTCTATTTGGGCGGCTTCATAGGTTAGCTGCTGGTCTACAAATCCTAAGACGGCACGTTCAAACCCAATCTGGCACTTTGTATCACTAAACTATGTAAATGAACTAGCTCGAATCAAAATTCTGGTCCATCGGCGGCTCTAATATGGTTGTGGCAATTGACAGCATCGTTTCGAAACATAGCACTCCTTTATTATGTAATATATTTTTACTTTACTGCCTCCAACGTTCTCATATCGAACATCATTGAAATGATGCTTAAATGAGCCCAGCTTCACGGAGCTTTGAGTTACCAGACATTGATCTTTCAGGATAAGGGAACCCCGGAAGAAACCTTATCCAGATAACTCGCCCTGACCAAAATCGAACTCGGGACCTGTTAAGAGTAAGCGAGACACGCTACCATCTACGTTTCAGAGACCGGTATATTTTATATTTTCTTTGCAGTTTTACTATTGCATTATCTTTGAACACTGTATATGTGTTAAACTTTTTGAAATACTGCTGAATTTTTTAATATTTACTTGAATTATCTTTTCTCTTTCTCCCATCTTTTGTATTGTTTATACTGTAATGCTACACAAGAGAATGCCTAATTGCTCTAAAGTCAATTTAAATATAAGTTAATTAATGACTTGTATAAAGTTTTCGACCCCTTTGGCATCTAGTAAAGTTATATGATTCCAAAGCGACTTCGTTAAAATTGTTTCTCCAAACTTCAGTTTTTCTCCTTTATTTCCAGCCAAAACATTTTATAATGCTCTGTAGTGTTCAAAAAGTTTCACAAATATTCGTTTAAATCCGATACAACAGTTTTCAAATCTTGGGGAAAATGACACATTTCAATATAAAAGAGTCCGCAGAAGGAATAGTATTTCATGCTTAACAGAGCAGAAAAGTCTAAAACGGAATAACGTAGCTGCTTGGATAAAGAGAGTGGAGAGGGAGGAGGGACATGGAAAAAGGATCTTGTTTCTTTTATATCCATCTGTGCTGTTTTTATTAAATATTTATATCTACCTTCGTCTCACCAACGCAGTGATAAGAAATTAAATGTCAGCATCTTGTACACACTTAAGACTAGAGTGAGAAGGAAATGAAATCGCAAAACAAGGTTATTTTAGAAAATGAAAAACGTTAATGACATGAATCCATTATCCTTGAAGCACAATGGAAATTAAATACAGCCTTTCAGCTTTCAAAACGTTTTTGCTTATAAAAACGCGGAGTATTAAATGATTAATATTTGAAGTATTGCTTTTAAATAAATTAGAATGGTTTATGTTGTATGATAAATGAATTGCCATTACAAACAGCGTATACTCCATAAAATTTATACGCTATCAGCAATCAGCTTGTTTAAGATTTAATGGGAGTTGACATGCTCTGTCTTGTCAATATTAATGCTTCGATCACTATCTCAGCTACTATTTAATATAAGGGGCTAATTTTTAAAAGAATATTCAAAAGCACCTAAACAGTTGATTGCTGAAAAATGAAATACTTCCATTAAAGAGAAGAAATGCCGTGATTTTTTAAATAAAGCTCTTAGACTTTTATCGAAAAATTGGGGTTTAAATTTAATAAAGGAAACTAATCCATGTACATGAAAAATATTTCAGCCCCTATTGCCATTTAGTTGCTGAGATAATGCGGTATTGGTATAGAAAATTTTGGTCTTTTAGAAATTGCTTTCCAAATTTTGGTGAACGGAATGTTACAAAATCCTCCATCATCATAGTCCTCCATGTCATCTTCCGTGGCCGACCTACCTGACCCATGGTTTTTCAGGGTTTTTTTCCGGGTCACCAGGTGAATGCTGGGTAGGTTAATCATATCCCCCGAATTTCCTGTCCCTCCATTACATCTCCATTATCATTTCATATCGGCTCTCATCTGGTGGTCTCTTTTAAGGTAGTAGTGTTGGCGGGTGTCCCGGCGGTGCATGGCAGGATGATATACTCTGAGGAAAACTACTTCCTCCTCCGGTAGGTTGGTTGCCGGTCTCCGCTCCTCTACTGGGACCATTTCGGGACCGCCAGCCAAGGACTAGGATCACCTGCCTAGGACCTTTGGAGCTCGGCTGCTGGTCTCGTTGTCCTCCCGCTGTAGGGTTGCAAGTTCGCTGTCCTGACCTGTCGGGGGAAGTTTCTATCCAAGTAAACTGCAGGGTCCTGCCCTCTGTACTTTCGTGACTCTTTGGATCGGCCGCGCGCGCGCGCTCTCTCTCCTTCGCCTCATCCTTCCTCCTGGGGGTGCCGCCACCTGGGGGCATAGGAACAATGGGCCTATCATATTGGCCTAAGTAGCGAATCCCCTCTGCAATGAAATCCTAATTACAATCCTCCATGTCATCTACTTGGATATGGTTCCCTTTTCTTCTTTTTAGTGACCTAGCATCCTAAGACACATGATGTTTAACCTCTTCTGTCTTACATACCCTCGTCGCATCAAGCTTCCTTGCCCTCCTCGGTAGCGTAGGAGGTAGCATGTCTGCCTCACGTTCAAGAGGTCCCGAGTTCGAATCTCGGTCAGGGCGAGTTACCTGGATAAGGTTTTACCCGGGGTTTTCCCTTATTCTTACAGACGAATGTCAGGTAGCTCTAAGCTCCATGGACCCTGGACACATTTGAACATCACTTCATCCATTTCATTCACCGTCCGATATGACTTAACGTTGGAGGACGTAAATTTACAATACAAAAAAAAATTGAGCTTTCTTAGAGTATTTCTGGTGTTATACTCAATAGCCATTACCATTTCTCTCAGTAAACTTATTCTACCAGCATTTCCTTTGTTTAATGTGGTAACTGCATCATTTACACCAAGATGTAGGGTTTATAAACCAACAAAAGCACTTTTAAGTATTCGAGACCAAACTACAGTACGGCCTTTGGATTTCCTGCTCTGACGTTTTGCGGTTGCAGGTAACAGGGAGCGAAGGTAATACCAACATACAGTAATGAGCAATTGAAAACATATCCTCAGATATGTTTCAGAATGAATACGTAGAACTATATTAGCTTTAAAGCACTTAAATCCAACTTGCAATTTCATCATCATTCAAAATATTCGTTACAACACCAATCAATTCGAATATTTCATTCACACCTTTTACGTACACTAACTGCTTCTGTTGGCAATACTGGGAGTCGTGGTCAGGAAGTTAAAACTGTCTGCTAGCGCCAATTGGCATTGTTGCTGCTAGGCGTAGCTTCCGAATCCAAACACCGTGTTGCCAGGTTAATTTTGTTTTGGCTTCAGTTGCTTGCGCTGGTGAACTTTCTTTGCTATTTTGAGTGTGCATGAATTGTGGTTTTTAGTGTTCATAAGTCCTATTGTTATCATCATTATTATAATAATATGGCTTCTGGTTCGCGAAATATGTAAATGTGTGAAATATTAAAGTACCACGTTCCTCTGCTTGAAATTCCCGCTAAAGACCTGGCAACTGCCTGCTTCCCCATCTCAGAAATGTCAGAGCCGGAAAACGGTCGGCCAAACTGTACACTATTAAAAGATTCCTTTACTCGTTGAGTTTTCCCTCTCAAGCACTTTTGCAGTAATTCTTGATTAACTATATCTGAATAAGTAGGTTTCAATGCAAAAATTAATGCCTTAGGTATGGGATTCTTGTGATTAAATTTATGCAGTTTACAACCAGCTTGTGTTTTCTCATATTTGCACCAATCTAAGAGTCATGTCCGTAAAATGAAGTCTCCAATTTTATTTAATATAAAAACATGTTTATTGTCAATGAGTGTTACATTGATGGAAAGGCGGAACTTACAGCTATTTTTCAACGTAATCACCATTGCTATCGATCCACTTTTGCATGCGCTGTGGCAGTTTTTGTATACCCTTGCCACAGCACTCTCACACCAAGTTGGGCACCTCGTTTATCAAATCATCGTCGGTCTGGAAATGTGTTCCACCCAGGTATGACTGCAACTCAGGAAACAGACGATAATCACTAGGTGCTAAGTTTGAACTGTAGTGCGGCTGGGTGAGGATGTCCCATCCGAACTGGGCCAGGAGTTCAGCCTTGCGATAATGCAAATGTTCGGTCTAAATCTTGTCAATCGTAGCCTTACTCACTTCAGGGATTAGTTCGCACAACTCGCGAACTGTCACACGCTGATCTTTAAGCATTTCTTGCTCCTCTTTTGCAATTGTTTCAGCTGAAACAGAAGGCCGACCAGAACGCTGTTCGTCATGGACGTCTGTGCGTCCGTCTTTGAACTTTCTGACCTACTTTCGCACGTTTTTGACTTCCATGTACTATGGCCCATAGACTTCGCATAACTGACGATGAATTTAAGTGGGGGTAGTGCCCTTGGCACTCAAAAAAAAAAACGGATCACTCCACGCAACTCCCACTAGGCGGCGGAAATGTTAGGAAGCTCCATCGCAAACCCCTGCCCAGCCAAGACTATGGTTGCAACGGGTTCGTTGTGATGGGAATTTGAAGGAGTGAAACTAGGCTACACGCCAGTGTTGCCAGATCTCGCGTAATAGCGTACCTCACGGCTCCAGCGCCTTGGAGACCTTATTTTACGGATACGCCTCGTACAGAGCAAAATTTATGCAGTAGTTTGATATCAGTCGGAGCTTTGTGAAAGTAGGTAGGCAAGGTTATTTGAATTTTCTCTGTTAGCCTTCCCAAAATCCTCAACTGATTGATGGTGCTACCAAATGTCCTCTGAATACTTTCCCATCACTGAATTTTGTTTTCTCAAGTGTTCAAGTTTTCTCAATTTTTTACCCATTCTTTTTTTGTACACGGCATTCCAGTTTAATTGACAATACATAGAGCTCCATAAACTTTAGCTACAATCAGTGATTTGAAGGAGCTGCATTGCAATCCTGATCAAAATTACAAAGAAAAATGCCAATATTTTACAAAGTTATTCATGTTTTGCAAGTGAGTGTAACATTTGCTAAAAAATTACTACACAGGAATATATTTACTAATATTTTAAAACTATTTACAATTAGCGTGCCTCTATGAAAGTTATACCAACATGAGCTGGAGATTCGAAGTATTCACATTCAATTAAAATTCGAAAATGGAAAAAATACTACGGAAATCTGATTTTGACACCATATAAATTAAAAGATAGCCGTCAGATTCATAGACTATGTGTTCATTTAAAGATTCTACAGTAGATATTAGTCGCAAGTATTTGCACGTCTACCAATCGTATTTGAAGTAATTTCAAGAAACAAATTACTTAGCTGGATTTCAAATGTATCCTAGAATTACGTATTTCACGCTATTACTGTCATATAGCTTATTTAGATATCAATATAGAAAATTCCAAATGACTGTCTGTGCTAATCGTGGATAAGACATTTAATAAACACACAAATCCTTACTTTTTACACCTTTTACTACGTACGTACTTGACAGAGGCGTAGAGTAGAGGAGAGTATTATGGAACACCATTTATATTTCTAAAATTTTTATGCACTTTCATTTGTAAAAATAAGTTCTTGTTCTTGTTTTAACAAGATATACTAGAAAAATGTTACAAATGGATATTAATATGAAATAGTCGGATATTATGGAATAGGTGCCTTAAAAATTGAAAAAAAAAAATTCTTTCGTAAAACATTAAACATAATTGGTTTAAAATAGACAAAAGTACTATAAACAAATGTCTATAGGCCTACACTATAGACCAAATCTGGAGCAACATAGAAAATAGGTTTTGTTTTCTTTGCATTTAAATTAGATTTTCTTTCTATCCATGTAATTAATAATTATTTTTTAGCTACTATTATTACTCTCAAAAATCATTTTTTAACTTTATCTATATTAAGTATATTTTGTACGGATATATGGGGGCATTATACTTTTATGTTGGGTATTAAGAAATACCTGATATTCCATAATACCCGACACGGGATCTTGGTCAATGAACCTTTAAAGTATCACACAAAATCCTGCCAGCTAAAAAACGACCCCAATATAATAAACTATAATTCTTTTAGTGTACCTTACGCTTAATATCAATGTTGAAGTCGCATACCTACTATTGGGTAAAAACATTCTGTTTTATTTTCTAACTTGTTCCAATCATATCCCGCCTTTTAACTGCAATGGTCATATCGGCGGCCGTTCTCCTTTGGAACATAACGAAGGTGTTAACTCGTATTCGTTGGGTTTCAATCATTAGACCACGCACACATTCGCACTCTCATTCATACTTCCAGACTCTGGAGACGATGTGGAATTAATTTGATCGGAGAAAAAGCACACTATTCTGTAGCAACTGAAATCACAACAAGCTGTCAATTGTAACTGCAGAGCATCCTGGGAATCTTTCTTGACTACTTCATGGCACTCCCACATGATAGCAGCAGCAAACAGAGCCAAAATCTCGGTATTCCATATTTCCCGATCATTCCATAATACCCTCCTCTCTTCTATAATGTTTATTATGCAGATGGAAGGATATTTCTGGTAATTTTTGAAAAGCAAAGCCTAAGACATAAAATATACAAAAGAATTAAAGATATTTTTAAATTTTCAGTAGGATATTAAGACCAACCTGAGTTCCAGAAAGCAAGAAGCCATCGTTTTAAATTATTAAATTAGATATTTAAATAATAAACTAGCCTTGTGAGAGTGAATCTACCTTTGTATTGCATGGAAAAACCATTAGGTATATTTTAACATTTGAATAGTAGGCTTGAATATTCTTGTGTATCACGGCATACCTACTCATTAATATTAGTGACTTTTTCACTCCTATTTAACAATGGTAGGGGTTCCAAGAAATTATATTTAATAAGTATAGAGATTCATTAGATCATTGTAAAATAACCACATAAATTATTAATTCCTCAATGGAATTTAAAACGCTAACTGCTCAACGTCGGGGAAGGCAGTAGAGAACTGCTGCTACAGAGCAAATTTAAAATGCGCTAGATTCTTAGCCCCTAGAGAGACATAAAGCTAGAGGTAATAAAAAAATGCAGCCATTCGCAATGCCAGTTTCGCAACTGGATTCAGGAAAATCAATTGCACGTCAGAAGCAAGTTTTGTGTAAAATATATGGGTCGGCAGTAAAAGAAAAGAGTCTCGGAGGCAGGAGAGAGTGTCGCGTTGTAGAGCACGCAGTCATATTGATTTTCAGAAAACTTTAGCACTCCCGGTGCTGCTGCTGGAACATCAAATCCGCTCGCCATAGCACGGCATTGTTAGCCACGAACAAGACCTAGTCATAACTAGGACCCGTAGAGATAAATGCAGTTTAGCTCTTTTGTTAAGTAAACAAGCTACTGCATTCCAATCAAAAATTCTCTGCCCTTACTTTAGTGCAAAAATCACTTTGTAGTTTCGTATAAAGCCAAAAACCAGTAGTTGTAGAAAGGTGTGTGAGTGTTCGTGAAAGGCGTAACTCAAAAACAAATGATTGTATATCAAACTTTGTACCTTTTAGCTCTTCCAAAAATGCGATATCAAACTTTTCTTTTCAGTCCGCCTCTGTATCGTAGATGGCAGCGTGTCTGCCTCCAATTCAAGAGTTGTCTAGTTTGAATCTCGGTGAGGGTGAGTTACCTGGCTAAGGTTTTTTCCGGGATTTTCCCTTATCCTGATAGACAAATGTGAGGTAACTCTAAGCTCCATGGTCTCCGGAATCAGTTCAGCATCATTTCATTCATCGTCCGATATGACTTAACGTTGGAGGACGTAAATTAAAAGAATAATGATAATAACAACAATATTAATGATAATAATAATGATGATAATAATTATAATAATGATGATGATGATTACGATAATGATGATAATAATAAATAATAATAAGCTCTATGGACCCTGGATTCATTCGCGCATTATCTCACAAATTTCATTCATCATCTGATATGACTTAACGTTGGACGACGTTTATTAAAAAAATACTACAGATTTTTAATTAATGCTCGCGCCACCGAGCGGAATGACTCAGGCGGTTTCGTCTGTGGACCGCATACGGGATTCGATTGTTCGATTCCCGTGGCCGACCAACCTGACCCATGGTTTTTTCGGGTGTTTTACTGGGCCGCTAGATGAATGCTGGGAAGGTTAATTACATCCCCCGAATTTGCTTCCCCTTCATTTCATCCCCATTATAATTTCATATCATTTCTCATCTGGTGGTCCCTTTCAGGGTAGAAGTGTCAGCGGGAGTCTCGGCGGTGCATGGCTGGATGATATGCTCTGAGGAAGACTGCTTTCTCTTTTTTTTTTTTTCAAGTGGAGGAAAAATCCATTTATGGACTGAACGCAACTGAGCTGGAATGCCGCAGCTGGGGGTGTGAGCTTCACCCGAAGGTACTACTCACTAAAAACACCTCCACCGGAGAGTAGTCAGTAGAGGAATTCCAGCAGTACCGCTATATGCACCTGCGGATTCATGGAGAGGGTTTGCAGGTTGGCCGTATGGGCCAACAGAGGTGAGACTATTTGCCAGGACATAAGCATGGCCGAAGCCCTGAATATGCCCTCGCGGATTCGTGCTGAGGTCTGTCTTAACTTAGAAGTTGCGTCCCCAATGCTAGTGGAGATAGTCATGTGTGAGTTATACTGCTTTACTTGCATTGCCTTTTCATTCTTAACTAATGGTTGGTCCACCCTTTAGCGGCTAGACGTGTCATTTATGCTAGTGGTGGACCCTAAGATAGCGTTACTCATGCATTATCTTTACAAGTAAATTTAGAGTTAACGATGAAATGGCAGTTTCCATCTTCGCAACTGATTGCGATAGACAATGGTATTCCTGGGTGTAAGATTGTTAGATCTAGGTTTAAGCTGCGTCTGGTTTGAGCTTAATTCTAAGTTGAATGATAGATCATAACCATTACTTATAGTACCAATGTCGTGAAGGGAGGGAGTTGCCTCCGCACCAGAGCCGCATTGACTAAGAGCAAGGACTTTGTGAACTGCCCAATGTCAGGTTGTGGTATATAGTCATGGGTAATTTTACTACTTCTATGGAGGTCTTACGAGTGTGTGTAGATACCCTTGGATGTCGATTTCTGGGTCTCCCATCCCGATGGTCCTATCAAATATGGACAGTTGGACGTATACTGGCGGTTGCTTTGTAATTATTCTGATTGTTCTATTTTGTAGCGTTTGTAATTTGTGTGAGTTTTTGCAGCATATCCCCACACGGGGGCTGCGTACGTGAGGATTGGCCTTAGTAGTGTCTTATATAGGGTAGGGCCCAGATGTACAAGTTGGTTGTTTATATTAAATATTGGACACAATTTAATGAGCTGGCCGTTGGCTTTGGCTCTGATCATAGTGACGTGTTTGCCCCAGGTGAGGACCGCCAGCCAGGGGCCTTTGGGGTTCGGATCGCCTGGCTTGATAGCATTAGGGCTTGGCTGCTGGGCTCGTTGTCATCCCGCTGTGGATGAGCGATTTCTTTGTGCTGACCTGTCGGGGAAAGTCTCTAACCAAGTGAACTGTATGGACCCTGCCCTCTGTACTGTCGTGGCTCCTTGGGTCTGCCTCCTTTGCATCATCCTTCCTCCCGGGGGTGCCCCTAATACCAATGCTCACGTCACTAGCTTTGCCAACTGTCCCATATTATACGAGAACTCTCTATTTCGTGAATTTTTAAAAGCTTTTCCCGTCTCCCGTTATGATGTAGCCTGGGAACTCCTATCTACTGTATTTCAGAAAATGGCACTAGGTTGAGAGAAACCTACCGCGCTTTCTTTTTAACATTGCTTCTGGTTGTTTTGTGTATCATCAATTTGTAATAATAGTAACAGCGCACGAATCGATATTGTATTTTAATATCGATAGCATGACTTCAACCTGGTGAATTTTATTTCCAAAAATTCAGATTTTATTTTATATTTGGCTCTGGATTGCCACACCCGTTTTTGTTTCAATTTTTATTATCTCAAGCAGCATGTCAATTTATTAAATGTGTTTCTTGGTCCACATTAGGAATGTAGTTTGATAATGGTGGTTCTAGCGTTTGGGATCAATTGCAAATTAAAAAAAAAAGCAACAAAAGGTTTGTTTTCAAATGCGGTAAAGTGTAATCGTTCGCAATTGAGCTCTCTCTTAGCGGGTTTAATTAGTTATGGCTTCCAGACATTATTGAAGCTCACCTTAGGGGTTGATAATCACTTCCATTAGGCTTTTATCTTCACTAAGAGCAGGAAATCGCTATTAGCCTCTGCTCTGGCCATTAGCCCTTAAGGTAAATTAGCGATCTCTTAAGACCTTTAACATGAATATCCTGGATCTCTGAGTGCTAGTTTCATACTGCATGCTTTTTATATTCAATATTATTTAAAATAAATCATTTTGTGATTTCAGAAATATTATTTGTTGTTTTAAGTTTTAAACATATTTTAGATAGATAAAATAAAAGTGGGCAATTTAATAATTAACCACAGTGATAAAGGTAGAAAATTGTTTTACTCAGTACTAAAAAGCTTTTAACACGCCGTTAATAACAACTTTGCTTTTTTGCGAAATGTAACAATCGCCTATTTCCAGAAGGGCGTGAATCTGAGTTAAATACCTATGGACTATTCTGAACCTGTTCAAATTTCACAATCAGTATAGAAAATGAAGTTAGAATTGTTAACTAATCAAGAAACCAATACAGGTTACATGCAAGTTCCTGGACTGGGCAAGGTAAAGAACACAGGATGTACGTCCAGAAAGTCAGTTCTGTTTGGTAATAAAATTAAATTGTGTACAGATACAGAAAAATTATTTATTGCACAAACTTTTACAACTCTCAAACTACTTTTCTACATAACTGCCAAAATCTTGCAGGCATTTGTCATACCAAGGCACAAGTTTTTGTATACCTTCTTCGTAGAAGTTTGCCGCTTGTGTCTTCAACCCGTTGGAAACATTTTCTTTGAGCTCTTCGTCATTGTTGGAAGTGTTGACCGCCAAGGAAAGATTTGAGATGCAAAAACAGATGAAAGCCGCTAGGAGCGAGGTCAGGGCTGTACGGGGGGTGGTCAAACACGTCCCAGCCAAATACCTGGAGGATGTTTCTCGTTGCATTTGCAGTGTGTGGTCGTGCGTTGTCGTGAAGAAACACAACACATTTTGACAGCATTCCTTGGCGCTTATTCTGTATTGCGTAGTACAATTTCATAAGTGTCTCGCAATAAACATCTGCCTTCAGAAGCGGCGAGATGTTCAATCAACACCGACATTGTAAACAAGCACAACAAAGCGTGCGTGGCTGACAGCGATCTCACAATGGCGCACGTTTCTTCTTCTTGATACAGAGCGTCTATCGCGTATGTGCGGAACTGCGATCCCAGCGCTGCAGCGGAGTTAAATTTAAACAGAACTTACTTTCTGGACGCTCCTTGTAGAAAATAATTATGAAAATGTGAAAATTTGTTCATTGGTGTAAAAGCTAAAATAAGGACATACCTTATTTTACATTATTTTCACATTTTTATTATTTCTACTGCTTCTCTTATATACAATCTTGTGGTTTTATAAAAGTTGTTTGGTCAACTGATGCTACGCAAGGCAAATGAACATCGCAAGCTGATTTCTAACTTGGCCATGGGAAAGCTAAAGCAATACTCATATATTTATATATAATTCATAATATATCCAAAAATGTTCAGGACTGTCTAAAAGTGTTTATGATGCACAGATTTAAAGGATTTTATTTTGTTCGTAATTTTACTATCTAAACTTAAAGATCATCATATAGGAACTAGATTTAAATTGAACTAAATTAATTGGTTTTAGCGTATCTGCCTCACGTTCAAGAGACCCAATTTCGAATCTCGGCCGGAGTGTGTTATCTGGATCAGGCTTTCTCCGTGGTTTTCTCTTATCCTGAAAGATGGATGTCGGGTAACACTATTATCGACCCTGGGCTCATATGAGCATCATTTCATTCATTGTCCGATATAACAAAGTTGGAGGACATTAACTGAAAACGACTTTAAATTGAATCTACAAGGAAATACCAAATTAAATGTCTATAAATGTTTACGTTGTGAAGTCATAAATTTGACACATCACTAAAGCTACACGAAAATTAGTATTTTAAACTTTTGACGAGCTTGTTCTGCGGGTTTTCTCCTCCAGCCACGACTTACATGTAAAAACAAAGCAAAAGGGACGCACTATCGCTGAAGGCTGTGTATTACTTTGAAATAAGCATTAAGAAAGGAATGTCTGAAACGTCAGCAGTTCGTTTTACTTTTTTCTTCGTCAAATCTTGAACTGTAGGAGTGGTTTACGAAGTTTTAGTTGCCACGTAGCCCTCCCAGAGGAGATGGCGGTTGTAGAATGAAAAGCTAGCTTCTGTGTCCGCCGTATAACGTCTACGAAATTAGTTTCTATAGAAGTTATTCTGGAAAGGAGGGAGACCGGAGCTACGTAAAGGCGGATTAAAAGGTAGGGACTGGGAATATGTAGAGGGTATTAGAGACGCTGCACTGGCTTTTCTTAAGCCCAAACTGTAGCAGCAGCACCATCTGCACGATAATGATGGAACATGTCTGTACACTACTGCGAGGAAATCACGATATTCTCTACTAGTTATTAATTTACATACAAAAATTCCTGGTAATTCATAGAAATTCTCAAGCATTTGGCTTCAAGTAGAGTTGGTCTTTCCTCTACTTCATGTAATCAAAATAAACACTAGTTTATTACTAATGTTCTTGTAGGTGCAAAGGGAATATTCGAATACAGTAGACTTTAAATGACAGTCAAATGTTTCAACAGCTAGTCGCTATGAGACATCTTTGAAATTCTATTCCTTTTTCATTGCCAAGAGATAAAAAAATGAAGACTTCTCATTTGAGAAAAGTATAAATATTGGAGAATTCAGATAAGTAACAGAAAAATAATTCGAAAAATTTCACCCTATAAACAATTTATATCACATAAATTGTGTGTTTTACAGAGAATTAAATTATTGCTTTGTATAGAGAGATCACGTCTTTAACTTATAGTTGATCATTATACACAGATCATCCATAATGAAATTTTCCCGCCTCCGTAGCTTAGATGGTAGCGTGTCTGCCTCACATTCAAGAGATCCGAGTTGGAATCTCGGTAAGGGCGAGTTACCTGGATAAGATTTTATCCGGGGTTTTCCCTTATCCTGAAAGACGAATGTCGGGTAACTCTAAGTTCCATGGACCCCGGACTCATTTGAGCATCATTTCACCCATTCTATTCATCGTCCGATATAACTTAACGTTGGAGGAAGGAAATTAAAAAAAAAATATATATCCGGAATGTAGAGGGCTTCCTAAGACATTCCAAGAAAATACAAGATGTAGATTTTATTTGTATTTATTTATGTATGATGTGAACATCACAGGTTTCCCCAATTTCAGTACTCACTAAAAGTTACAGTATCATTCTGAATACAAAATTAAGAAGACAAAAGTTTAGAACAAGGAGATGTAACAGACGCACCACAAAATTACTTACAAATCGAATCATAACAAAACAAGTGTGCGTGTGTGCGTGTTTTTTTAACGATGAATGGAATGGGTGCAATGATGCTCAAATAAGCATAGGGACCATAGAATTTAGAGTTACCGGTACATTCGTCTTTCAGGATAAGGGAAAGCCCCGGTAAAACCTTATCCAGGTTACTCACCCGGTCCGAGATTCGAACTCGGGACCTCTTGAATGAGGTGTGTGTGTGTGTGTGTGTGTGTGTGTGTGTGTGTGTGTGTATGTGTGTGTGTGAACAGCATTCTAATAAACTAAAAATTGGTTAAATACGTACTCTGTACTTTCTATAGTTCACAGCCCGTAAGAGACAGACAAAATCGTATATTAAACCTATGCTACTACAGCCTTAAGGTACTAAGGCTGCCGACCTCACTCGCATGTGAGGGCGATCATCTAACGGGTCCAGCATTACGCATCTCCATTCGAAAGTTATCTTCTTGAAAGGGATCGATCCTATCGATTGCAGATGTTCCGTAATCTTTATAAATATTACACACTGTTTCTTTCTCTTCTACGTGAAAGTCAATCACAGGACCTTGTTCATGACGTTACAGATGTCATTTTAAACATTGATACACTCAGACTTTCTGTCAGAAGAAACTGAAACTTTGCGCCTAAAGTTGTAATTACACAGAAATGTTTTTCACTTCGAAATAAATTATGGGGTATTATTTCTGGGCAACCCTGGTATACTCTGAAACCGATTGAGTCTGATATCTTTAGTGGTTTCAGAGATAATTAGTTATGAATTTAGCGTTAAAGGTTTTAATACAAAATTGTTGGGTGGAATTCCAAATTCTTACCCCTAGCGTTTATGATTATGGTTTTCTTTTCAGTCATCTCATTGTTCTTCCCTCGTTGAGCATAGTATTAAAGAACAAGTAGCTTCTCAAAGCATGGATTTCATAATGTTGCAGTACAAGGATAACGTATTATAAAAGATTAAGTGAACCTTCTGTTTCCAAAGACGCAATCTGACATGAGCATACACATGTCAGCGACGTCATTTGTTTATTAATGAGAGACACGGCATTTTGAAATGCATCGAGGTGGTATACCACTCGCCGGAGAACAGTACAATATCTACATAAATGCCTAATTTTGTTGGTATGCATGAGATATGCACATGCACGGTTAAGCAGCGACGCGTTGGTGCAGTACAGGCATTACCACACAAAGATCAGGTTCATTAAATATATATGCATCATTCATCTGACATTAGAGGAATAGGGTACGCCCTTTTGACTGAAATAACCTTCTTTAGGGTAGTTTGTCAATATTCTGTGTCTTGCATTGCAGTAGTTTGGTATTGATAAAACAGCCCACGTGAGGTAGATGAGAATACTAACTAGATTATTCACATTTACATTATGAACGAGGTTCAGCTGTTACTGAATGTAAATATCAATCCCCCTGGCGGACAAACAGCACACTATCGCCTGATACCAGCGAGAGTTATGCAATAAGCCACACAGGTGTGATGCGTTTTACAAAGCAGCTTAAAACTGAACTCTGACGTGTTGCACTCACATGACTTTCTCTAGTCTTGTGCAAATAATATTACAAAGGCTTGTGCTCAAATTTACTTTATGTTAATCGAGATAAACAATCACAGAAATTGCTTAATTATCAATTTTCATTCAAATTATCGAGGTATTATCCTTATAAATAGTGGATATAAAATGTATGAGAGAATAATAGCTACATGAATACCGATGGAGTATTTGCTATAAAACAAATTATAGATAAAATAAGAGAAAGCAACGAAAAGACACATCTATTGTTCATAGATTTATAAAAAGTAGTTGATAGAGTAAATAGTGAACTGCTATGGAGTACGCTGAAAAAGAAGGTTTCCCCAATCTAACACTCGTACTAAAAACCGATAAGAGCTTATATTATGAGAAATATGTGTATAGACCGTTGAGATGAAAATAAAACTGGGCAGTTAGAGCTTTTTCTTTGTCATAAAATTAACATAAATAGAATTACAGCAATAAAATAAATTATTTATCCTATTGATAAACAGTAAAAAGTTCTTCGAAATAAACAAAGGAGCGAGACAAGGGTGCCTATCGCATATTTTATTTAATATCTATATTGACAACATCCTATTTGAATTGAAAAACATTTAAATAAATAAGGAGTATTAATTGACAATAAGGGTAGAGTAAATGCTTTGTTATTTGCGGACGTCTTACTAATGGCAGACATTGAAAGATATCTACAAATGTTGGCTTGAAAGTTCCAAATGGTTGCAATAGATATAACTGCAAAATATCAGTAGGTCAATAAAAAGAATGGCATTTATAGGTAAATATAGAATGAGAAATAGAATTGTTTTGGAAAATAAAAATTGGAACTAGTAATACACTTTAAGTATTTTAGAAAGCGATATTACCTACGAAGAGGATAAAGATACAGAAAACAAATTATATAAATTGCAGGCTACATGTGGAACCATTAGGAAAACTTTAGTTCGTGAAACAAGAAAATATTCTAAATTTAAATTATATAAAACATTGGCAGTTCCTTTCTTAATTTATGGAAGCAAATGTCGGGTAATAGAATCAAAGGATGGCAGTAGATTGCAAACAGCGGAAGTACTATTTATGTGAAATGATGGGAAAAAGCAGATAGAACACGTAATAAGCAAGTAGGAGAAGAATTAAATATATATATATATATATATATATATATATATATATATATATAAATTAGAAGATAAAATTAAAACAAACAACAAAAATAAACAGAATACTCAATGAAGATGAATAAAAAAGGATTGTTTTGTTAAAAGTTTTAACTACCTAGAACAGAGAATGTCCGTAATAAGGAAAACATTCTCAGAAAATTCACCGTACACATTTCATTCGAAACGAATACACGTTAAAAATTAAGCATTTCTATAATTAGAGCTAATTTTTAATAATAATAATAATAATAATAATAATAATAATAATAATAATAAACTTAAAATAAATGTTCCATGTAAAATTTAATATTGAGTGGAGAGATTTTCGTGCAAATATTCGTGTCGTATTGTTGAAAGATGCTACATTTAAATACCTACATTGTTATCCGTCAATTTCCCACCACAAACTACCCCTTACCCAGAAAGGTTTGGATTCTTTGACTTCTCTAAGAAGGTTACATCAATTTTGATCAAAATGGATTTTGTTAAAGACATGTAACAGTTATTTTAAGTTCAAAACCCTCAAGACACTTTTAATATTGTTATACTTATTTTAAAGTTACATCGAAAATTATTTATAAAACTATTTAAATCAATTGTAAAAATGTTAATGAGATTAAAGAACAAATGAAAAGAAAAAGTGGACCAATAAAAAAAAATGTAAAATCACCGTAGCAACGGAAAAATAATAACGAACCGGTGATGATCAAGAAGATAAGGTCCTTTCAGTATTGAACCAATAAATAAGTTACTTATATAAACTACATATAAAATCAACGTAATTTGCTGTTATATTTCAATATGCAAATAGAAACAATTTTATTTCTACGTTGTAAAATATCCTTAATTTAAAGAGAAAAGGGAGTAAGAGAAAATCAATTTTGATCCAAAATGGAAAAGACTTCAATATATTATATGTGTGAGTATTGAATCTATTTCGTCACAATTCTACCCGAGACTAAAACCCCGAAATAAGAGTTTCTCAGGCTCCTACTGGAACTTCGAGATAATCCAGGAGGATCAAGAAATTCCTATGAAATCTTGCAAGTCACAGATTCGGCTTCAATGTTCGTAAAATGAAATTTATGTCTTGAGATTCTGGGTATATCCTCTGAACTTTCTTCAACTTGGTCACATTTGCTTTACTGGTATACTGTAAAATGTATTTTCTTATTGGCAACAGATTTTAGCTATTATTTCCTAGTCGTACCTTGATTACGGTTGGCATTATAAAATAATAAGGCAATCATGTACACTTGTAATCATTTCGGTCTTATGTTTATCAACAATTTGGCAGATTGGCGGAACTGGATTTCTAATAAATTATTACGATCTTTATGGAGTTTTATGGTATTAATAATTTTATTTTCTACGTAATCTGAACCTGCGGCAGGAGATGTAGGCAAAGTAGTAGTAACAGAGTCATGAACTGTATTTCTCTAACGCAAGAATTGTAATATGAAGAACTGACGTCTCTTCGGCTTTCCAGAACTAAAGTTTATGCGGGTTAGGAATGTTAACTTCAAGTGTTGTTGCTCAAGTCAGTAGCATACAGCAAATTAATTCTTAAACTGCAAACGAACTGCTGATTTGGTTATACAAATATTTCTATCCAATGTATCTACTCTAAAAACTGTTGAAGAAAACGTAATAAAAACATCTCTCAGGAGCCTCGCGCAACTTTGGGAAGGTTTCTATTCACAACACGTGTTCCCAAGAGAGAAATGCTGCTGCTAGTTGATTTTAACTTCCAAACTTTTTCCTTGATTATTTTTGAGGAAATATATTCCAGAAACTTTAAGTTTACCTTCGTTTCGATTCATTAAAATTACCTGAACTTGTATATTAAGATGCTCTGAGGTATAAATGTCAATTAGTGAAGAAAGTTTCTTCGGGAAAACAAAAAAAAAAAAAAAAAAAAAAAAAAAAAAAAATTATGAGGACTGAACTTGCTTCCTTAGAGTATAAAATTGTTGACTGGGCTTTATTCTCAGTGCCTTATTATTGCTGATATTTGAATAGAAGTAAATAAGTTTTAAATTTAAACGAAAAGAGAATGCCACTAGTTAAATTAATTTCAATCAAATGTGGATTTTCGCAATGTAGATCAACGACAAAACACTACACAGTCTGCTCTTTTTAAGAATACTCTTTGTTAAATTTCAAAAACATGAAATCCAAGCATGAGTTATTTATCATTTTAATGTACCAATCATAGTTTACTGTATAATACTGGGACAGAATTCTGAGAATTAGTTCCCGAACATTAATTTGATTATTTTGTCACTACTTTGGTAGATGTCTCCACATTATGTATCTATTCATTGAAAAAATCAGCTAATATATAATTAAGCTTTTGATAATATATAAGATATATTTAAATATCAATTCCTAATTACGTCCCTCCGAACTGAAAGTGTGGACTCCCGTAAACAGTGCGTTTGTATCACTTCGCCAATAACCTCGTGTTGACATTCTCTGCGTCAATTGTTCATGTCAGACTTATCACAACCGTCATATCTTTCACTGCGGCTTATATTTATGTGATTTGGAAATTAATTGACACATTTATTCACCACTTCATTACTCGAATGTGTCAAATAAGCGATAATATACATAACGTAGTGACGAACTATTTCCATTACGCTTCAAAAACTCGATCCGAAATTTGTCCTACGGCGTAATGTTGACATCGGTACACAATTTAAGGTCTCATAGACTGTAGTTTACAGAATAAAGAGACCTTAGTTTTATACTTCACTAACTAGAAAGCAGCGGTCATATAAATACCATCTAGTTTTATTTAATATTTTAGTGTCACTAACAACTGAAGCCATATGAACCTCAGTGATAATAAATATCATTAATTATATTGAAATATTATTTATATTATGACTCTATGGGAAAATTCGGAGAGGAAATCTAGCACTTGTACCTATGGGAGGTCTCTAGTGCCCATGCCCGTCGGAGGGAGGGATGAGGTTACTGAAAAATCAAAAAACTAGAGTCCTTGCAGATTTAATTCCCGATGGTAACTCATACAACTGGCTCCCCTGTGGGCTGGTACATCCCATGGTGTTCCGGGAACCAAACGGGAGGACGAGAATTTAAAGAGAGCGAACTTCCTACTAGCAACACCAAAACTCCCGCCGACACTTAACTTTCATTCCTATATTATTATCTAGAAAAATAAGTTATCAAAAGAATAGGATATACAAAAATAAACAATGGCTACAGACAGTCATGGGGGTGAAAAGCACAACAGATGTTTAACCTATTACAGTTAGTTGTATAATGAAAAGACAAAAGTGCTGAACAACGAGTAGTTTCCACTTAGTTTGTTCCTAAATCCAATAAGATATTGAAGTATTCCAAATAAGTAATTACTAATTACATATTTATTTCTTTGTTGCAGGTAAGTTTTGATCTACATAGAAGTGTTAAGCAGAAGTAACCTGATGCTTCATTCTCAGGTAAAATTTACAGACATATAAGTCGTTTAACTCAAAGATTTCTCATACCCGTCATCAATTTATTACGTAAAAATCCTTCTCAAACTAATAATATATTTACATTTAGGGGCATGCATGTACGATAAATTATTGGGACAAGTAAGCAGGTGCAACGTGTAATATCAGTCACGTTGATCCAAAGGTATTCATGACGAAATAATCAGCTGTATAATTTACATAATGTTGTTAAAATATTTCTACTTCCATCAGAAAAATCAAGGCAATTCGTCCTAACATAGAGGTGGGCAACAGTGTCCTTATCTGCTCTACATGACTATATGAAAGTAAAACAAATGAAAATAGCAGAAGTGAATGCTTAGGAAATCCATTACACAATAATATTTTTATTTGGTATAAAATGTCAGATATTCATAAATATTCAAGTATAAAAGCGTTTCAAATTTCAAGATATGCATTATGGAAATACAAGAGAATTTTTTCACAATTTTTAATCTACGAGAAATTTATCCATATAAAGGCTATTTACCTGATTCAACACTTGAAGCTTTCATAGTGAGCGTTATTAATCAAAGCTTCGCTGGTGATCAGCCATCTCATGTTAAGAAGATTTATGAAGACTTTTCAGTTCCTGAACAAGGCCGAAAGTTCGAACTTCATAAACCTGACATGGTTGATTAGCTGCGAAGCTTTGATTATTATGCGTTTCAAATGGGATGATGTTTGTCTCCCAAGCAACCAATCGGAGTCCTGAGGTGTTGTCGTATGGCCTTCCCTATAACTGGTGTGTGACGAGCGCCAACCTAATCAATCTCTATTAAATACTCTTCGCGCTAAGATAAAAATTCCATTTTGCAAAAACTGATCCATGGGAAAGGTAGAGAGTAATGTAATATATTTAACATAATCGCAAAAACCCCATATTTTTTTAGCTCAAATAGTTTTCCTAATACAAATAAGTAAAGCACTATTATAATAATGTATTGCGACGTAAGCATTTTAATGGATATCATTATTGGTTGGCACATATGCGAGTACGTATATTTGAAATTACTCAGAACTGAAACGTAAACGTTTGACACGATGTGATAAAAGAATTACTTTGAATAAGCCAAGGTGTTCGTTAAAATCGAGCGAGAACAAATAATACACTTCCTGCTGGCTTGTTGCATCGGCAGAACGTGACTTGTCACATTATATGTTTGTTTATGGATGTTTATGAATCGTATGAGTCGAGTTGGCAGGCCCTGGTCCGATATGGACTATAGTGCCAGGGGTTTAACTTTAACCTCTTTAACGTGAGGCTGACACGCTCCATATTGGTGCTGAAACAAGTTTTGCAGAAGGGCCAACGGAAACTCTTTTGTGCCTAAGATCTTGGAATGATCTCAGAGATTGGGGCTGTGGGGTGAAAGGATACTAAGGGTAGCTGGATATTATGAGAGAGAGTAGGGTGTCTAATGAGTACAAATTTAAACACCCTGCTGTGTTCCTACATGGTCTGCGTGCTTACACATCTCCTGTGGGGATCAGGAACCGGAAGCCCCATCAATCCGGAGGATATATAGAACCCATAATCCAGTCGGGATAAGAAGTGAGGAGAAATTTTGGGGATTTGGGAAGTGCTCTGGGGAAACTACGGAATGTGTCAGGATGGAACAGCCACGGTAATCAACTCACGGCACCCCTTCCCCAGAATGCTACCGCCTGAGTCACCCGTCTTGGTATTGTTTCCAGGAACAAAACAAAGCATTATTAGTTGGAAGCAGTCGTGACAGAAGTTGTACATCTGTTGAAGCTCAAACAAATGACGCTAATGTATTCCCTCCTGAAGATATTCTTATCACATACAAGGGAGTAGATAACTAGATCTGGGTTTCAATAATTATTCCGAGATGAAGCCGAGCAGGATCTTAAGGTCCCAAATTGAATTAATGGCACGTGGTGGAGTACCTGCTTGCTCCGTGAGAGGATACTCAATATTCCGCCATACCTTTTGTTCATCCACTCGCTTCTCGTATTACAGAGCTGCTGAATAATTATTATCCTAGGAAATCTCTCCTTTTGTCCTCGTGTTAGCACAGGTGCTGCTTGGCTTACATAGCAGAGTTTTAATTGGGCATATACGCTTCTGAGAGCCACAAACTTTCTATCATAACAAACCATACAGCTCTAGATGTAAAACTGTACTTTCATCAGTAATTGACTTTCTAAGACATACTTTGGTTTGGGTGAATATTTCTCTGATATCAGTTATCAAAATGAAGATATTATAAAGATAGCAGAACACGAAACTTTAATTCCATTCTTGTATCAACACTGGAGGGTATCTCCTTCTTCCTTCGTTTCAGTATCTCTCTGAAGCAGTTATTTTAGATATTTTATGTTGTTTGAGAGGTAGTTGGAGGAATTGTAATGTTTAATAAAATGGATCAAATGTAAGGTAGGTTATGTGTAACCATGACAACCTCAAATGAGAGGAAGTTCTTAAAAGTTATAAGTATCCTTCTTCTGCTTAAGAATGTCGTAGGAGAAAGACGTATATTTCTGTCTCTCCGAGGTTGTGCAGAACTATTTTGAGTGGGCATTTAAGATCTAGAAATAGCGTGTATGTAAGAAAGAAATAGTTTTGGCATCACTCTTCGTCAGATCATTGAAGTGTAAAGATGTGTTATATGAAGTGCCAATCTGCAAGTTCGCAGATATCTTAATCTGTAAGGATTCGGTATTGAGTATTTTATAAAAGGATATAATGTTCAGATCAACATTGTGATAGGATATAATAATGGTTTTAGTAGAATAAATTCCAATATTTTGAACAATAGAAAAGTTTTTATTGTTTTCTACAAATTATTCTCGCTCTGATACTACGGCCAGAGAAGGAGAGAGAGAGAGAGAGAGAGAGAGAGAGAGAGAGAGAGAGAGAGAGAGAGAAGGCTCATTGCTCCAGGGCACTGAGGTATACTTCCTCAAGATCGACAGAGAAGGTGAAAATACCTGTCTTCCATCCAAAATGATGGCCACAACGTGGAGCTTTTAGAACACCGTCGTCGTCTACAGTTTTCCATTTTGCACCAAATTATTCAGCTCCAAATCACCTTCGTACATATTAGTTTTCTCTCATCTATACTCTTCCGACTGTTTAGGTTGTTTAACGTGACACATTGGTAGGTAGATAAAATTTTGTATCAAAACTTTGACACAAAACTCCACTGGAAACAGATGTTTTGAAGTGTTTTTACGAAGCTAAACAATTTTCAATCACCCTTTCTTATTTATGTGAGTTTCCTACTTTTCTTAACTGGACAGTCCTTATTCTCTTTTCTCTTGTCTATACATAACGGAATTTCGCAGGAATTACAGCGAGCAACCCTTAAAAGATAAGACTATCGCTTAAAACCTACCACATTCCCATATTGCTCTTGCATCCACAAGAAAATTGGCAGTAAGATAAATTCTGCCAACGTTTATCTGGTTTGAAATCAAGTATATACAGAAACCAGCGTCTTAAGACTAGTTTGTAAAAGAGTAGAGAAAGCTATGTGAGAGCAACACAACATACTTTTGAAACTGAGTTTAATGTCCGCTCTTAATGTCAACGACATCTGACAGTTATATCGGTGATAAATGCTAAAAATTGGAAATTAAATGCTCTAGCGTTAAGTTTTTGGGCATCACGCTGGCATTTAGAAACCTCAGTCAGGTAGAAATCACATTTGAGAATTGATCAGATACTTCTCTCACAAGTGCGTAGCTTAACGATCTCGTTCACATTGGCCGATGCCTTCTCTCACTTTTCCTTCTCAGCCTTTCTATCTATCTCTCTCTTTCTCTAAATGTCCCCTGATTTCTCCTAACGAGAAAAAAATGCTGCACAAATCTCGGTTTATTATTAAAATTTTGTTCTAGGGTGTTATTTCTAAAGGTACGTGGGGTATGTTTACGAAAAAAATAAGGATATTTAAATATCTAGTAAGTAATAACTCTTATTACATTCTCAACCGGTTTAACCGGAAAAGGTACCTTCTATCTCTGCCATGTTACATTTGACCTTTCAATGTATCTTTTCTGAAGAACTATGAATAATACAGCAATGATTTTTTATAATATATGCTTAAACTGTTTGGCAATAAAGCTACATTTTTGTGAATATATAGCATTAAAATGTAACTATAATAAAACCTTTTTAATAATGTCCTGCGCCGTGGCGTAGCGGGCTAAGGCCCTTCCTATAATAGGTTTCCTTGGTCCCTGGCCACGGAAAGCGGCCCGGGTTCGATCTTACCCATGAGGTGCGGATCTTAGGTCCTGGGTATAGGACCGGTGCCCACTCAGCATCGTGAGGAAAGTGAGGAGCTTACGCTAGGTAAGCGGCCCTGGTCACTGAAACCAACATTCCGACTGGGGGATGCCGAGATGCTGACCACATCTCCTCCCCGTATCGGTTGGATGATCGTCCACCTCTGCCGTGCGCAAGTGGGCGTGAGGCCGGCATTCGGGTTGGCAGGCCTTGGCCCTCTAAGGGCTGTCGCGCCAAGGGTTATTATTATAATAACCCTTTTTTTAATAATAATACTTTTTGGTACACTTGAAAAGAAAAAAAGTATTCACTTTCCTTTCCATCTAAGTATTGAAAAAATGTCAGTTTATAAATGTGTGTCAGGGAAACAGTCTGTGAAAATTTCATTGTTCTAGGATAAGTAGTTTCAAAGAAAGGGTACATAAGGCTTACAAAAGTTATGGGAAAATGAGTAAAGTTTTACAGTATACTCAAGGTCTGTTAAAACATTCCTGCACCATACTCATTGTTGTCATTATCTTCTCTATTCCTCTTGTTCCTTCTCTTCTGTCTAGCACTTTTATAGGTGTCTTCTGCCTCTATATCAGCCTTGGTAACACTATATTGCCATTTCTTTAAAATCTTTTAGAGCTAGAAATACTTTTAAACGGAACAACACAATCATGTGGAGTTCAATCCCCTAACCTAACACTTTGATCATCAATAGCTGTTGTACAGTTTTCAAGTCCTTAGTTACTTTCACAGTTTTCATTATTTATATTCGGCTTTTTAATGCTACCAGGCCCTCCAGACCTTTTTCTGAACACTTTAGCAGAAGATCTACCATTTTCCTCATTCAATAACAAAAAATACGTTTAGAACAATAGGATGCAAAAAGTGAAAGAGCAAGAACAAGCAGGGTTTCCAATAGCTGACGGTGTAAAATGCGGGAGAAAATATCCCTAAACGTAACATATCAGAAAAAATTCTAAGAGGAGCTAGAGAGTGAAAAGGGGCATGACCCACTCTGCAGCATGTAATTTAAACCCACTTTTAGCCCCTTTAAATAGGTTTCTGGTGCAAAATAAATTTATATTCATATAAAACACAATTCAAACTATGAAAACAAGCAAAAGAACAAAACATTATATTTTCACCATTTTTAAGGTATCTTCTCCCCATAATTATAGGAAGTAATATATTCCACAGACAATTCTGTGTGAAGCTTTATTAGAAATGAATATTTTTAGAACTTCGAATCCAAAAACAAAAGCTATTGCTTTTATTTGAATGAATGTGCCTCCGCGCTTTAAACAGAATATCTCAAAAGTAAAATGTTGAATGAATGCCAATTTAAATGCAGCGTCTTCCAAGGATGGATCACGAAGCATTTCTGAGAATCCTTCTACCCTAAACCAATCTTTACTTGCGATTTTGATAAAAAGGATGACATATTAGAGATAGGGACATCAACAATAAAACATGTATCTTTTATTTTCTAACAGCCTGTGCTGTGTGTAATTTTGTATAGCACTGTGTAATTTTGTAGAGTTGCCTCGCTTTATGCAAAGTTGCCCCAGCTAGAGTATACAAAGTAAACAGTAACTTTATATCACATCAAGAGTAAGATCTTACTGACAGCCGCAAACATGTTGGTCAATATGAGCTGTAAGAGTTTCGAGAGAACTTACTGAGGGTGGAAACAACCTGAAATATCTGGTTACCTCGGAAACGTTTCCACCCTGTCTATATATAATTGCTAATGAATGCTTGGGAATACGGTGCAAATCGCGGCTTTGTAGAGTCTGTCACATCTAAAAGATTTTTAACTTCGTATGTCTTTATATATCGTATGGCCCATACTCCCATTGGAACCTAAGTTTCGTAACAATCAGTTTTCCTTTAAAAACAAAAGAAATCACTACTGGTTGAAAAAAAAGAAAATACGTCCCATAAAAATCCAAAAATCATATAAAAGCCAGAATGGAACGCCGCAGATGAAACACCTCCTTGATGCAACCTTGTAGGTGATAAAATTCACACTCAATGCAGACTAACTCTGGGAGCGTTGGCACATCCGGAGAGTTGTTGCATTCATTGTCACTCAACCATGAACCACCGCAATGCGACCTTAAGCAGAAGTCACATTGAGGTACGCAGAAACTACGTGAGCATTACCACTGAGATCTGGGCTTATTGTTTTGCTAGAAATTGGGATGAACGCACTTCACACGGGTAAAAGCTTCCTTAAATCATAATTTGAAGAAACTTCCTCAACTTTATTTTTTTAATTTCAAGAAATATTATATTAGAAAATAGTAATAAGATCTTTCTCAATTTCACCACTTGATTAAAATGTGTTATGATTTTTAAAATAATAATCGACAACACATATTTTAATAACAAATTAGATAGAAATTGGCGCTTAGAGACTATTGTTATCATATTACTATATAATTAAGAACAGTTGCTAATGAGAAAACGCATCATTTATTACAGAAAATGTCATGTGCAGGAAATTTTGTCACAAACCAACTTACTACATATTTTCAAAGAAACGAACTTTATATGTTGAGCTTGGTCGAGGACCCTTCCCCTAAAAGGTACGTAACATTTACCACTCTACCTCAAAAAGATTTATATAATTATAGAAGTCTAATGGCGTCAAGTCTGGGGACCGAGCTGGCCATCACACAGGACCTCCCCGTCCTATCCACCTATTTGAAAACTTCTCATCCACAACTTCTCTGGGAACTTGTGTGCATAAAGTGTTCCACATGCATCATGCTGAAACTACATTGATAGACGCGTTTCCAATCTCACATCCTCCATGAGGTGGGGTAGAGTGTGCTGCAGAAATGATTCATATTTCAGAACTATGAGGTTTAGAAACGTGAATCTAAGTGTGTTATCACTAATTGTAGCTCTAGTTTTCATTATGCTATCGTAAGCATTAATGTTCCATTAAAAACGTAACTTTGTGTTGGAAGTGTTATTTGTTTACCTTTGTGGATTGTACATACCTTCTCATGTTTCAATTTGGAGATATTTGAGGTCGCAGAGTTAGGTGGAACACCCTGTATAAAAGTCATTCGCAACGTGGTACATTTCAAAGGCTGTCATGAAGATAATCAAGTCGTACATTTTATGTAAATTAACATATTTTAAAAATAAGCAATGTTATCAAAATTACTGCAGGCATTTTTGGGCATCAACGTTTACACAACATTTAAGCAGTAGTTTGAGAAGGGAGATAATCCTGTAGTATCTTAAATGCAAATACCAAACTTATATATAAGAAAGCATGCAGTTATTAAGAAAAATGTAATTATTTGAGAATTTTCGCACTTTAGCCAGCTACATATAACTAAGACTACTATATAAAAAGCAATGTTGAATAATTTATCACAAACATCTCATTTGTAATGTTGATTACACTTTAATATAGTTGACAATGGAACTATCACTATACACATACCTGTATTTGCTTGAAAGTTTGATGGCATCATCTCTGCTCTATTGGGACCGCTGCAGAGTATAGTTGAAAGTACCCAACAATGAGTCCAGAATATGCAGGGACGTATAAGAATAACAGTATAGTACGGAAGACATTGTTTACCCCTGCGGGCAGCAGTTTACATAAGGCATACGTAAGGAGCGTCCATACAAAGTTGACGAGGGATGTCCAGCAGTTTTACTTGTGAGTGGTCACATGTGGCACTTTTCAGGGTTCAGTTTGGGACATTGCGCATCTGCTTTGCAACAGATTTTTGGAACACGGCCCCACATAGAGCAGAGATGATGCCATCACAGTCTAAACGAGATACAGGTATGAGCATAATGATAGTTCCCTTGTAACTTCTATTTTGTGGCATTCAGAACACTGTTGCTTTTTGGCAGGGAAAATCCCTTGGAAAGGAAACTTAGCAGTTTAAGTTCGAGTACACAAAGCTACTAAGAAAAAAAACAAGAAGTTCAAAACAAAATAGAGACACATTTGAACCTATATTCTATGAAGCCATGAAACAGCAAGAAATGAGTATGTTGGTAATGTTTCAGCTATCACATTATCATTGACAAAAGTGTAGATGCCTTTGTATATTATGTAGGTATTATATAACATTAAATAATTAACTGTGGGAAACTAATGTGAAATTTCCATTTTCATGCTACAGAATACTTCACCGAGCGGGATGGCTCAGGCGATTTCGTCTGTGGCCCGCATTCAGGAGACCCGGGTTCGATTCCCGTGACTGACCTATCTGGCCCATGGGTTTTCCGGGGGTTTTCCCGGGACGCTAGACGAATGCTGAGTAGGTTAATTACACCAACCGAATTTCCGGTCCCTCTATTTAATCTCTATCATCATTTCATATCATCTCTCATCTGGTGGGTTCTTTCAGCGTAGAAGTGTCGGCGGGAGTCTCGGCGGTGCGTGGCAGGATGATATGCTCTGAGGAAAACTACTTCCTCCTCCGGTAGCTCGCTTGCCAGTCTCCGCTCCTCTGCTGGGACCATTTCGGGACCGCCTGCCAGGGACCTTTGGGGCTCGGAACGCCTGCCTGGGAACTCTGGGGCTCGGCTGCTGTGCTCGTTTCCGTCCCGCTGTAGAGGAGCGAGTTCGTTGTCTTGGTCAGTCGGGGGAGGTCTCTATCGAAGTAAACTGTAGAGACCCTGCCCTCTGTATTGTCGTGGCTACTTGGGTCGGCCACCATCTGTCTCCTTCGCCTCATCCTTGCTCCCGGGGGTGCCTCCACTTTAGGGCATAGGAACAATGGGTCCAGCATGGTGGCCTACATACCGAATCCCCTCCATAATGAAATCCTAATCCTACAGAATACTTCTGTCTTTTGTCAGAGTTTACTCTTATTATTGTCAACTTAGCTGGAAATCGGTGCAAAGGTGAAGATACCTATAAGCAATATGTATGCACATACATCTACATATTATATATACTGAACTTTAGGCAGTACCTAAATGAAATAGTTGCTCTAATGCTTCTTAACATTGCGGTCACAAAAAGCTGTAATAGCCACAATGAGTTCTGATTTAAAATCGAGCCATATGTTTCGCTTTGCCTGCAGTAGTTCCACAGAGCTGTATAGCTTACATAATCAGCTTTGGTTACTTCCAGCTATAGGCCTTTGTTGATCCGTCTGTGGATTTAACTTTAACGACAATAGTGGAGTGCAATTTCTAAGTAATAAAACGCGACCATTTGATGGGCCTCCGGGCTGCTACGGCGTACATGGTGGCTTTTATTGGGATTATTTGCATTATGGGCAAGCTTTTAAAAGTGTCCTCAGAGAGATCATAGTGACAGTTACAGGCTTTGCCCGCAAGGGGCTGATTTAGCGCTTTTGTAGCTGGGGTCGCTCTTTGAATAAAGCCCTGAATTGTGTTCCAAACCAATTCTTTTCGGCCACCATTCTTTCATATTAGGTCACTCCATTGAAACTTCGTATGAAAGGAATGTAATTGGACGTTGTCCGAAATAGTTTTACCACCATTTTATATATACCTAACCTGGTTATTAAATCTGATTGTAAGTATCACTTCTACCTTTCAGTAGTGATAGCATTCAGAAACTTTTATCGTTCAAACATTCCCTAAAATATGCCCATTTCTTACTTTACGTGAGAAAATACTATATTGTAACAAAAAATTGCTGTCGATATTTAAATAAAACTACATCTTAGAGGCTTCTGAATAAAAAATACATTTTTACTTTTTATATTGTGTATTTGCAACAAGAGGAAAAAATGTTGCATTCCACCCAAAAAAGTTCGATGGCATTCAACCGGAAATAAATGTCTTTAATTTGAACAGCTAAGTCAAAACGGAAATGTCAGTTAAATACCAAACTTCACACATAATATCGGCATCTTTTAAAAATGCACCACGAAGATTTAAAAGAAACAAGGTAAAGTAAAAGAAAAATATCTCCATGTTGAATATAACGTTTTATATTTACGTTTTTCGAAAGCTTTGATGTTGTCAAAAATGGGTATTATTATTTTGAGTAAATTACCATATATATTTAACATATTTTCATGATAAATAAAATACATTTCTTGAACTACTTAAGAATGGCCACTAATGTGCTCTGAATGAAGTCTGTAAAACTGGTAAACAGTAAGGGATAAACAAAAGCCTGATGTATAATGTGGATTAAAGTAGAACTATATCAAATAAATTGTATAGCATTAACTATTTTCAATATATTCTGTGTTATTGTTTGAAGTTTTGCAAAAATTAGAAATGTTCTCGTTTTCTTTCGTTCCTCCTCGTCATACAAATAGGACCAAGTATAAATATTACCACGTAGTGACTTGCTCTTAAATATTCCATCATTTTATTTACAAGAAAATATCTTATATCACTTCTACGCTCGTCTGTCTAGATTAATATAAAGTAAATATAGCAATAACCGTATCTAAGAATAGTTTCTGTATGGGCGAGTAAAAAAAAAGTCAGGTAAATGTACCATAATATTTTGAAAAAAAAAAATATTCCTATGTAAATATTCGATACTCCAAAAGTATCACATAACAATTTCTCAAAATTATTTATTTGCACATAGGTGTCTGATATGCAGATGTTACTTCTCTACATAGTCCTTGTTGTCTACGCATTTTTGAGGTAGAGTTTTAAAGATTGGTAAACAGCAGAACCCAGACTTGTCCTTGATGAAATTTACTTCTCATGAAGACTTAAGTTTCAATGTGTGGAACAACCAAAAATCACATGGAGCAAAGCCAGATGATAACGGAAGCTGTCTTAGTGTTGCAATACTACGTTCGAGGAGTGACAGGTGTCTTGTGGATTGGGGTATTCTCTTGATGCAAAATGAAATTTCACACCAATTCAGGTCGCTTTTCTGCTATTGCAGGCAACACCTTTTTCTTCAGGATGTCTTGGTAAAGCCTACTAGTGATTGCCAGGCCCTTTGGGAAACGATGAATGAGGATAACACCTTTTTGGTCCCAAAAGATTGCATAGCAAATTTTCTCAGCTGAGGCTCCAATTTTGAATTTTAATGATTCTTATCACTGTACCATTGCTTAAGCCTGTCTGACGACAAGTTTGTTCAAGTCACTCGGCGATGGCCTCCCCTCTCGTGGCAGAACACTCATGGACACTCTTCCCTTATTAATCCACCTTTTTACATTGTTATAGTGCATAGCTTCATACTCATATATCTGGACAAGTTCATAATGATTATTAATGCAGTTTTCATCTTTTGCACAAAGACATTTTATGATTACAGGCTGTTCCTTTTGCAAAACGTCTATAATTACCAGTATAGAAAACACCACTCAAATGTTTAGTACACTTCACATAGACACACTGACTGGAGTATTTACTGTTAGCAGAAGGTGTGATCTTATATACGCCCTTCCACATTTAGGATGAACAACATGTACAGTCACCAGTAACATTTTATGTGTTACTTTTGGAATGCACTATGTGTATGAACTAGATAACTGTAATCCTTGTTTCACATAAGCTTATCCCGTATCTCTTAACGGTCACGTGACCTTATCACCTCTCATTGGCTGCTATTGTAGTACAGATTGTTGTGCGGTAAAAATTAGTCCGTTATTTAACATGATGATATATCTTTATATGTTGGAAGAGAATTGTCAAATTTATATTTTCGTAAATTTTTGAATTAAATATATTACCCAACAGAGTTTATTTATCTGAAATGCATGTTAATTCTTAATCGAAGTAAAGAGGAGAATCCTTTGCTCTCAAGCACATGGCACGATAGCACGTGATTTAGCGGTAGTGATGACATATCTGTTTATATAACTTTTTTCACTGAACTTGTTTCGAACTGGATTAGTCAGATATCGCCATTCGAAGTTGTTCTGTGCCGAGTGCGAGAGCTAAATTATTTTATTGATCGCTTATTGCGCGTGTACTTATTATATGTATAATGGCGGAGTCTACCGCCGGTTTTTCGCTGAAGCATTGCAAGGGAAAACCTTTACAAAGTGGCGAAAAAAGAATTATGGTGCATGTATTTAATACACTCACAGAAAAGAATCCGTCTTTGTCAGTGAGAGAAGTCGAACAGCTGTGCTCTGAACTTACAGGTGTGTTAGATGCGTAGGAACATCGCGACATGAAATTGAGACAAGAGGAAAACTTACCACTCCAGGGGGCGATATCGCTGTGTGGCGAAGACGTTATTTAAGGACAATCAGACTGCACCGGGATACAAGTCGCAAAATATACTACCTAGACGAGACTTGGGTGAATGAAGGACACACGACTAGTATGGCGTGATACGACTTTTAAGACGGAAAGACAAGCATTTTTGCAAGGTATATGTGCTGGTTTTAAAAACATCCCAGTGGAAAAGGCCGAAGGCCTTTCGTTATAAACTTGTTTCAGTTTCATTGCTCATGCATTCAGTTTCAACTTGCTCAGTTTCTTTATAAACTTCATTACTCTTGCATGCCTTCATATTCTTATTTGTATGTTTTTATCTATCTTCCTGGCAATTATGATGATGTTTACTGCAGTTTTAAATGTGACAGGAACGCACCGCCTATGGCCTATGGCGCGAAAGCATTTGCCATTTAGAGTGAGGAGGAAGGTAGTTGCACGCGGAGTAATACATGTCAGCGGGGCAAGGTTATATGAAACAAAGATTAAGACATAAAGTTTGGTAAGTATCAATCATGTTATGTAATTAAATATCCTCCAAAAATAAAATTGGACATATTTACGAAAATTCCTTCCCCACACTAAGCTAACTTATGGAGAACTTTCCTAATTTGCTATATTTTTCAAAAGACACTAATATATTTATCGTAACATGACAAATGAAAGAAATGTGTACCTTAGCAACATAAATATGCTAGCGCGATTCCAAGCATGCTGTATGTATACAGCTCACAGAAGTTTATTTATCATTTACACCTGATATAGAAACCCATTTATATTAATTTTTACAAAGAATTGTGAAGCACCTGCTGTTAAAGTTAATTAAATACCAGGTCTACCTCCTAAGGTAACTTGAAGAAACACATCAGCTCTCATCTAGATTTTTACAGCAGTTGTTTATACACGTAGTCTGTATTAATTAGGTTCACAGCAGATGGCTAAAACCTCAGAGATAAATTATTAAACTTTTGTTTTACAGGCGAAAACTTCAGATATATTTGCTTCATATATTCGTAAACTTGCTACTCAGAGCACTGTCACTTGCAGAGTTTGTACTGTGTTCCTTTACCAGAGAGATATTTCCACGTCAGTGCAGGCAGTTGGTAATATTCTCACCGACCGCAGCTCGTTTCATTCCAGTGTTATTAAGAAGCTCTCTCCCTGCAGTTTCACTTTGATTCTTTTGTTTGTCTCTTATCTCTGTTTCTTTCTTGTGCGCCTCCAACTTCGCTCGATAATTATCCAGCTAGTTTATTACGTTTTTGCACGCTTCGTGTGCAGATATCAAGATATATGGGAAGGTTCTAATGTTCTTAGGCGACAGTCGGCAGAGACCGCACTCCAAGGAGAGAATTCATCATACTGCCAGACATGGACAGGCAGAGGGTTGGGTCCCGTCTAGGGAATTTATTTCGAGCACGACGTTACTATTAATGAAGCAAACACTAAGTGGCATGCCTAGGCTCAACAAATAACCACCTAATTCTCTAATGGCTGGCCACGAAAACATCTTATTAATACCAACAAATCTTGTCTGCTACATTAAAACGATTTTCTTTCTTTATTCTTCAACAAACAATTTTTGTTGTTCTAAGTGATAATCGAGATAAACATTTGTGAAAATTATTTTATTACACATTCCTTATAAATATATTGAGCATATGGGTATGCATTAAGTGATGCTGAAATATTTCGAAAGATGTCACTGTCTCAAATTTGGAATTCCTTCTTTTAGGACATACCTTAACCTGCGATTGCTCGCTTTCTTATACAGCAGACAAGCAGAAGAATCGAGTCGTCCAGGTTTACCTGAGCGGAGTGTTTGCTGTCCAGCACCCAGCCGCTTAGTGCAGTATAATAGAATTGTCGTGTGTCGCAGGCGGTTGTCTTGGGCAGTGTTACGTCTAGCCTTAAATGAGCACTATTGCCCCGTGAGAGGTGTGCACCCAGTGCTGGCTGCGCTCTTCCGCCTGCCTGGGAGGCATCTGAGCACAGTCCGCTTGACATGCTAGAGGGAAAGGAACTAATGTTCAGGTATGGGACTTACCAAGCCCATGTCTGGGCTTGGGGATATGGAGTCAGGGGAAAGTGGCTCTGTTTAGTTCTGGTTACCCAAAGCATCTTTGGGCAACCGGTAGCTCGGTCGGCGGCGAGGAACCGTGTGGTCGTAACGTCCAAGGTGTTCACCAGGTTATTAGGATGGGTGTCTAGCTTACTGTAGATGGTGCGGGATCTCTTCCGCACCACGTCCACAATGTACTGGACTCAGGACTAGGTGTGAAGGTTGCGGGACGGGAATCTACGTCCGGTATCTTAGATAATTCTCAGTGCCCTGTTCTGGACGTACTGTAGTCTGTGGATAGTGGTCGGAGCCGCAGATCCCCAGACATCTTAGCCGTACAGAATCAGGGGCGGTATAATCGCCCGATACAGGCGTAGCTTGAGGTGCGTCGGCATGGTGGATTTTAGTACAGGGTACAACTGCCTGAGTGCTGCATGCCCTTGTCCGGCTTTGACACGGACATGAGGGGCGTAGGTGAGGTCGCGATCGAGGAGGACGCCAAAGTATTTGGCAGAGGGAACCCAGGGGATTTGCCTCTGCCTCAACCTCAGCGACCAATCCGGTCGCCTAGCTCGGACCTTAGCCAGAAGACGAGCGGAGCTCTTCTCGGGGCTAATGGCCATCCTTCACCTCTCACTCCAACGGCCGATGGGTCGGACCTGGCGCTGCAGCGGAGGATGACAATATCTTAGGTTCTTGTTACGTGCCATTATGAGGACGTTGTCGGCATATTGGCACGTAACAGCCTGTGGTTCTAGGGGGGAATCAGACATGTTGGCCGCAAAGAATAACAGTGACAGAACACTGCCCTCCGGGACTCCCGCGGCTTTCTTATACAAAATCAAACTGACTATGTACTGATTGTCCAAGACAAGAAGGCATGCTGGAGGAATGTGCAACGTAATCACTACCTCCTCGGGATGTATACTCGACTTCCGAGAATGACAAGAATGGAAGACTCGTTTAAAATACAGAAGTGTTGCCACATAGCTCACCTATACATAATACATATCGCTGCAACAAACATTAGAACTGGCAGCATGGGTGACTCATTCATTCATTTCCTAGTAAACAGATCCGCTACCATAGCAGATATACAGTTAAAGCTCCTCTGCCCTTCATACCCCTCTAGCCTTCTTGTCGTGGGCATACAGTATTCTTCTCATTAATTTTTTGTTCAAATAGACTTAGGGATAGCAGTGTCTCATTTGACATCTGCAAATATCATTCAAGTGGAATTAAGTGTATAAATACATCGCTAACATTGTTGAGAGCGGTATTATTCAAAGTGATGTGCATTGTTAGATTTTCTTCTAATACAGGAGTTATCGCGCAATACTGTTCTGTAGTTGGCGTACATGATATAACGCATGCAGATATATCGGGCACCTGCATTTGCTATTCTCGGTAGTAGTTAAAATGAAACTGACAACATATTGTTGATTTTTATCGACACATAGAAATTTATTCTGATGCATTGTTACGCTTACTTTCAACATTTACTATTCTGCGTATGAGAAACGTAAGAAGAAGCACCATAAATTGGGTTTTAGGTATATTTTTTTCTAAATTGTAATAATTACAATCTGACAGCGGCTCAATGCTCTAGCTCTTTCAACTCCGAAACTAGGAAACCGCGAAGTGTATGCCGAAAAAAAATGTTACAAAATGGTTCAAAAACAAACTCATATAACTAAAACCACACATCTCAGCTTCCAGGTGCAGGTAGGTGCAGCAAAAAACGCAAAGACATTTTTTCATTGTTGGAAATTATTTTTTTCCTCCTAACTGCTGGCATTGTGGTAGGTACAAATCATTAATTATAAACAATGACTCAGTGTTATTCAAGTAATGTGCGAGAATTTCCTCAAGCATATTTTGAAGAAATGTCAGCCTTCTTTAATGTTCAATTTGAAGAATAATTTTACAGAGATATCTTTGGTTCATAGTAGTTTAAACATAATTACAATATTTCTCATGCAACTCGTATGATAACTGCAACGATATATATTAAATTGACACTATTAAGAAACCCATCTTGTTAGAAAAAAAATTAACACGGAAGTGATCACGTGACAAGTGATACGAGCTATCCCTGGTTAAAATTTTAACCGTACCTCGGAAATAGTTATCTCCACAAAAAATGCTGGACCTAAATTTTAAGCCTTAAGATATCAATATTTTTGAGTAGTGGCATCTTTTCTGTATCTTAAGGTTTACAAGTTATGCAAATTCAAAATATCTTCAGAGGCTCAAATGTTTCATTTGTTATGAAAATATCTATACTGTAATCAAAATCGGAGGATCATTTTTGAGAAAATCATTTCCGTACATATTTCTAATCAAAGGGTAGCTTAAGGGTGATGTTCTTGAACATTTTCGTGTTACATTCTTAGAGTATGCTGAACTTGAGTCCCACTCTTCGTATTTTAGGCTATTTTTGGCAATCCAAAACATACTTTTCCCAGTGAAATCCCGGTATCCAATACTTGGATGGAATGCTATCATCATCATCATCATCATCATCATCATCATCATCATCATCATCATCATCCTCATCATCATCATCCTCATCACCATCATCACCATCATCATGCCCGCCATGTCCGCGTAGATGGTAGCATGTCTGCCTCACGTTCAAGAGGTCCCGAGTTCGAATCTCGGTCAGGGTGAATTACCTGGATAACGTTTTTTCCTGGGTTCTCCCTTATCCTCAAAGTCGAATGTCGGGTAGCTTTAAGCTCCATGAACCCTGGACACATTTGAGCATCATTTCACCCATTTCATTCACCGTCCGATATGACAACGTTGGAGGACGTAAAATTACAAAAAAAAAAAAAAAAATCATCATCATCATCATTATAGGACGATGAACCTTTTAGGTTTTAAAAGCCCTTAGTTTGTTATCATTTGAAAGAGAAGTAAAGCTGGTGATACCATATTGTAGATTTGTGACACGTAAAAGATCCTCAAGGCTTATAGAAAAAATTAAGCTAAGTATCTTTCATGCCAATGCGATTAACGAGAGTTAATAAATAAAAGAGTCAATTCAATATTTTTTTCAAAGTCAGGTTCAAACCTGACTTTGTTACTTAATTTACAAATTAGGTGCGAGTACCTCGTAAGTGCAACATTCGCTTTGTCCCATTGCTAATTCTGAGCATAAACCTTTTTGTGCAATCTTTTCCTCACCTCTCCCCCGCCAAAAAAAATCCCTATATTTTTTTGTTTTCTCTTTTTCTCCTTTCTGAGAATTTTATCTACCTACCTATCTCCTGGTTATCCCCTTTGTATAAACAAATTTTATTCCCCTATGTAATATCTCCCTTTGTTTAATAAACAGAAAACAACACTGTGGTGCTCCTGGCATATAATACACCTTTTTATTTCATTATCTCATATACCTTTCAAAAGCAGTGCTACTACACTCGTCCAAGCTAATCCTTCCATTTATTGTCTATTTTATACAAATATACACCATTATCTTATACATTTTTCTTTATTCTTTTTATAAAACCTCTAACTCTAAGCAAAGTTTGTCAGCATCATATTTGTTTCTTCCCCGTCATCAAAATAGCTGTTTCAAACTCGGACAGAGTTTGGGTACAGACCAGTGTAATTAGTAAATACATTAGGTGTATGTGATTTCAGCTAAGTAATTATTGATGTATTGGAGTTTCCTACTACCAGTATAAGTTACTTCCTCACGGAGGTAAGGAAATGAGGTTTTGGAGTACAATTCTGTATCCTCTCCGTAATTAAATTTTATACCAAGTTAAGCGCATTGGAGTGTTTCCAGCAAGTACGATTATCTCCCCTGACGTTTATCCACAGAGTGGAAGGAGGTAGGGGAAGTCCGCAGTCGGCTGTGACGTCATTCGACAAGTGTAACAACAGTCCTGCTCTAATTAAATTTGGTGTTTGTGTGCCACTCAAACGATTAGCTTTTTATATGACAAACAAACCAGTGCAAAGGGAAAGCTTTTCCATTAGGAATGCCAATGCCTGCTTTTTATTCCACTAAGGGCATCGCGTACTTTATGGCAGTGTCCGTTTACATAGAAATCTGTAGCTTTGCTTTAGAACTTCTAAAGCCCAGGCGAGTAATGGAAAACGGGGGCAAGGTTTAATATGAGGGATTATGTACGTACAGATATTTGGGCAAACATCTCTGGATTTCTCACTATTCATTTGTACCATTTTAATAAGAAATTGATCTATAAACGGCACTGTTAGAACAGTCCTGTAACACTAACATTTCACTACAAAGTGAATAGAGTGAATAAATATTTATTTTGGTAAATGTGGCATTAAAATATTCGACACAAAATATTTATAACTAAAGCAAGTGCGAACTTTCTCTCAAGCTTAATTTCATCAGTTTGCCATAACTATACGAGGGTGGACTGAAAAGTTTCCGACCTCAACATGAAGATGGCAGCACTCGTAAATAAAAGCTAGTAAATTTCGCTGTTAATCTGTTGACAGCTACTGACCAAAATTAGTCATTTTGAGCGCTTAGTTGTTATGTAACAGTCGTTTGAATGAGTTGATGTGAGTGTTTTTATTAAAATGGAGAAAATCGAGTACTGAGCTGTAATTAAATATTTGTTTTTGAATGGCAATACGCCTTCGCAAATCAAAGACGACCTGAATTCTGTGTATGAGGACTCTGAACCATCATTTACCACAATGAAAGTTTGGACAGTTGAATTTAAACGTGGCCGTAAGAGCTTGAGAGTCCTTGAACGTCCGGACGTCCAAAAACTGCAACTACCGACGAAAACATCGCCAAAGCTCACCAAGTGGTGCTAGACGATCGCCGAATTAAGGTGAGAGGGATAGCGGAGGCTATAAAAATGTCCATGGAACGTTTTTGTCACATTAAATCAACATTTAGAGATCAGAAAGCTGTCCGCTCGTTGGGTGCCGCGTTTGCTCACGTTATATCAAAAACGTGTTCGAATGAAACTTGGAGCGCTCTGTTGGCGCAGTTTAGGTGCAATAAATCCGAGTTTTCGCGACTATTAATTACTGTAGATAAAACTGGATACACCATTCTGAGCCCGAAATAAAAATACAGTCCAAGCAGTGAACTGCAAATGGGGAACCGGCTTTATTTTTTTTTGCTGGTAAAGAGATGGTGACTGGTTTTTTTGGCTGGTCATGGAGTTATTTTAATCGATTATCATCAAAAAGGGAAAAACCATTACAGGAGCATACTACGCAAAATAACTTGACAAGCTGAAGGCAGAACTTGCAGGAAAACGGCCATATTTGAAGAAAAAGAAAATCGTGTTTCAGAAGCGATTGCAATGGCGCAAATTCATGAATTACGTTTTGAACTGCTTGACCATCCGCCTTACTCACCATATCTAGCCTGAGGCGACTTAATTTTGTTCCCTCATCTGAAAATTGTGCTCGGAGGACACAGACTTTCGTCAAATGAAGAGGCAATCACCTCCGTGAACAATTATTTTGCAGACAAAAGCGCTGAATACTACACGGACGAGTTATGGAGATGGGAGCATCGTTGGGAGAAGTGTGTAGAGTTACAAGCAGACTATGTTGAAAAATAAAAAAATAAAAAATTCTGAGAAAACATACCACACCACCCTCGTAAGTGAGGTCAGTGGTGTATCCCTTTAAATTTTTATATAGGAATTAGGGGTCATATAGGGTACCAAAAGAAAATTTGGTGGAACCGTTTCACTAATTCATACTTAAGGAGGAAAACATTCATATGCACTTTTGTAGTGGCTAACAATAACTGAGGCTGCAGATCGGGGATTTTCTTTTCTATGCGAGTGTGTGTCTATGTATGTGTGTGTGTGTGTGGGGGGGGGGCAGTACATCCAAAATAAACATATCTGTGTCTCGACATTCTTTTCCGAAAGTGAAGGTCTGAAAACAAAAACATTATTTACTTGTTAGAAAACTTTAAGGGTTTCTTTCAAGTTTCTATCTTGCCTTCTGGAGGAGGTTTTCATCTAAATCAAATATAGTGACTCTGCCCTCTGTACTGTCGTGCTTCCTTGGGTGGCCACCCTTTGTCTCCTCTCGCCTCATCCTTCCTCCCAGGATACCCTCTGGGGGCATAGGTACAGTAGTTCAAGACTGGTCGCAGTGTCGAACCCTTGTAGACACAATAGCAATAGTGGGATACAGTACGCCTACGAGATAAGCAAATATTTTAAGAACTGCTCGCGATATCATGACCTTTAATATTCTAATTCCATTAACAGGAGAGAAAAAAAGAAAGAAACGGCATAAGAACTTATCATTCAAGAAAAACGTTTTAAAGGATACATTTTGAGAAAATCAAAACCTTCCAATAATATTTTATATAAATGGTAGCTTTTATTTGTTTCAAAATTTTCGTGTCGCATATTAAAATGATAATAAATTGATATGCCAAGTTTGTTACTTAATCGACTCTTCTTTTTTCATTATTTGTTAAAGGGCAGACCGACGCACACACCTTTTTTTTTTCAAAATAAGAAAATAATTTTTTTTTGTTTTTTACTTATCTTTCTTAGGCTCAAGGAGTCTCATAGCAGGTATTTCTGAAGAAATATTATAGAGAGTTTTGGGGTGGAATACAATACTTCCTAAGCTTACTGGAAGTCGGAGAAAAAATACTTAAAATTCAAAGTAGAAACAGAAAAAAATAGATATACCTGTTTTTGTTTAAGCATTAATGATGTAAAAATTCCGTATGTAATTCATAGTGTCATAAATATAACAGAAAAAATATTTTTCTATTTAACTGGCTCAAATAGTATGTAGAGGTGCTGAGGATACTATGGAATAGTCGGGAATTGTGGTATACCCAGATTTCTGCATTGTTTGTTGCTGCTATTATGCGGGAGTGCCATGAAAGTCTCCCAAGATGCACTGCAGTCAGAGTTGAGAAGCTTGTCATTTCACTCGCTGTAAAATAAAGTGTGTTTTGTGATATTCAAAACTCTTGTAGGAACATTTTCAAGTATTTTAACCCAAAAGCACGCATGAGACTTGACTATTGAAGTTAAGTGTAAGGTACACTAAAAGAATTATATTTTTTTATCTGGCAATGTTTTTTACTACTTTAAAGGTTTATTGTTCAAGATGCAGTGTCGGGTATTATGGAATACTTAATATTTCTTAATACCCGACGTAAAAGTGAAATATTCCATATAGCCGTGCAAAATATATTGCATAGGAATAAAGTTACAAATGATTTTGAATATATTATAAGCAAAACAATTATTAATAGTGATATAATTAATATTAGTTATATAAATAAGTGCTTAATTTAAATCCAAAGTATATTATTTATAATATGGTTGGTTACCAACATTCGGCACATGACAACCTTGTCCTTCGGAGTAACCTCACCCCACCACTGGACCCATTTCTCAGGTGTAGGCACACAAAGGGCGGTGTCCATTACTTCCAATGGTAGGGTTATAGTGAAGATGGCGGTGAGGCGAGAGGACCTACGGTTTATACCGTGAACTGCGAACCACGTTGGGCATATGAGACACTTCATATGTGCTAGATAGAGGTGAAGGCGTGGATAGGGCTGATTTAAAATTGCCACCCCAGAGCTGGGAATCGAACTTGGGACCCTTAGCACGGGACCCGCGAACGAAACCACTGCGCTACTCCGGTGCCCTTATTTAAAATATTAAATTCATTGAAATGCAAATGAAATTTATTTGTTCTGCCATTCCAGACCTGGCCTATGATTTAGACCCATAAATACTTGTTTATACATGTTTTCTCTATTTTAAAATAATTATGTTTTATGTTTTATGAAATCAAATCAATTTGTCAATGTTTTAAACTACCTATTCCATAAAACTCAACTATTTCAACCCAACTATTAGCCTCCACTCCTAACATTTTTTCAAGTGCATTGTTTTTTATAACAACAAAATGAATAGCAGTCTTTTTAAGTGATAGTTCATCACAATTAGTTATATCCTGCACTCACGATTGGCGATTTTAATATAAAAACAGTTAACTTACTTTTAGACGTGTAAGTGATATTCCATAATACCCTTCTCTTATCTAGTAGGTATTATTTATTTTAGTAAGAAATAATAAGTATCTTCCAGGATGTTACATGTGGTTATATCATTTGACGTTTACATATCCAGGATATGGCGTCTCAAAAATATAGTAGGATAGAATGCTAATGAAGTGTTTGAGTCAGGAATACATCCCTAGCGCTTCTAGAGTATTCTACTATGTACAAACATTTCTGTCTGTCAAAGTAAACGTCAGACTCTCCTGAGTGGCTGATCTATGCCGCTTAACGCATTGCACAAACTTTGAATGTAGTTAAAACGCGACTTAAATAATTAAACAGCACTGAATAAGCGCGCCATAAAGACAGGTTTCTATGCCAACTGTAGCAGCTTCTACTTGCATAGTACACTAAGTTTTGTGTATTTATCTCTCACATTGGGTTCTCCCCCGATAACTGGGCTGAACATGAATCTCCAGGGAACATTAACAATAGGTAGCGTTATTTTTTTATGCACACTCAGGTAAAGTACAGGTCATCGAAACAAGTTTGCAGCAATTAAAAGAAGTCATAGCAAAGAAATGTTTGAGATATTAAAACGAGTTTTTTTTTTTTTTTTTTTTTTTTTTGTTTAATTCAACATCCCAAGAGCTTCTTTTTCTAGCTTAGAACATTTCTATGTGGCTATGTTGCTCTGCAAACATCATGCCAGTAGCAGTGGCGGCTCGTGCCTAAAAATGATCGCGTGCTGCGGATAAGGTCCATGCAACTCAGGTATTTCGAAAAATGAAGTCCATGCACCTATGCTTCTTCATGGTATAAATAGAATTTCTACTTACTTTCGCTTTTTGCTCAATTTTTAGATCGCATGTTGATCTCCCTAACATTCTTATACTAAGTCTTTCTTCTAATGCTCTCCTTGAAAAGCGAGTTTTCAGAAGTTTATTAACCGTGTTCATTATTTATTGGTTAAAGTTTTCGTAGTACTAATTTCCTCATACACTGAATAAAGTAAATTTATAACATGTTTCACACTCTCACACAAAATAAAGAAACTGATATCAATCAGTAAATAGCGTTACACAAGGAACACTTGGATACAATGCGAACATGCAAACCACATGCACTTGTTATGAGAGATTCTCGTTATGGTCGCGGGAATGCAGTATCGTGCCAACATGATAAGTGCATCACAATCTTTCCTGCGATTTAATAACCATTAGGTATTGCCTCTGTTTACGTAAGAAGGATGGAATTAGTTTCTAAAACTAAAATATAAAACAACTATAAATTGTTAAATGATATTCAATGCATATTCAAGTACTGCAGCTATTACTATGAGTGTTTGAGTGTTGGTGGTCCTGCTTCACCGAGCAGCGAATGATTACCGCGCAACACTCAGACGCACCACGCATTTGTTAAAAACTCTAGGGAACTTAGGACATTAGGGAGGCAAGAGGGGAAGGTTGCACGCATACGCAATAGCTGATTACCGAGCTTGCTGACTCTCAGCACGTTGAAGTCATGGATACGTTCCATTAGTTACCCAGGTGTTTTCCATGCATTAAAAGTGCATTATTGCTGGTACTCGATTTCTTATACTTATAATAATGCCTTGTTATATACATGCTCTTTTAAAAGTTCTACAATGTGATTTATAAAACAGAAAAGAGCGTGCTGCAGAACGCCAGTAGTGATTTCGGTCCAACAGACACCATACGTTTATTCTTGGAAAATCTCTGTCATACTCAAAATTTTCACTGGGCGGTTTAAATCCCCAAATTCTACAATTACGCCAGTTGACACAACCATTGACATAATGTAACGTCCTCTGTCAGGTCACACGTTTATATACGCTTTCGTTTGTTAAGCATGCCATTTGTGTCAACGCAGCCGATTTCCTGAAACTGTACATACCACCGTATAAATGTCATTAGCAATAGGGGGATCACACCATAAATACAAAGTACGCTGAACAGGTACAACAGATTTAAACTCCGCTAACCACTAGGCGCACAGTGCTTCCCCTCTACCAAGACGCCTCCGTAGTCGCAGATGGTAGCGTGTCTGCTTCACGTTCAAGAGGTCCCGAGTTCGAATCTCGGTCAGGGTGAGTTACATGGATAAGGTTTTTCGTTTACCTTGAAACACGAATGTTGAGTAACTCTAAGTTCTGTGGACCCTGGACTCATTTGAGCATAATTTCACCCATTTCATTCATCGTCCGATATCACTTTGGAGGACGTAAAGTACATTAAAGTGCTTTTCTGCTGAACTGTCCCCATTGCATCGCAATCTATACTAAAACAGTGTAGACGTGACTGCACTTGTTCTGCGTATCATTGGCGGAGTGCTGTCACATCTACAACAGTCGGTAAGTTTCCAGTGTTTCCCGGTCAAATTATTAATTTATTTCAATTGCAACGGAAAATATAATATAAATTGCTGCAACCTTTTTCGATGAGTTCTCCATAGCTGCGATACCTCGATACTTGGGATACCTGCATTGTATCGATATCGAACGATACTTCAGAAAATTTCTTCGATACTTTTTCGATATTTCGGTAGTTTCTGCAACTTTTATTTTGTCATAAAATCAAAGAATAAGACCTGAAGCTTTCCTAGCGACGAATATGCTCAAGTTGTTCTCGGGAAGCAAGCCAGGTGAAAATACGATTAGAAGTCGACGTTTCGGTAGTGTCATCTCTCCCATCATCAGGATATTTATTAAATGTTATAACCACAAATGAAACACTAGATATAATACAAATATAAACAAAGACAAAGCTCTATCAAAATTTGCATTACTGAATAAAAGACCGGCCATAAAATGGAAATCCGTCGACTTAAGAAACACAGATCAATACAGCTTGATAATCAAGTTAAGAAGTTACGTTTCTTTCACCCAATATATGTTCTACACTCATGCCATCTCCTGATCTGGCATTTAATTTACTGAAAACAGTCTTTTGTTCAGTAATGCGAATTTTGATAGTGCTCTGTCTTTGTTTATATTTGTGTTATATCCAGTGATACCTTTGTTGTTATAATATTTAATAAATATCCTAATAGTGGAAGAGATGCACACTCGCGAAACGTCGATTTCTAATCGTCTTTCCACCTGGCTTGCTTCCCAAGAACAACTTGAGAAAAATCACAGAATATTATTGCCGGAAATAGAACATTTCAAAGTTCGAGAAACTGCCAGGAATGTGCTACCTGTACAGTAAAATTATGCACGATGACGATTTGTCACTTACTCTTTCTAGGGCACTGGATTACTGGAAAGCAATTTCAAAATTTACAAAACTGAAAACAATAAGTCACTAATTGTTTGTGTATCCCCAGCAACATTTTTCTCTGAATAACTATTTAGCACAGCAAGACTCATTTGTGACAGAAAATGAAATAAATTTGTCCCGAAATAGTGAGCCTAGAATTTCTGATGAAAAACTTATAAAATTGGACTGTTTAAAAAACGCATTTTGCGTTGGTCATGACTAATGTAGATATAATATTGTGCTTCATTGTACCATAGTTCTTACTCTTAAGACTGACGTATAGTTTAAGTACACTGATATCGAGTAAAATTGGTATCAAACCTTTCCTTATATTTATAAGTTTGATAAGTTTCCATTACATATCTAAATTTAGGGTGCAAAATTTGAGTTGAATATTCCTTTGTAAGTTGCAGAACTTAAATTCCAAGCTTGTTGTTTTACTAAAATTTCCTTTAAATACATGCACACACCCACCACATTGTCAAAAATGTGACGTGTTACAGTCTCATGAAAATCTCTCCTAACTCTTGAACGAGATTATGCTTCTTCCATTCAATTAAAATTAAACGAGATAAAATTTTTGCAAAAAATATTTATAGTATATTAACTACATAGGCGAACGGAAATTTGAAAATGCAGTACACTTAAGTAAGTTTAAGTTGGCAGTTAAATATTATAAGGGTTATTCTTTATGGGATGACTTGGAAATTCCGTTCAGTTTGGAAGAGCAAAAATGAACATATTTCCATTTGAGAAGGCGTTTGAGAATTCAAAGCAAAGGAAGCCAAGGCCTCATTCGATATTATAATTTATAAGTTACAACACATTAATGAAGAATGACAAAACTTCAAGGATTATCATCGAAGTTTCAAGCTATATGTTTCATTTGCCACGAAAGGACGCTAAAAGTGTCACACATATGCGCCCGCGCGCATGCACACTAGCATACTTACACACAATTTTTAAATGTGTTTTTTTTTTTATTAAGAGATTCTCAAAACAGTGAAATTGCCACGTGGAATATGCAAAATACGTAAAGTATATAATCATACACTAATCGACAAAAAATTTGAGCCCACTCTAGAAGGATATATTTTTCTGAAGTCCAGAACGCTTCCACGGTCAATTTAACCCTTTATTTGGCAAATGATTTTGCTTCTTATTCCGGTCTTGCTATACTTGCTAAACTGGTTCTCATACGGCTTTCTGCGGTGCCGCAAAGCATTCGATTCGAAAATTCGTTAAAGAGATATACAATCGGCTGGCCCCCATTCAAAGCTAAACGTCATGGGTTCGAATCTCGGCAACTGTAGTCAAATGTGCCTGTAGTAGGGGACGTCGAGGACCCAAGTAAAATAATCGGTGTGATGGCATGCTTGAATGTTGACGGGGTATCATATGACTGCAGCTGCTTGGATTTTGTCTTTTTATACTAAAAAACACTACACTAATATACACAATTGAAAAGACTCAAAATTTTGCTAGTATAACCAACAAAGGCCAGTACAATTTGATAACAAAAAGTCCGCACTGAAACATTTTTAAACAGAATACAGCGTCATGTTGCCCCAGGGCAACACCGCCAAATAAGGGGTTAAAATGGAACGCGTCTCCTTAGGTTCGTTCTACTGAATCATCTGATAACTGAGTCATAGTAAACATTCACTGATAATCGAGCGGTTATATAAAAGTGTGTAGGAGCTAGACGTTTAATGGTTCGAATCCCGAGCATCATTTTGACTTATTTTATTGCAGAAATACGAATTTTGCATTACATACATTGTAATATAACTTCAAATTGCTAAGGTTAATTTTATAGCACGCATGTTCACAAATAAAAACTAAAACACCCATACTGTGTTTTCAAACTAAAAAAAATGCTTATTCCTAAATGTAAAATGAAATAAAATAAAATGGAAATTGACTTAGTATAGGGTGCGTAAATTTTCTGTTTCTGCTACCGCCCTCATTCTGCGGGGCATGAATGAAACCAAATGCCTATAGAAATTTTCACGAGAGCATACTTCGCATTATATGCCAACAAAATTCATAACAGATGAATGAGCCCGAGTGTTTACACAACCAATATTAAGGCAATTTGTATTAACATTCCATTTATTTTGAAAACGAAAAGAATATGTTATTTTTGTTTATATATATGGATGTGTTTAAAATACTATTATTATTTATCTTCTGCAATAAAAAATAAGACGTTGCCATTAAGGTAACAAAAATAAAAGACATATACACATCAAGGATTCAAACTCATGTTGGTCTCCTTACAAGACATGTGCGTTTTACCGCTCGGCTATCATGCATATGGCCAAGCAGCAAAGCATCTCTCTATATATAGCATAGCTTTGAAATGAAGCCAGAATGGTATATTCTGAACTCAGCGTCATCGTATGCTTCCAATCTTTTCCGAATCGTACTTTGTTTCTGGTAGCTACTCATTTTGTTTTGTGGGAGGGAGAGGATCTAAGGCTGTATATTATTAAACGTTAGAGATAGCAGGTTGGTAGTTAAGACACTGCTTCCTAAACTAACTCCATTCTTTTCAAAAAATATTACCTATATAGCTGTTTTTATCCTCACAATTTTCAATAGCGAGTAAAGCTAGATTTCTCAAACACTTTATCTTCTGAAGTTAAGCATCTCCATAACACAATTTAACCGCAGGTATGATCCTTTTCTTCAATATTTTCAATAGCGCCTTACTACAGTGGGATTTCATCCCATGTAAGCCGTAAATGTCTTCAGGGCATTCAGTGTATTAGATGCACTTTGGGACGTATCGTTCAGCAGCTGTTCTATTGGGAACTGAACTGGGAATTGACAGGACAAACTCAATCACCGTAACAGCCCTCTAGCCTTAGGGGGCAGTTTCTGTCTTATTTGAAGATGTACTAGGGTCAGCGAACGCGTAGTTGTCACACAAGGGATGTCAACCAGGAATTGTATCTTATGCTTTGCAACCGTTACTATTATATAAGATCTTAAGGTCTTAGTCATTTACCCAGAACAGACTGAGCTACAGCGCTATGTAGTCTGCACTTTGATGTATCCGCATGGCCGACGTTCGTGACTGACGTGTTATTAGTATACCCAACTATTACTCTTACAAATTTCATCTGTGATATCTATATTCTGGTAGTATTTATTTATGTTGATGTCCATGTTTCTGATCGGTATATCAGAGCTGGTACTGCCATTGATTTGTGTAATTTTACTATGGAGTCTTGAATATGTGTACGAATAAACTATATAAGAATGAACACAAGTGCATGAGCAATTTATTGCAAAGCCGTCCTTATATTAAAGTGGTCCTAAGCAAAACGTTCCGAAAACAATGAAACGTGAATGGAAGAATCACTTTAGGTAATTTACATTTAAATTTTTCATGGGGAACATCGTATTGGTAATCCCACATGATTATAAACATATATTAAAATTGAATATGCATTCAATAATGGATTTACATGCTCTTTTTCCAACAATACAAACGTATTACTTCATCATTTTCGAGCGAAATGTTCCCTTTTCAACTGCTGTATATCCTTCTTATATTTATTTGTCTGGTGGATTAAAAGAGGATTGGCCGCGAACAATTAGACTGCTTGACTCTCATCAAGAGTGACCCAGGTTCGATCTCAGCTGACTGCATGAGAGAATTGTGGTGGCAAACACGGCGCAGGGGTGGGTCTTCTCCGGTATCTCCAGGTCCATGTGGTTTATCGTCTTGTATAGGAAACCTGGAAGGTCTATTATTCGCACACGGTCCTTTCACTATCACTGATACTGCCATGTTGTGATGGCTAAAAGGCGCCTACACCAGAGTTAATGATAGCTGTTGCAGGATTATAGCGGTACCATCAGATGTAACGTCACCTGAATTTTATCATGGTGACGCCCCCATATGGTATAGTGTCATGATAATCGCGCCACTAATGGTCACCTACCGTGCGTGATTGTAAGGGAAGTGCAAGAGAGTAGCTCATAGTCGGGGGGCACTTTCTAAGGAAGTGGGTGTGTGGTGAAGGTTGAATCCTTCTGAAGTATACATGTAACTTAACAATGATCAGCTTTGGTTTCCAAATAGTTTTATTCTAAATAAATAATTTTGGTAATCCATATTATAAGGAAACAATAGAAAAGGGATAGCCAGGATAGACGCCTGTTGGTGTTACTTCTAAGGAGATTCCTTGAGCCTCAAATTTCAGTTTGGAATATACCCGAAAAGATAATCAATTTTGCAGAGGACACACGTTTTTCCAAAGCTGCCAGCCATCGTAGTCGTGACCACTGGAGCGTATGTCATAGAGGGTTGCGAGATTGATTCCCGCCTCGATTCGTGGTGTTTGTGTATATCGTGTGTATATCTGTAAAATGAGAAAAGACTAAAGATAAAAGCAGTAAAGCGTAGAAACATAAAGCGGCAAAAGAAGGAAAAGGAAAAGCTAATACAAAAAGGCCGGTGCATATTTATCTCTGTTACTCAACAATCGGAATGCAGGGGTTTAAACATGAAGCTGCAGCTGACAACGTAGCTGATTGGAGTCTGTCAGCACGCGTCAGCTAAATTGACTCACGTGTGCGAGGGAGGAAATGATTCTTAAAGAGTTAAAAGATTTGTCCCTGTAACTCAGTTTCCGGAAAATGACTTGCTTGTAGGTCAACAGGAAATTACATGTTTATATTTCAGTATATTGTACCCTGAATGTATCAATCATATATAGTTATGCTTTTACAAAATCATGCAAAATTGTTTCATAATATGTCCTTTATCACGTAATTTTCTACCAAAGTTTCCTTATACCATATCTCTAACCTATCCACTTTTGCTTAATTTAATATTTACCTTATAAATCTCATCTATGCACATCTCCATTGTTGTCTTATCCGGGTATCTAATTACACTGGACAACAAACAAATAATTTTTTAATGTTTCGAGCATTTCATGAGGCAATTCCTACTAATTTTGGGTTGAGAAAAACAAATATGACAATGAAAAAATTTTATTAGCACTAGTTACTATGATATACACAAGGTGGAAGTATTACATATTAACGGATTGAGAGAAACGGATATATTTTAATTACATGCTAACAACAATGAAAGTGCACTTGATTTTTTAAACTGGTAATTACATGCTAAGAGTTCTAAATTGCTGGAAAAATATTTCGCAGATAGTCGTGTCTGAAGAGCTTCGTGTGGTGGCCTATTGACTTCGTCGTCTTTTAGCTTGCCTCTTGTGATGGAGTTCCGCAGAGTCCCTATACAAAGACCAACAGTAATCCGCAAGCATTAATTCATTCCAACGACCCTGATATCTTTGTTCCATAACAGAAATGTCCTGATGGAATCTCTCCCAAGTTCATCACTAACAGCTCCACAACTAGGAAGGAAAAGGTCTAGGTGGGAGTGGAGAAAATGAATCTTAAGGGACATGTTGCATCCAAGGTTACGGTATTTTTGCAGGAGCACTGTCACTGTCACCACGGTATTTTGACAGGTGCGCCAACTCCCCAAAAAATTCCCCCAAATTTAAAATCTTCACTCTAAAAATGAAATGTCACTTTATCTTCAAAACAAGAGCTAATCTATCATTTTTATGGTGATTTTTTAATTCAGCAGATGGAATGCATGTAAATTCACAATTTTTAAGCCCGAAATATTTTCACTGTTGCCCGGTGTTATCCAAGGAGAGTCTACCAACATGAAATAAAGAAAAAGCATTTTAGAAACCAGAAGCATGGGCACAACTGTACATGTTTTGATTATTCTTCACGACTGAATCATATGATCAATGTCAACATTCTGAATGTGAGATTCACTTTCTACATTCGCACCAAAGGGTAATGATCCTGCTTCACTAGCATTAATCCGGACCTGCATCTTACCCCCACGGCGGCGTAATGCGATTATGCAGGGATGCGTTAAATTTGCACGGGGACTTGTCGCGTGCGTTAACATGTCAGTTTTGTTGTAAACACAGAGCAAAGCCGGTCGAGGTAGATCACGGACGAGAGAACTTCCAAGCCGGGTTTCTTTCGGAACGAGGGTAAAGTCGTTAGCCCGGGATCATTTAGATTCAGCCGACACGTTCAAGGTCCCTAGCGTGGAACATCCGTCTGCCCCTCAGGTTCCCCTGGTGCCCAAGTTCACTACTTAAATGTAATAAAGTGAGGACGTGTAATTTGAACACAGGAATTTCTGCTATTATTGTCGCAGTGCAGCTGTTTCTACTTTCGCATCCGTTTATCTAGATAAAGAGAACGCTTTGTCGGAATTACCTGAAATAGCGGGGTTTAGGTCCGGTAAAATCACCAATTAGTATCTTTACCTTTTCTACTATGTCCTTCGAGTAAATAAGTATTGCATTACACCCAAAAATTCTGAATGGAGATTTCAGCGGAAGTAGGTACACAGTTTGATTCTCTGGGAGTTTAAAAAGGTACTTCTTTCTTATTTTTTTTTAACAGAAAGGTTTTATATAAGCGCACGTCTTGGTATTTAAGGATATCTATCACTGACATTTCATGAACATTTTAAAAAAAAAATCACCTTTTGCTCTTTAGTCTATAAAATAGTATAAGCCTTCCTGAATCCAAAAATGCTTAGATAGCATCCGGAATCCATTTTTAAATGCTCTAATCTAGTTTGAAAGTTACATGATTGCTAGTGCTTGATATGAATTCTAATTCTTTATCCTTATGTTCTCATTGAAAACTTCAGCATTTTTCATCATTTAAGATACTCCTTTCGTGGCAGTTTTGGTGTTAGACTAATGAAACTTACTACACACGTTCATAGAGACACAGTAAATAGAAATTGCCCTGGGGTTTATTGTGAAATGCATTTAAACCCACATTTTGTACTTCAAAGCACAAAAATTTCAAATTTGGGACAAAAAAGCCATATTCATAGCTTTAAACATTTCTGGAGCCTAAAGTTATTGAGGCATAGGGAAACCTAGGACAAATTCAAAATATGGATGCATTAGGAACCTGTTGTTAAAATATTAGACCAACATTTAAGTTATTTTGTTGCAAGGGACTTTTTAGGTGAACAAAATAAATAAATTTGAGCAGATATTACAAACTATCAAAATGAAATTGACAAAATTTGAACCGTATCGCATTTGCACTAAGTTACATCTGCAGCATAAATCTTAAAAGGCTTGCGTTATTCATTTAGGATTTCAAATTTTCAGACATAGATATCCTTAAGCTTTTGCATACCAGGCGGGATACTGTGGCATCCCAATATAACTATTGTATTATTTCTAACTGTTTGAAATACTTTATAACGTTCAGACTATGTGAAATTACTTAACTAGCCCACCTCGGTAGCGTAGATGGTAGCATGTCCGCCTCACGTTCAAGAGGTCCCGAGTTCGAATCTCGGTCAGGGTGAGTTACCTGGATAAGGTTTTTCCTGGTGTTTTCCCTTATCCTGAAATATGAATGTCGGGTAACTCAAAGCTCCATGGACTCCGGACGTATTGAGCATCATTTCACCCATTTCATTCATCGTCCGATATGACATGATGTTGGAGGACGTAAATTACAAGGGAAAAAAAATGCTTAACTACCACCACTAAATCCTGTCATTGTTAAATTTTATAAGTAAATTTATCTATATAAGAAATAATAATTGAAATGTTTATTGGAGTCCTTTGGTACCTCTCTTGGGATTCCATGTAACCATAAATCACACATGTATAAATGCACATTGGGTGCAGGAGCAACAGCACTGTCACACTTTGGAGTCCATTGTAGAGTTGCACGGGAACTCTACCAGATAAGCCTAGAACATTACACATGTTAAAATGCACACTGTAGAAGGTTATTGTCACCGATCGCATTGTTGGTTGGTGCCGCGGCCGCAAGCCGCAGCCGGCGCGTGGGCTAGCGCTGAACACTTGCCGAGAGAGAAAGAGACTGTTGTAATTTTAGGTCCTCCAACATTAAATCATATCGGACGATGAATGAAATGGGTGAAATGATGCTCAAATGAGTCCGAGGTCCATGGAGCTTAGAGCTACCCGACATTCATCTTTTAGGATAAGGGAAAACCTCGGAAAAACCTTATCCAGGTAACTCACCCTGACCGAGATTCGAACTCGGGACCTCTTGAACGTGAGGCAGACATGCTACCATCTACGCTACCGAGGCGGGCTATACAGAGAGATGTCTGGATAGTTACATCTTACTTTTGCCGCCGTGAAAGGCCTTGAAACTTCGGCGGCTTTCTAGAACAATGATCGGAGGTATAAAACCCGGCAAAGTGTTAGAGGTCAGTCAGTTGTTAGTGAGTTGCAGTTGTTAGTTGAGTGTGCAGCTGTGTGGACATTTAAAGTGTATCGCAGTGAAATCTTTTATTTTTTACGTGTGGCGGGAGTAACCAGACGACCTTGAAGACTGCGTTCGTGTATGTTACGTCATTTCGCTGCTGTAAGGGGTATACAAAACGTCTTTTTACTGAAATAAATATCATTTTAAATTCTGCAAACAAGCCTTTTAATTCTACGAGCGCATAAAGTCGCATTATGATGACGGAAGTGTGAAATGGATGTGCGTTGTTGTGTAATGATAATTGGCCTTCAGTTTTGTTTGCTATAGCACGTTGTATGTGGAAACAAACATTTAAAAAGCTAAAGTTACAGAAGAAATATGATTTATGCAACAAACGAGATATGGAAGAAGCAATGAAAATAATAGAAGCAAATCGGAGACGGGAGAGAGTAATGTGGAGAGTGTGTGTTGAGAAATTGAAGATAATGTGGAAGAAATAGATATGTGTACAGAAAGAAGGGAATACAAAGATGTGAATGATAAAATTCACATGCTGGAGTGACCTACATTCACCAACAAAACTGGCAATCAACGTAAAAACAACCAAACAGGAGTAAGAGACACATTTAGGATATTTTGTCTAAATCTAGCGATATCACAATGACTTCTAAAAGTGCTTTCGATTATAAGGACTTTAATGTTGCCACCTAAAATAGCGGAGACAGTTGTAAAATATAAAACCCCAAAACCAGATGCAGTTTATAATTTATGGAATCCAACTCATCCTTCTAACAAATTAAGGTGGGTCTCAACAAATACAACATAAATGTTCGGTTTCATAGGGCTCCTTGTAATTATGAGAGCACTGAGAGCTAAAAGAGAGGCACTATCTATGCTATCTTTTGTGCATAGTGAACGTGTAGTTATGAAAGCACAGAAGGCCTGCAAAAATTGCATTGATTCTAACTGCAAAGTGCGTAATTAACAATAGGCACTACATGTGAAAAACGAAATACATAAATTGTTACCAACTTGCCAAGATGCTTTTGTTTTCTCAATACATTATTATTTTAAGGGATTAGTCTTTTTCCATTACTGTGTTACTATTACGATAGCTTTTCTTTCCGTAGATGCACCGTACAACAGAATAATTTGCAAAAGTCGTGATGATAGATGATTAATTAATCTCACCTTTGGTGACGCAATGGTAGAATTCTTGTAGATACCTCGGCGCTGTGGAGCAATGAGTCCTACCTCTGGTCGTAGTATCGGAATGAGAGTATTCTATGCTGCAGTTATTGGAAAATAAATAACAGTTCTTCTCCTTAAATATGGTGTGATTTATACCACGAAACCAATGCAGTAGATTCTGTCCTTTCACAAATTGATTGTTATTGCATCGTTGAGATTTAAATTTTTGCAAACTCGCAAAGCGACAAAAAAAAAGGCACGTCTTACTATGAGGACGTTCCTTTTTTATAATTTACGTCCTCCAACGTTAAGTCATATCGGACGATGAATTGAAATGGGTGAAGTGGTGCTCAAATAAGTCCGGGGTCCATGGAGCTTAGAGTTACCCGACATTCGTCTATCAGGATAAGAGAAAATCCCGGAAAAAAACCTTATCCAGCTAACTCACCCTGACCTCTTGAACGTGAGGCAGAAAGAGTTCCTTTGCAGAATGAAGCAAAGTTAACAGAATAACTAAATTGCTTCTATTCTATTGGCCCACGTGACCACATTACGTAATTACATTATTGTAATTACCAGTAGCAATACTATTATGTAAGTTGTATCATTCCGTGGTCTACCCAATTTCACATTTCCTATTTTGTGCCAGTTACTTTTTCCAGAACAATTTATGACATATTCTTAAGTATTGGAAACAAATGAAATAACCGTAACAATCGTGTCTTAACAATACATTTTCCTTTGAGATGCTCTGGAACTGCCATTGATATACAATGTTATATTTTTTAGTTTCTTATGAAGAAGGTTAATTTCAGCATTTCCCAAGGATGACACATAAAGTTTTTAAAAATGGAGGAGGAGAATTATCCTAACCAAAGCTAGGGTTTTGGAAGGAAAACTTTCCGAAAATTTCGATTTTCCTAATACCGGCTTAAGCGAATTTAATTAAATTAGCATAGATTTAAGATATCATCACAAGATATTAAATGGTACCTTGAATTATCACGATTAGCCTCCGAATGCTCTTAATTTAAAATAACTTTTGCATAAACCACAAGGGAAAAACAAAATCTCATTATACATCTCGTTAAGTACAGAATGTATGTTAATAGCTTCATCTTTTTTTTTTCTTCCTTCTTACCTTCTTTTTCTATTTATTTCCTCCTTTCTTTGTTTCTATCATTTATTGAGCATTTCTTTTGAGTATTATTATTATTTTCACCATAAAATACTTTCTCTAGTACACTATTCACCTCTTTTGTGTTTTAGCCATGAATTTCAAATCCACCACATAGAAATCCACTCTTAAATGACGTAATTATGCATTCTTCAAATTTCGTAGTACCTATAAGGAAATATAAAATAAGATAATTTCTGCAAATGTTTATACCATTTAACATGAAGTAGCTGGAAGAATTAGTATTTGAAATAATACTCGTGTACATAAACCAATTACTATGGATACTATAAAACACATAAGAATTAGGAACACGTTTCTGCCTTTTCTTCTGTTGTTAATCATATTTTAGAAAAATAAGTGTTACTGTCGATTTTTAAGAAGTCACGTATTTTAGAACGTAGGAGAGGTAGGGAAATGGAGAAAAAATACAGGTAAAATGTCAGAGATTAAGAAAATGGCGGTTTGGAGCGAAATGACAATATCAGCAACGGCAGTAAATTTATGGTTTCTCCAGTTAATTAGTTCACAATACATTGAGTTATGCTCCGGAGTAGAAAATATGTTTTAGAAACCATAACAAGATATTATTGTGTTTTCTGGGGATGTCCATTGTGCAGCGAGTATAAAACTGGGCTTGCATACGCACGGCTTTGTCACAGTGAATTGCCAACTTTTGGAATTACTAGTGGTTGGTTTCATTACCTTCATCCCCGAAACAAGAGGCAGTTCTGCATATTTAACCGTTGTCCATTTCCTTTCGCTTGGGATCACATTACTGTGTTTGAATTGTTGAACGGAACAGTTTTAATAACTGTGCTTTCACCTAGAGTTCCAGATTTGAGAGTGTCACTGCAAAATTTTTGAACCTCAGAGGAACATAGATATATGGTGTTAGAGATATAGCCGTAAAAATTTGCAGGATAAATCAGATATAAAGAACACCCTTATCTCAGTATTTAATTCATTTGCAGACTAATAATGTTAGTTATTAACAATAATGAGTTTTCTGGTTGTTAAGTGCTTATTTTCTCCGATTTTGCGGGATAGATCTTTCGGGAGGGTAAAGCAGTGTATATTTTTTCACATTTGTGGAAATATGCTCAGAATTGTTCTAGAAAATGTGTTTTGTATCAAATATAATGTAAAACTGGGTAGGCCAAAGAATGACACAACTTAAGTAACAGTTTTCCTATTGGCTGATATTATAATAATGACATTACGTAATTTTGTGACGTGAATTAATAGGATAAAAGTATTTAGATATTCTAGAAACCTCGTGCGCAGAGATTTGAGAATATTTAGATAATTTGGCGTCATTCTGCATAAGATCATCGATGTGTTACGACGTGTTTTCTTTGACGTGTTTTCAAGTCTGCAGAAATCTAAAGTGCAATGATGTAGTATTAATCATTTTATAAAAGGAGATAATCTACAAAGTTTAACATCCTGATAAAATATATCAATGGTTTATGTGGGGTAATTTCCAAAATTTTTAAAAAGAGAAAGTTATTATTTTCTACCATAACAGCATAAAAATAATTCTCACTCCGATACTGGGCCAGAGTTAAGATCATTGCTCCAGAGCGGCGAGGCATAGATCTACAATAATTCAAGATCGACACAAAAAATGTGACAGTAGTTCTTCATTTACCATCCCTTGCGCACTTTGGACAAATTATTCTGTTGCAGCAGAATGGGCAATCGATTGCGATAGTCACTCTCACGAAACTAATAAATGGTAGAATTTGTTACTGTTCTTACGTGACTAAATATTAGTTGTGTTAGCTAGAACTTATACTTTCATACAAAAAGAAATTGGAACGTTTTTAAACTGCTTTTTATTTTAATGTGCAATCTAATTGTTATACTTAGGGTAGCCAGCCATGTAATGAAATGTGAACATATTTAGTGTGAACATATAGTATGTGATGTAGCCGTCAGTGATATTGGTTATGGAAAACAAACTTCGAACTGGAAAGTAGTAACTCATGGAGTACCCCAAGGTTCCGTGTTAGAGCCTTTATTATTTCTGATCTATATAAATAACCTCTCACTTTATATAAAGGACCTTGCAAGTACAGTTCTTTTCGCCGATGATACTAGTGTCCTGTTGACCAGTACAAATTTAAACGAGTGTATAATTGAAATGAATTATGTTTTGAACTGTATGTCAAGCTGGTTTAAACCGAACAAATTATCTATGAGTCTAGACAAATTTATAACCTTTCGTATGTCACATACTCAAATAGAAATCGGGATTAATGATATGTTATTAGAAGAAATTGACAGCATAAAATTTCTGGGCCTTCAAGTGGACAGATGTTTAGATTGGAAAGCTCACATAAATTATATCTTACCTAAACTCACTCTGCCTGTTATGCCATCTGAGAGCTGGTTAATGTGAGTTCTATTGACACACTTAAATTAGTATATTATGCATACTTTAACTCTATTATGGAATACGGAATATTATTTTGGGGCAAAAGAAGGTTATAAGAATCATTACTAACACCCACAACAGATGCTCATGTAAAGATCTTTTTAGGAGATTGAAGATATTAACGCTACCTTGCATGTATATATTCTCGATCCTAAAATTCTTTGTATGTAATCGTGCCTTATTTGCAACAAATAATGTAATTCACAAAATAAACACTAGACAAAAGTATAATATCCATTATCCCAGTGCTAAACTTTCTTGCTTCCAGAAAGGTGTATATTATGAAACTATCAAAATATTTGGCGCACTTCCTAATGTTCTTAAAGAAAAAATTGATAATTCCGGTGCTTTTAAAAATGCTGTTAGAGAGTACCTTTGCTCATAATCTTTTTATTCTGTACAAGATTATCTGAAAGACAAATTATTCTGATAATGCTTCTGTAGCTCTATAAGTAGTATCTAACTGTTCCAATGACAAATCATTAGCAACAAATCTTTCACGCATGTTGAAAGTTTATTTTTAATGTATATGTATTTAAGAAATAACAAGAATGGTATCCATTGCAAAAAGGTTGAGACGTACTGGCATAAGCCAAGTGAAAGCTGAATTAAAAAGTGTTTGATTTTGTATCATGTATAATTATCCCTGCTTTGTTTTCCATAATGTTGTTCATATGGCCTGTATACTATAGTATGTGTCTTATGTTAACTTTTGTACATATATATATATATATATATATATATATATGCTATTAAACTTTATACCTCTAGACATGCTCAATGTTTACAGCCTTTTCTGGCTACAAGTGAACCTACTGAACGCAAATCAATCTAATCTAATCTATGGAAGGGAAGTGGATGGTAAGGCGTTCTTCACTCGCGATGCAGTTAAGAACGTGCAGAAAATATATAGCAATTCATGTGATGTGTTTTGTTATATGGAAATAACAAGTGTACTGAAACGGATACATGTGTAGGTGCTAATTATCAAAATATCAGTACCTAGTCTTTTTACAGCTGTATATAAAGAACCACAAGGGATTAACTTGCCTCGGTGTCTGTGCTTTGTTTACAACATTTTGGATTCAAAACTATGCAAATAAGTAAAAATGATTGCTCAAATATTTAAATCCTGGTCTATGTATAATAGTTTTGAAATTCCATTCTCTTTGCTAGCAGGGAAAGAGAGAGAAATTACGACTTTCAATTTGAAAACACAAAACGATCACAAGGAATATCTTCTGTTCTAATGAGCGAAAGTTTTCTTGCGCAATGAGATTTTGTGTATCTCGTGTGGTCTGAATTATGCAAATGTTATTCATAACGAAGATCACTTTACAACATTCCCAGTAAATTTAAGGGTCTTCACATATGGTATTCTAAAACATTAAAGGCAGGAGGAAAAATTCAACATTTTATAACAATTTTCTATATAAATATTGGTTTTATTTGGTACGATTTTCTTGGAAATCTTTGTGTTGCTTCCTTGGAAGATGATGATAATAGGTTTAATATTTAACAGAATTTGTGTTTTTGAGCTATGATGCTCTTTTTAAAATTTAAGGAGTTTCATAACTTGGAGGAATATTTTTGTTAGAATCTCGATATCAAATTTATGTTTGGAATATAATATTTCGTCTAGTTGCTTAAATACGTAGCATACCAAGTAAATCGAAGTCGAGTAAAAGGTGTTGTTAGTAAATACAATATACGAGGTAATCTAGTTTTTAACATAAAAATAATCTTCTGGAACTTTTGAACAAGTTATTGATATTATTGGAAATGTTGAATTCTGAATTATATAGATTGGGTACAGTTTAAAGTTCAATTATTTGGGAATATAGAAGATTTAGGGAAGTGTTTAGTCATTGTTTCAATTAAATTCTATTAGATACAAGTAAAGTAGTCTTCGATTTTTGTAGCTTAGCAGCAGAGGTTAAGTGCTTGTACAAATAACCAATTACAAAACGAGGGAACCTGTATGTGTTACTTCCTTTGGAGTGGAGGGTTCGAGGTCCACTGTTTAAATAAAGAAAAGCAGTGGGCAAAGGGAAACGTTAATGCTGTACTCCCGTGTAAGCTTGAGGCTTTTTCCAACATTTACATTTCCAGTCCATGCTCAAAACTTGGTGTATCATCAAAAGAGGCAAAAAAGTAGCTTTTTGGGGAAGATGGAATAGTTTATCCAATCACTCCTTCCATGTTATCCTCCTAAATTTCTGGTTCTTTCTTTTCTTGCCAGCTCTTCTATCGAACAGGTTGTAGAACGTGTTTAATTATTGCAGTTTGCAATGAATACACCTTTCAGGCGTGTAACTAAAGGAAAAGGAAACCGATGGGAGAGGGAGAGAGATTAATTCAAACACTTCCTTTATACAGGGCCGCGACGTGGCCGAGGGGTTAGGTCACTTGACGCTCAATAAGACCGCCAAGGTTCAATACCAGGCGACCGCATATAAGATTTGTGGTGAACACCGCGGTGCAGTGGCGGGTTTTCTCCGAGATCTCTAGTTGTGCCCATCATTTCAACATTTGCTCCATTATCATCTTTCCTTTCATCAATTTCGCCCTCATTGTATTATCTACTTCTCTCACTCTAATACCAGGCATCAGGCTGATCACCCATCCTGGGTTTTCTATCTGATCCAGAGTTTCTGTTTTTCAACCCGATGCCTGAAGACATAAGGGATAGAGGAACAAAAATACCCAAACACCCTTTTACCACGACAGTGGTAAAATTAGGGAACTTGAAGAACCTTCATTTACGCAGTGTGATTATAAATATGAGGACATTACCATTCAGCGCGAATTGTATCTATTGCACATTTCTTTAAAATATATTTTCTTAACTTCCAAAACAGATGTGTTGGAAGATCAAGGTATACACGGTGTTCATCTTTATCTGTGATTTTACCGCGCAAAATTTGAAGTCATCAATAGCATCGTTGCTGGAGCGAGTTTATATACGATTCCCCTAGCGGCTTGCGATCGTATTTGATGTACTGACAGCAGCTATGAGACCTCAACCGGCAGCTAAATATACTATTCGAGAGTTGGCTTTACCCGCGTAATATAAAGGTGCGCAATTTCGCCTGGTGGTAGTTACGATAACTTTAAAAAAATCTATATACTGCAATGCAGTGCATGTAAAGCTAATTATGCAGCCATAAATGTGTAACATGAAGAATATACGAAATTATAAGTCAATAAACACTTATTTCACAATGAACATCTGTTTTCCTGTTATAGTAGTCATATATGCATATTGTAAACTTGTCACATAAATCAGAAATATTTAAATTTGATCTCAGTTCTTTTCTATCACCCACGCTTTCTCACAATGTTACTTCATTACAAACCAGAAAATTGGCTAAAATGTTCTAGGAATGAAAAATAAATTAGTGTTACAATATGTACTAAGCTTTTATCCAAGTCTAAACAAGAACATATCTCTAGTACATAGTGTTATGTGTCCATTGTCTATTTCCTTTCTCTCTTCCCCTTAAAAACTGTCTGTATTGCGAGAAGGTATGCTTGAGGCCTTTCTGTAATAACATTTATTGCTTCTAGATTGGGACCAATCGCTTTATAGCGTGCAGTGTCTCTCTTTTTGCAAGTAACTGATCCTATATCTTATAAATGTTTGCTGGACCTATTGGTTTTAAAAGTCATAAGAATAACAACTTTAATAGTGCTAGACATTTTATTTAAGCGTAAGAATGCAAAAATATTATATCGTATAGTGATAAAACGTAAGATGTTTATGTTGCAAACAAAAGTATGTCAATTTGACTCTGCCTAAACTCTTTGACAACATTACGCTCCGAGGTACCTGTCTGAATGCTGGATAACGTTCCATAAACTCCTCTATGCAGCGGTTTAAATTATATTTAATTGTCGCACCAATTTTAATGCCGGTACGAAAGTAGCATTCAACCATGAGGGTGCGGTGCTCTGAGTTCATATCCAGGGGAAGCTGGTTGTATTAGTTACCAGCTCTTTTTCTCCGTAGAGGGCACTATTGTACAAAGATAGACTCACCAGTCAACTATGACGTCATTCTTGCTCAATCTGGGGGCGGGAAATAACGAATAAAAATGAACACCGTGTATAGTAGGCAACAAAAGCTATGAATCTCAGCTAATGCGATTTTATTATGTTTATTTATCGTGTATATTCTTTAGTGGAAACTGGTTACTATTCTTTCAAAAAAGGAATGCCTCAATCCAACTAGTTTTAAAAGGTTGTTGAAGTAGCAGTGTTTTGTTGTCGTAACAGGGCTGCGAGTTGTTGTTATGTGCCCCTGCAGCAACTGCTTTTCCTTTCAACCATTTATTAACCTGGAAACCCAAAAGCGTTTTAGGGACGTAACAGGTGAAACAGTGACCCGGTGAGCTGCACGTTCACGAGAATATTCATAGATCAATCTCCTCCTACCCTTTGCTTTGTAGATTACCAGCTGACTCGCTAAGTGGCAATCAGTTGTGTGGATCTCATTATTCTCTTAATGACTTTGCTGTTTTAATCTCAGCGACGAGGATACGGTGCTTCAAGAAGGAAATGCATTGCTGTGCGGAACCATTGAAAGGGTGAAAAAAAGCCCTGCCTCTAATGGAATGTTTACTGAGAAAGACTTTTCTGCATTTTGCTACATGTCGTTGAATAGCACGGTATAACTGCACAGATTATTGCGGATGAAAATTAAAATTATTTTTAAAAATGCAAATAATTTTGTTTTATATGTGCCTTTACATAAATAATGCTTTCATTCATTGAAACCAGCCTTTAAACCAGGGATGTCACTCCTGCTGAGACAATTCAAAATGCAGATTTATATAATATTCCACTATATCATTCTGATGACAAATGTGATTCCATACATTTAAACTGAGCGGGATGGCTCAAGGAGTTTCGTCTGTGGCCCACATTCGGGGTTCGATTACTGTAGCCGACCTACCTGTCTCATGGGTTTCGGGGTTTTCCCGGGTAAAGCGCTAGGCTAATTTACTCTGGATACCAAAAACATGTTTAAAGTGAGACATCATTTATAGTTATTAATGAGTAGATGACATTTTGTGTTAAAGATTACTCAATCAGATTTGATGGTGAATTCTCTGGACATTCCTAGTCATCTTCAACGAGTGGTGCTGCATCTACCGAATGCACATCCTCTTTCTTCCTGGCAGGAAGCTCGTAGACCCTCCCACCGGTAGTCTCCTGATGTTCACTGCCAACTTCTGGAACCGGAAGCCTTATACCAATCTCGGCTGACGTGATGATCTCACTGGACATGAACAGCTGGGTATCCTATGTTGTATTATCAGGCTGAAGTTCGTTTTTCTCTTGTAAAGATGATTCTAGATTGGTGGACACGTATTGCGGGCGATGTACTTTCTCTTCCACCACCGACATTTAAGTGCTAGACTGGTTAAGATTTGGATTATCAATAATTGGACCTTCTGTAGAGGATTTATTAGTAATTAAATAAGCATCAATATCGTTAAAAGCGTTGGAGGTTTTACATGTGGATTGTTTTTAATAAACGTAATATATAATTATTTACTGGAATATCAAAATTCAAAATTTTGTCTTTGATCACCCTTTAGAATATGCATTTTTTCCTAAATGTCTAGTTCACTTATTAATTACACAGATTTTAACAATTGTATGTCTTGGACAATTTAATTGTTAAATTTCCCGAAGTGGTTAGCAACTTCTGATTTATCTAGATGTTTCAACTTTTTTTCTTAAGTGTTGCAGTTGACGGGTCTTTAAACTTCTTTGTTTCTTCCAATGTAGAAGGCATTGGAGTTATTACATTGTATCTTGTAAACTCCAGATACTTTATCAATAGAATTGCTCAAAAGTTTCTTTAATAAGTTCTTCTAAGTAAAGTGGTTTTTGGTGCTAATTTTATGTTATATTTTTGTAAAATTCTTGTAAATTTGTTGAACGCCCAAGGATCTATTATCTTTGATTATCTTAAGTATTGTGAACATCTTGAAACCATTGATTTCATCAGTATGTAGAATGTGCTGGTATTCTAAATAATATTTGAAGTCAGACATTGGAACATTTAAAAATCTGTGTATTAGACTATGGAAGACAGCCAATTGGTGTGAACCTGGATTATAATTATAGGTCTTAATATAGTTATCCACATGTGTATCTTTTCTATAAATACCAAAGGCTAATGGTGTGAAGGTTAGTTACATCCTCCGAATTTCCTGTCCTTCAATTTCATTTCTATTAATATTTTACATCACATCTCATCTGGTGGTCTCTTTCAAAGTAGAAGTGTTGGCGGGAGACTCGGCGGTGCATGACAGAATAATACGCTCTGAGTGAACTACTTCCTCCTCCGGTAGGTCGGTTGCCAGTCTACGAACCGGCTACTAGAGCTGCTTCTAAAACAGAGTAGGGGGAATGATCGTTGTCCTGGCCCACAGAGGTGGCTTCCATATAATTAAAAAGTAGGGGCCCTGCTCTCTGCACTTCGTGGTTTCTTGGTTCTGTCGCCCTCTGTCTTGTCTTGCCTTATGCTTCCTCTCGCGGATGCCCCACTTGGGGGCATAGGTACAATGGCTCAAGACCTTATCCGGGTAACTCACCCTGATCAAGATTCAAACTCGGGGTCTCTTGAACATGAGGCAGCCACGCTGCTATCTACGCTACCGAGCGGGGCGTAAAGTGCTTTGGATTTGACTCATACCAATGTCGAATGTCACTAAAAGAAAAAAAAACTCATATGTCCATGTATTTTGTTCAAATACTAATCGAACGGTGGAAATATGTTCCTCAGTAACAAGAGTTCTGTAGCGTCCTACACGAAATTTATCAGTAAGGTTTACCGTTTATAAATTTCTGCCTTAGATGAATCACCTTCATAAGACGACCCTCATAGCCAATCTCCGCGTTTTTAGGCATGGTTGGTAATCCAAAATCCTAAGAATTGTTTTCTCTTATCAAATTCATTCTTGCGTGAAACCAGCGTTTTGAATGATGACAATTGAAGAACTATTAGAGAAAACTGAACAAATTATACCATAATCAACTCGCAAAACAGTAGAAATTAGCGGTCAAACAAACTTCATTATTAGAAACGTGTCATTGAAAAAGCATTTCAGTGTTGCCCTGGTAAACATTTATTTTCTACATTAACAGCGCCAGGCCCCATTGAAAGAGTAAACACAACTGTAGGTTTTCAATCAAACGTGCATCAAAACAGCGCGGAAAATACTTTGAAAACGCTGAATTAAAAGTACAAAAACGCACTAAATTCTCCTTGTCACTTTAGTACAAGGAGAGTATTGTTAGATTATGTACTTCTAGTAGCGTAAGTTTATTAAATTATGTCAAATGTGATGAATGAAATGTAAAAATAATTATTTGAAAGTACAAGTTAAAGATAGGTAACTACAAAATTAAATGTCTTTATGCGCTAAAACTAACACAATAAAACTGTAGCGATAGTTTGGTCTCATTTCTGGTACTTTGTAACATCGTAACTATAAAGGTAGTTTACGGTTTTGCAGATCACACCTGTAACGTGAACTCACGAAATATTGTGTTTCTAATTTATAGCATTTGTTACATATTAGTCTAATCGCGACTTTACAAGTATTTGAAAACTATAACACAATATGAGGTTACTCAATAAAGTAATCGTTTGACGTTATTGCAATGCAGTGTAACAGATTTTGATACTATAAAAATAAAATTAATTAAGAATTGTATACTTTTATATACATTTATCATTTTAAAAGGCGCAGGTCACTTCGAATGGTTGTGTGTTTGTACGTGACCGAATATCTGATGTTATTGTGTTGAAAATATTCCGCGATTATGCATTTGATTATAACTTGTGACAGAATGTGGTAAGTCTTTTGCTACGTATAGTTTTGTTATGTGCAGTTCTTAGTCAGAATATTAAAAGCTGATCTTATCTGAGCAGGAAAGTATTGGAAATATACTTTGTACAGGTAAGCAAACCTACACTCCACCGTTGATAGTGTTCACCTCCTGAATTTCATGGTTCCAAGCGTCCATTTGCAAGTGGCAGGTCCATTTGCTCTCCGTAAATCTTCAGATTGGTGAAGGTTACAGAGTCACGAGTCATGAAGGGGAGAGCCCCGGGAAGTGGAAATCTGAATATGAATGGATGAATGAATGAATGAATGAATGAATTAATTAATTAATTAGTGTGCATATCCCAAAATTTACAATTTACAACTTTAGGCTACATTTATTTGTCTTTACATTGTTGCTACCTTGGTTTTAATGACACCCTGATCTTCTGCTCTGCCAGGGGTCTTCTGCTCTGACAGGTAGCTCTTGGAGACTTTACCCTCAGCTTATGCCTCTCATCAGTTCGGCTGTCCGTAGTATCCTCTCACTTCACCCGTCTCTCCCGGACGGGCGGCCGACAAGCGCATAGATACAAAAGATTTCATTGGTCGAAATGCTATGTCCCCCTTGTCATAGAGCCATAGTGAATAGTAAATTATTTCTTTTGCTGCTTGATCGACCAGTTCGTTGTCCTATATTCCAATGAGAGATCGAATCCACATTAAAATGTATCTCTCTCTTTTAATGTATTACTTGACTGATCAGTCAGTATAATTGCTATGCAAGCCATTGGTAAATTACATAGATACTATATACAAATTAACAGCTAAGGAATTACTGTCATCTAACGTATACAATAGGTAATAAATATATTATATTAAGAAATAGATAACAATTAATATACAATTGCTTTTAGAACACATTTGACTGAAAGGGAACATAAGGTAAAGTATACAAGATAATCTATACAATAAAATTAAATAAGGTGGGTAACGGTTGAAAAAAAGTTTTAGATATGTGAGGTTGGATTAAAATCATTAGTGTTATGACGAAAATAGAGAATATAATTTGATTTAGTAAGAAGAGTGAACAGGATGTCTGGTGGCAGTTTTCTTTTTAATATGGTCCTTTTTAGGTTTCTCTATCCAATGTGATAGGCTACAGCGCCTGATACTTCGCATAATCTAAAGAAAAATGTCTTTGAGGACAGTTTGAAGTACAGATTCATGGGAAGAATAGTACTTTCCTGATGGAGTTGATCGTTCCATTTAAACCATGGAGCCTTTGTAATGATGATGATGACGATAGTTGGCACTACAGGCCATGTAGGCCCTTGGTCTCCCTAACCACCCTCTTCCATTCTACTCGGTCCTCTACTTTCCTTCTCCAGGCTTTAACCCCCAACTTTCTCATGTCATCTTCCAAATCCTCCCCCCCCCCCCCACATCTTTTCCTGAGTCTGCCTGTTCTCCTGTTGCCATCAAGATTTCCTATGAATATGTTCTTAAACTACACTGATTTACGGCATTCTCTGCACATGGCCAATCCACCTTATTCTTCCATGTTTAATTTTCACTATTATATTTGGTTGTCCAAATAGCCACTGTAACTCCAAGTTAGTCCGCATTCTCCATCCATCCAGCTCCTTTATCACTCCAAATATATATCTCCAAACCTTCCTTCCTCACCGTAATAACCACTGTTCTTTTCTGGTTGTTAACAGCCAACTTTCTGAACCATACATTTCTATTTCTTATAAACCATGGAGCCTTTGTAATAGTGTGGAGAAATTTGTTTTGTATAACCTGGAGTCGATGAATGTGCGTTTGTTGGCTGCATCCCATACAGGATAAGCGTAAGAAATTATGGGGCGTATGAGAGACTTGTAAATCAGTATTGAGCACTCCAGGTGAAGCTGTGATTTCTTCTGTAGCAAAGGATATAGCATATTTTATTCTAGAAGTTCCTATTTTGGACATGTAAGATATGTGAGAAGTCCAGGTTAATTTAGTGTATAGCAATACTCCTAAATATTTGACTGTTGATTTTGGAAGCTGCCATGTTAGTTGTTTTACTTGCAGCTCCAATGGGGTTGGATTTTGATATTATCTTAAGCAGAATATTTTAGTTTCGGTTTTAATAGTGTTTAATACTACTGGCCAAGTTACATACACCTCGTGCTTATACATTAAACCGATACGAGAAATTACTTCTTATTCTAAGGCTGCGTTCTTTGGGGAAATATTTTGTGATCACTTAACATCATAAGTAAACGAGAAAAGGGTAGAAGGTGTTACAGCTTTGATTTTGTAACTACACAAACAGAATCCGATATTCGATAGCTGGTGCCTCACACAATCACACGTTTTATCTCCCCTTCTTTTTCTTAACGCTTCCTCCCTACCTTTTCCTGCTTGTGATGCAAATGAATAGAACCCTTGCACCTGCTACTTGAATGCTGGAGTCGAGGAGAACTTTTAGAAATCGTTATCCAATTACTTCGTCGACCTCCAGTGTAAATAATGGATACCCAAGTTGGAGGTGAAAGCAGCGGGCGAGCGCGCGAGCGACCTGCCCTATTAATAAAATTTGCTGTCATAATGTCCCCATTCTGCTACACACGCCGTTATTATTACATGGCAATTCGTAAGGAAAGCACAAGGAACGACATTTAGGAATTTTCTTAGAGATAATGTGATTTATACTTAGTTTGCTCTAGCATGTATACTTTTCTATCTAAAATGCGACTTTAAAATTTCTTATCCTGTGCTGAAATGTAGAGCAGTACACAGTATCTCAGGGAAGACCTGACTGATGATGATCACTATTGTAGCACTATCCCCATCCATTCTCTTTAATATAATATTCCCAGATTACTTATATGCCTGACGGTAATCAAGATACAAATTTGAGGAAATTGTCTCTTTGCGTATTTTCCCGTACATAAAATAGGAGTTGCAATAACATATTAGAGTTAAACTTTGTCAAATCTTTTAGCCGCTGATTGCTAAATGATGACTTTAAAATTCTTTTCCCTTTGGATGATACGGAGATAAAAAAAAGAATAAACTCGTATTTAATACAAATAATGTCATCAATGTGGAAACGTAGAGTCAGACTGAAAAATTCAATGTCATAGCCGGGATTTGAACCACGAATCCTCTGGCCTCCATCCAGCTGCTCTAACCATTGAGCTATTATGGCCAACGTGGCGATATGACATTAAATTCTCCAACTGACTCGTATATTTTCCGGTAAACCACTTAGGAGTACTCAAACACATGAGACAACTACCTTAATGGCGACTTACAACATGTAAATACTTTAAGGCCCGGCTACTTACACGTTGTAAGTCCCATTAAGGAAGTTGTCTCACGTGTTTCAGAACTCCTAAGTGGTTTACCGGGAAATATACGAGTCAGTTGGAGAATTCATGTCATATCGGCACGTTGGCCATAGTAGCTCAATGGTTAGAGCGGCTGGACGGAGACCAGAAGATCTGTGGTTCAAATCCCGGCTATGACATTGAATTTTTCAGTCTGACTCTACGTTTCCACAATTTAGCCTACATACGTCCAGTGTGAAAGAACAATTAATTTCCAATGTCATAAATGGTTGGTATCAATAATAATAATAATAATAATAATAATAATAATAATAATAATAATAATAATAATAATAATAATAATAATAATAATAATAATAATAATAATAATAATAATAATAATAATATTAATAATAATAATAATAATAATAATAATAATAATAATAATAATAATAATAATAATAATAATAATAATAATAATAATAATAATAATAATAATAATAATAATAATAATAATAATAATAATAATAATAATAATAATAATAATAATAATAATAATAATAATAATAATAATAATAATAATAATAATAATAATAATAATAATAATAATAATAATAATAATAATAATAATAATAATAATAATAATAATAATAATAATAATAATAATAATAATAATAATAATAATAATAATAATAATAATAATAATAATAACAATAATAATAATAATAATAATTTGACATGCATTCTGTATTTTAAGAGCCTTACATGTTTTTTGTAGTAGCTTTTATCCATCGTTTTGCGAGTTATATAAAAATATTCAAAATAAAGAGGATTCTTTAGATGCTCTTCCAAATAAGTTCAAGATACAGGTAATCTTTTTTCATATAATATTTTAAATATATTATGCCTTAATCAAAATTGGTAATATCGTTTTGATAAAATTGAACTTTTTGAATTTTTCGCAAGCTCGAAAGACCCTATACTTCCTAGATTCGTATTATATAGACTTTTTGTTTCTAAATTGTCCTGCTACGAATAATTTCTTATAGAATAGATAGAGAAAAAGACGTGAAATTTAACAAATAAGCCATTTCATTTTCTAATGATCAATATGTGGTTGTTTTAGTTATTTTTAAATGTTTTTAAGAATATGAACCGCTTAGAAGTTATATTTGGTGTTAATATCAGATAAGGTTATTTACAGAAGAGTTTGATATTTCATTCCTATATGTGGTCTGTAGCATTAATTCTGCATTTTCCACATTTACGGAAACTCACATCTACGTGACACTGTTTTAAAATATTTATCGTCGAATCTAAGTTTTCAGACTTTATTACGGCATTTTCCCTTGACATCGTACTTGAACTTACTTTTTCTGGGATCAGGTGAACACTAGCCACCTAAATGAGTAAAATTTCGTTCCGTTCAGTTTCCATTTGGCGCATCTATTGAAGGATATATAAATGTTGAGGCATTAGAATAGACTTCGCTGTAATTAATACACAAAAATAAACAGCGTTTAATTTTATACAGATGATTAATTAAAAGCAGAAGCGCGGAATAACAACGGTAATGATATAAAAGCAAAGTTAACAGTTACATATAACATGGCATCAAACGCTAAAACATACACCTACATAACAATTTTCATTTAAAACTACTGTAATATATAATGTAGAAACTGGAACTGGAAAGGAAGGTACAACTGAAATGTTGGTAGAATAGCAGTAAAGTGAGTCAGGCTGAAGTCACTAACGGTCCTCGTTAGTTACATAGGTAAATAATATACAGGTAGGAAAATATACATAGCAGCCACTGTAGGTTTTCGGTTGATGCAGCAAACCAATAATATCCTAGAAAGTGAACAAAGGAATAATGTGTTAATTCTCAGAAACAGCACCAGGTGTCTCCACAGTAACGCGTGAGGTTTGCATTCACGAGACACCAGGTTCGATCTCTGATGCTCTGGCCACGTGGTGTCTTCTTCGTTGGCCAGGCTAAGGCTACAATTTAGCAAGTCACATAGTAAAGACACTTGTTTTAGACGCGTCAAAGAACATTTAACATTTTACAACTTGGAATGTGGGAACTTTTGTGGGGCGTGTATGTAAGTTGCCGGGAGCTACGTTAAAAGGGAATGCTCTAAAGTTCTTATTTTTTTGTATTTTACAGTCTTAAATACTACCTGGCAAAGCGCTGGGGAGTATCTAAAAGAGTTTGTAACAAAGGAATTGTTTACGTAAGCACGACAAGATAGTGTATGTACACTCTGTTCAGGTGCAATCAGAGCAACGTGTCATATATTGACAGGCGCGAGAAATCGTATATAGCGTGATTGAACATTGTGATAAGAGAAAGAAGAGGCAATCAGAATTCCTTTGCGTCAAAGCACAAATAGGCGCCTGCAATGATAATATACATTTGTGAGTAATAATTAGTTGGCTAGCCTTCTGTATTAGACATACATTTCCCAAGTGCTCTATTTGTGTTTCGTCACTTACTGTACGCCCAGTTCTTAATATTTGGCTCTTGTATAAACAAGTCAATACACCTAGACGCTTTGCCAGTTAGTACTGTGATCAATTTATCGACAGTACGCGATTATTTTAGTACATACTTTGCAATAACGGAAAGAGTACCTTTTGCTTAATGTTTCATCGACTCAAGTATAACTTACGCTTTTCATTTTTATTACACAAAATGTTATTTTAAACCTTAAAGTTATTAATAAGTCAGGATTTGTAGATATAATGCTTCAGTGGTTAAAGGTTTCTCATGCTGTGATTCAGAAACTGTTGAATTCTGAGATAACTAAGGATCAAATTAATTATACAAAACTTGTAAATAATAATTATATCCAATCAAATAAACTGTCGGCAACTCCCTTCAATTAACTCATTTTAACCTCGTTAACGTTTATCAACCATAGTATTATATCCATTCCGACATCCTCCCACCTGAGTGAAAGAACTCCTAATTCATCACTGTAACAGCTGGCAGACCTTTCGTCAAAGAAGGAGATATGGAAGACGGTATCAAAGACAGAAGCGCTGTCTATAGGTAAGTGATAAAGTCAAGTGCTAGTTTTTAATGCATGTTTCCTAAAGGCAGAAGAAGCGACACAAATCCTTTGTACGATCCAAAGCATGAGAGTAAAAGAAAATCTACATCTACAACAATTACAAGAAGAGACTTGAGGCGAGAGGTTGTAATCACTGGCATGTATCGGAGGTTTTGAGCAGGGTGTTGTTTCTGACATCCATTATGTACTCGAGTTACACTGCCGGGTTGTTTCATTTACGAAAAAGAAGCAAGCGACGTGACGGCTGCAAGGCACAAAAAAAGCTGTACATAATGGCTGGAATTTCCCTATTCAAAGTTCCGGTGCCTTTGGGGCAAATCAATGTTCAGTAGCTTTTTTCCTTCTGTGTGATGTATCGCTCGAATTATTCACCTTCATATTATTTGTCTTTCCCTTCACGTTCTTTTGAATCCCCTCATGTTATCTGACATGTCTGTACTAAGCCGATAAAGCCAACGTTCCAACAGCCCATTATGTACACCCAGCCTCCTTTTGTAGTCACAAATACATATATCATCTACATGAAAAATGGTAGGTATATTTTGAAGTTCTTTTTTAAATTAACGCTCTCCAACCTTAAGACATATCGGACGATTAATTAAATGGGTGAAATGATACTCAAATGAGCCCAGGATCCATAGAGCTTAGTGTTACCCGACGTTCGTCTTTCAGAATAAGGGAAACCTCCGGAGCAAAGCTTATCCAAATAACTCACCTTGACCAAGATTCCACTATGGACTTGTTGAAGGTGAGATATATCAAACATTTTACATACAAGAAAATATTGTGTAGTTTGAGATATTCTGTATCCACAGTTTATTTATTATGGAAAGTGTTGCAAAAGTGGCCACTTTACTCCATTATTTTAGAATAATTGGCAAAATAAATTGAATTTGTTTGAGTATTTATGTATAAATATCCATCTATATTTCTATGATACAGTTAAAATATTTCCTTATTTTATATTTTCAAACCTTGTCCTACACAGGATTAGTGTGAAAAAACTATTTCCGTTGATTCAGTCCATAGCTGGTTCAAGTATTAAGTCTGGAACTTAAAGTACTTCCACAATTCTAAGTCACAATTAAGCTGTTACCTCACTCAAATATTGTAACCCCTTAGGTTTAGCGGGGAAAGTTTGAGCCAGTTAAATTTAATGACGTGCTAGCATGTTGCCATGGTAGTTCAATGGTTGGGGCAACCGGACGCAGACCGGAAGTTCCATCATTCACATAAATCATGCTCTGGTATGAACTTCTTAGTCTAATTCTAACTTTAGAAACACTATCCTACATATGGCTTATGTAAAAAAGAATATTTAATTCCTTCAAATGGTTGAGCTTGTCATTAACAGTGTTTTTATGCGTTTTAAAACTACATAAAAGATAAAAGAACAGGAAATTTTAAATTATACAATTCAATACTTCTTTTATTTTAAATTAAGGCTAATAAAGTAAAATTATATGAGAGATTAATGGTTTATAATGAGGTAAATTACATACAATAGTGTCAGTTTTGAGAAAACTGCGTTTTCGAACACTTTACAAGTAAAGAAAGACTAGTTTGGAATGCAGGGATTTTCTGAAATGTTAGGAATATACTGAACTTAAATGCAGAGTTTGCTATTTGAGATAGTCCTCAAAGAAAGACAGAAATCCATACACCTCGCTTTTGTAATTCAGGGGACATTAGAACCAGAATTTTAAATGAAGCCTCAATATCAATTTTTAGTGTCATGCAATATTTCCTGCATTTTTTATATGTAAGGAAATTATTAACTAAAAAGGTATAGCTTTTAGTCAAAATTATGCAAATATAACACATCAGAATTCGCGTACATGGAAATAAATCCGCATTGGCTAAACTGAAGAATTGCTCTCTAAATATTTATTGGATAGCAAATGGATTACGAAACCTATCGGAACGGTGTAATATAGCTAACTTCAGCTTTAGAATTTTGAAATTAGGTTTCTGTTCATAGTTGATCTTAAACTGCTATAGTTTTCAGCGTATTATTCCATTCTGAACTGGAAACTCCGTTTAGCTTTTGCTCAGAGGTTTCTTCATTAAGCTGAAATTCTTTTGCCCACCGTAAAGCTACAACGAAGATCGCCGGTTCTACTTTATTTCCGAAGGAAGCCATGATGTGGTTCTTTAAACTCGAATATAGTACATTCCTCTCCGAGGGTTTACACTTGCGACCTCGGGAGCCAGGGCTAGTATGTCAACCCTAGACAATGGAGGACATAACATTATTTAAAGGATGGCCCAGAGTTTTACCTGTTAACTGAGAGACGAGTTTAAAATAGAAGCATAAAATGGAGATGAACGTTGTCAACTTGTTCGTCAGATTTTCTAATTCATGTTCATGTTGTGGTGCCAGATGGTGTCAGAAGGTAATACGCTGCTGTAGATCAGCTTCCGTAGTAGAAGTGAAAGTGTCTCCAAAAATGTTGAGCCCTATTAAAAATGCAGGAAGAAGTTCCAGCAGCTTGCTGCGTCAAATCCGGTATAACGCCACCCCATTTACACCGCTTCCCCGTTCCTCTTTCCTGAAATAGGGAACGCTTCAACTACGACATTGGATTTTTCAAAATTCTTCTTTATAGGATCACCGGGTTAGCTCTAGAACCTGGTAATCCCGGAGGCTTTTCTTCCCTGAACCACCATCGTGAATATCTTGAATTTACAAAGACTCGCAGCAGCTGCAGCTCTTCCAAAGTCTTCTACCTTTAAATATGTTTAAAAAAAAGAGTCGTACATTCAGAATACTTCTTATCTAGAGCTTCTTTACAGCAGGTGTTGATGTGAACTTTTATATACTCAAATTAGCTTGTTCGCTGTTAAAGTCTGTGTGCAAAAACAAACTTAATCTTGTTGCATCAAAATCCAAATGCTTAAGTGCGTCACTATATCATGTTGTAAGGTTTACTAAAAAGGTTTCAAAATGAATGTTTATCTTAACTTCAGTTTTATGTCAACTGCAGGCTTTGCCTCTCGTCATGTGCACATTTTTGACTTATAACTTAAAATATTATAAATATAAGGACATATAGACGATTTCTTTTTGTTCGAAACTATATTTTCCAAAGTAATAGTTGGCACATCAAAAGAACCGTAAACGCATCTGGTTTCGGTATTCGTTGGAGCCACAATATTTACAATTAACGTGGAATATTTTCTGCAAATTGCTTCTTAAATTTATAATCAATGTGAATTTTTAACTTATCATGTACTTACAGTAACATGAATAAGGGTGTCCAATTTCCCAGACAGCAATACCGCTTTTTCTTCCATACAAGGGATGTAAAATATCAACTTAACCCTTTCCCCCACCGTCTTCCCTCTTCTAGAAATGCTAAACAGAGCAAAAATATTATTTGACGCAAGAAAAATCATCGGACGAAATTTTAGAGTAATTTTAAATAATAACAGTAGTTAAATTTTAAAATTTTTGTATATTCTCTTCATTCTATGGTTATTTAATAACATAAAGACCACATAATCTTCATATATTCCAGAAATCCTTAGTATTCTGTACATCCAGGACACCTTAAACGAAAAACATAATGTGTAACCATTAAAAATAAAGGATAATCATGACTTTTAAAAAATAAAAGGATTGAAAAATTTCTAATTTTAGCCTCTTCTGTCCATCATGTCGTGCTACTAGTCTTAATTACAACAGCAATAGGTAAGTAAAGCATAACTTGTTTAACATAGGGTTTATTAGAAGATTTTGGGATTAACAAACTTCAGTGCTTACGTATACAGAATAGGAATAAGGCTTATTCAGAGTGTCTAACACTATTCATTACATACACTTTTTCCATATCTGATAAACAAATACAACACACAATAAAGAAACAAATATAACACACGATCATCGACAAGTGTTACATCGTCGTAATATATAGTCGATCCATGTAAACCTGAACCATCTCATTATACCATAATTCCCCTTTGAAAGCTCGTAGAATGTAGACATTTGTTTTAATGATCTCAGTGGCCTTGTGAGAACAATGAAAATTTGGGATATGGTGCGCAATGTCAGCTTCCAAGATCGTTGGTCCCATTTTCTTTGATACGACTGTAGACACTGAAGTTTATATGGGTATCTTCAAGACATTTGTGGAACATCTGGATGGTATCGAATTAACAGAAGGTTATTTCCAGAAAGATGGTGCAACGTGCCATGCATCTAATGACACCATGGAACTTGTAACCGTTTCTTTTATAATTGAATAATCTCAAAAGTTTCTGTAGTCCCCCAGATCCCCTGACCTAACATCACCGAAATTTTTCTTGTGGGGGTATCTAAAATTAGTGTACAAGAATATGCCACGGATAATGGACTTTCTCAAGGAATCCATTCGAACCGAAATAAATAACATTGGCGAGGATACTCTCCGTAAAGCTTCAGAGAATATGGTGAGACGAGTGCAAACATGTATAGATGCTGATGAAGGACACTTCCAACATTTTCTCTGAGATGTAAATACTGTAATGTTATCTCCCAACCGTGTATTATATTCTCCTATTATTGATTCAAAAGTTATGGCGTATTGAAGTGGTTCAGGTTTATATGGATCACATTGTATATTCCTTACAATACAATGAAACGGAATTTTGCTTTTATAACCTGTTTACTAGTATATTTGAGGTAGCATTAATATTTTATTAAAATTTTAGTAATTATGAACTTATTTCAGAAACGTTTTAGACCCCATGCCATTAGAATGAACTGGAATTTTCAATGGCGAAAGAGATTACCATACATACAGCAACATTCTATCTATATATTAGTATTGATGGACTTAGTTGTAAACGCTTTATAGACCCAAGAGGTAATATGAATTATTGATAATAATAAAATAAACCCTTAAATGAAAAACTTATAATGTGTGTAATAATTAGGAAGTGCCTCTGACAAGATTATAAGTATTTTGACTTAGCGGGTTTGTAGAGTTAAAACTCTTGTTGCATAAATTTAAATGTCCTTTATAGTAGTAAACTTTGTACATCCCTTATAAAAGCAACATGACGTAAAATACACAAAAGCAGTCTTTAAAGTCGTCTCTTCATTCTTGGATACGTAAACAAGCGAAATAATTCACTGCGGTACAGTTCAATATTCCTCACTCAACACAATTAACAACTGACTAGCTACTGACTAGCAGCTCTTACACTTGCGAGCTTGTATACCTCCAATCTTTGTTCTAGAAAGCCGCCAACGTTTCAAGGCTTTTCACGGTGGCAAGGGAAAGAAGAACTATCCAGACATCTCTGTGTCTCTTTCTCCCTCTGTTTCTTTCTCTCGGCAAGCATCCAGCGCGTGCACCACTATCTGTCTCTTTCTTTCCTGTCCACGTGGACCGGTACTGGCTTGTCGCAGCTTTAACGAAACAATGCGATCGGTGACAGTACAAAATAAGAAAGTGATCAAGAAATGAACAAAACTTCTCAGTACACTATTATTGTATAAATAAAAAATATACAATCTTCTCATATTATTTTATTAAAACTAATTAACTTGGCAATTTGCAGAAGTTTCTTGTTATATAAAATAAACAGAGGCCAAGAAATGAGTTTTTGACCTTGTTGACAAAAGCAATTATGCTTCAACTATTCAATTATTTGTTGAATGCTTTTATATTTTAAATCACAATTTATTTACTCAGAGACCTCCTGTAAGACTAACAAACTTAATAACTTGTTTAAATTAATTCAGTCTTAAGCTGAATTCTAACTTTATCGAAGTCAGTAGTTTTTCACTGGGTTTCTAGAGGTCTAGCGTGGCCTTACAATCTTGTATTTTCCCCATTACTTATCGGATGAGATGTAATTTTACCTAAAAACCTCTTAAATTTCTATTTTGTGTCACTTAGAGTGCTTCCAACAAACACTATTCAATTTCTGTTTTAAAGAGCATGAAACGCCTAGTTCAATGACAGTACAAAGTAAAGAGCTAAATTTAGCAAACAGCTCTAATGAAACACTGCCGTTTAAGAAACCCCATTTACAGAGAAACAATTTTGTCACCAGCGAAGAGAATAGAACTCGTTATTTTCACATCTCTGCCAGGTCAAACGAAAGTTGCTAGTTGTGCAATAATAGTGTCACTGTTTCTCGCAGAGGACAAAGGAAAAGCAATACAAAGGCGGAAGTGACGTTGGAGTTGGTTTTACTAGCTGCGACTTCATTTACGTGAGCCCCGGTTTCATTTCCTGCAGAAAAGTACTATTGAGACAGGTCAGAAACCTATACACAAGAAGAATGGAGTCTATTTCTCCCGCTAACACTGCAGATGAACAAAATGAAAACTGATCTGTACTTTCGTCATAACCGGTGAACGGATTAATTCAAATGAAGTTGGGCATTGAAATGGTAGGTGGTGTTTCATGGAACAGCGACCTCGGAATTATTCCATTACGTCATCTGTAATAACAAAACAGAATAAACAATACCACTTAACTTTCTTGCTTACTTCTTGTGCATTATTTATTTAAACAAAAATTCTCTCCTTTTAGGACTGGTATTTAACTATAGTACGGGGGCTGTTCAATAAAGAATGATCATAATTTTTCGCATTAAAATTCAATCTTATTATATTCTGTTAGCTTAATTTGAAACAAACACGCCGTAGTAGTTTCATTGTTGGTACTCCTGATTCCCCCCTGTGAGAACCAGGTTAAGTTCAGGCATGTTCAGTATCGCCTAACTCTGCAATTGAGGTAACACGTGAGGAACAATATGCGGCTTTGAAATTCTGCTTTCGTCTCAACAAATCTTCAGTTCAGCCCTATACAATGTTACAGCAGGCCTATGGAGTGTCTGTTCTTCCCTATAGCACAGCTCGAAGGTGACTTAAAATGTTTAAGGAGGGAAGACAATCAATTTCAAAGGAAGGTGGACCCGGTGCTCCAGTTACTGCTCTTACGGAAGAAAACATCAACATTGCTGCTGCCATTGTGAGAGAGGATCGACGAATTACCTTAAGGTGACTTTCTGAAATACTGACATTTCACTGGGTGCCACCCACACGTTGGCGACAGAAACATTACACATGCGACGCGTTTGTGCGTGATGGGTTCCAAGACTATTGATTCCCGAACAAAAGGACATTTGCATGCAGGTCTGCTTGCAGTTAAATTTGATGTTAGAGGAATATCCGGAGTTTCTTTCAAATGTAATCACTGCTGATGAAACTTGGCTACATCATTTTGATCCTGAGAGCGAACAGCAAAGCTCAGTGGAAATATCCTTCATCGCCAACCCCCAAAAAAGCAAAAGTGGTTGCTTCCGCTGGGAAAGTTATGGTCACCTCATTCTTTGGTATTCATGGAATGGTTTATCAGCATGTTGTACCTGCATACACATCAGTAACTGGACAATACTACAGGGATGTCCTGAAAACATCGAAAGTCCATGTTTGGCGCAAAATACCACATTTCCGTGAAGCAGGCTGGATGCTGCACCCTGATAATGCGCGGCCGCATATTGCCAATGTTGTTGCTGAAAATCTTGCAAAAAATCAACGTGAAGTGAGTCTCTCACCCTCTCTAAAGTTCAGATTTAGCTCCATGAGACCCTTTTCTATTCCCTAAACTTGAAGAAACGCCTTCGTGGGAGGCATTATGCATCATCAGAAGCAGTGTTGAAGGCTGCGGAAGAGATTTTGAAGGATCTCTCAAAAAACGGTTTCCAGCACGTCTTTGAAGACTAGCAAGACACTGGGACAAGTGCATCGCGTTCAGGGGAGACTATTTTGAGATGGACCATCAAAACTATGAGGATGGGTAAAGGTACACTGTCAAAAAAATCGTGATCATTCTGTATTGAACAGCCCTCCTATTTATAACGTCCTGGGAGACCCATATAATGGAATATTGATAATATGCATAGAGTTTGGTACAAAATCCATAGATATGCTCTTGGATTTTATCAAAATGACATTGAATAACATGTATAATATGATACATATAAATACACTTGAAGATTCGTTCAGAAGCTGTCAATTTGTTTTCCAACAATGAGTGCTGCCGCGCAAATAAATATAAAAATAACAAAAGATGTTTGAACTATCGCCTCTGTTTATTTTAAAAGACAATAATGAGTGGGGGTTTAACTTTGTTTTTCTTTCCGGGTTCGTTGCATTGTTGGTGCCGAAATTCAAAGTTTCTTTAGGCAATTAATTACAAAGTTAAGTTAATACTTCTGGATCCGATGTATTGTTTTACTGGTAATAAAGTATTACATGTAAAATATACGAGTAGTCAGTGAACTACGAAAAGAAGCATTTTACATCACAACGTACCGGCACAATCAAACGAGATTTCTTTGCTTCCATGTTATTACGACACGAGTCAAAAATCCCAATTTGAATTCCACTTATGTATAATTGTCCTTTGAACTGAAACCCCTTTGTGGAAATTATATATTCATACATTACTAAATTTTTGGAGAAGTATACTAACCAATCTACACCTAGCTAGTCAAAGTTGCGAAAATGTTACTTAACCGAATGTCATGATGTCACGATGAAGATCATTGTAGCTAAACTGATAATATCTGGAGTTCTATCGTCCTTTAATTGCCAACGTTGTTATTGAACCATTAGATCCTACAAAAAATGAATTGATACAACAGACTGTCTAGAGAAAATTCACACTTCATCTTTCGCGCAGTTATTCACCAGTTCATTAAAGTTGGTGCGGCCCGAAGAGATGTAATACATCTCTCTGTTTATCTGGGACGCTGCACCATATATGAAAAAAAAAAAAAAATTGGAATAGCGTTAAACGCCCGCCTCGGTAGTGTAGATGGTAGCATGTTTGCCTCACGTTTAAGAGGTCCCGAGTTCGAATCTCGGTTAGGGTGAGTTACATGGATAAGGTATTTTCCGGGGTTTCCCTTATCCTGAAAGACGAATGTCGGTTAACTCTGAGCTCTATGGACACTGGGCTCATTTGAGCATCAGTTCATCCATTCCACTCATCATCCTATATTACTTAGCGTTGGAGGACGTAAATTACAAAAAAGGGCCTTAAAGTGCTATTTCCAAACATGTTTCTCTTGACCTGCGTAGCACATGGCTTTCACAGGGTGTCAGAAAAGATACGATGTTTGTTTCCGGACATTGACAAATTGACTTCCACTATTAAAAATATCTTTGTGAAAACCCCATCAAGAATCCAGAGATTTAAATCCATTGCACAAAACATACATCTGCTCCCTTCCCCACCCTACCCCTCCGCCAACCTATCATAACGAAATGGCGTATATGGACCTCAGCAGCACTTTACTACGGTTTAAATTTCCAGAGTATAACTGAGGTGGTGAACGCTCTGGGGGATGAAGCATCTTCAATTGTAGCAGCCAAGAAACTTCTCAACTTTACAGAAGTGAAAAATGACTTAACTTTCATTGCGGCCGAGTTTGGTTTCCTGCCACAAGTGATCTGCCAGCTTCAAGAAATAGGACAAACTTTAAGGAAGTCAGTGAAAACTGTAGATGATGCAGTGTAAAGGCTGGACAGTGTATAAGGTAAACGGGGGTCATTAGTTAGCGAAAAGTGTTAGAAGGTGTTGTAGAAAAATTGTGATCTGAATAATCTTAGAAACATTTCAAAACTTCTAAAAGGTGACAATTCTGTTTCAGTTGAAATGAATCCTACAGTGATACTATGATTTAAATATGCTCCAATAACCTCTGTCGAAGTTGAAAGTTCATTTTATCATACGAAAAATGTTTTATCTGATAGGAGACTCAACATGACCCAAGAGAACTTAAAAAAATCTTTTGGTTTCATAAGGTATTGCAATACACAAAACCTTTTAAAAATAATATTTCATTTCTGTGTCAATTACAACACTAGCATTTTAAAATGAAACCTGAAGCTTTCCTGGCGACGAATACGCTCACTTTCTTCTCGGGCAGCAAGCCAGGTTAAAAGATGATTAGATATCTACGTTTCGGGAGGGTACATCTCTCCCAACATCAGGATTATTATAAAATGTTATAACCACAAATGAAATACTGGATATAGCACAACTATAAACAAAGACAAAACACTATCAAAATTCGCATTACTGAACAAAAGACCGTTTTCAGAAAATTAAATGCCAGGCCAGGAGATGGCGTGAGTATAGAAAATTGTGTCAAAGAAATGTAACTACTTAACTTGATTATCAAGCTGTATTGATCTTTGCTTCTTAATTCGACTTATTTCCATTTTAAGGCCGGTTTCCAAGAGGAACTGAACTGAAACCCAGCATCACGAATAAGTGTGCTTCTTTCAGAGGAAATCGCCAAAGCCTCCTTAATTCTCCGCTCCCAGTAACTGTTGCATTTTGCCAACGTGATAGAGCTATTGAATAATGGAACCTATAAAATAAATGGGTTCTATAATTGCCTTTTATTGCCTGTTTTAGTATTTATAATGCTTCTTTTCTTGCCTATTTTAGCTATTCATAATTTTCTTATGCCTGCCTATTTTAATGATTTATAATGCCTAAACTTCCAGTTTCTGGTAATACCCATTGAATGATTCGCATCAAAAACCTGAAATTTGTATTCATGTGGTATAGCAAAGCTCACTGAAAGGTGTCTCAGAATTGTAGAATATGTTTATTTGATGTTACGACATTAGGTATGACATGTCATATATAAATAAAGGAGGAAGAAGATTGTACTGTATTCACTTGTTTCCCCCTTGTTCTTTTTCAGCCTGCATATTCTGCGATATTACACCTAGAGTCGTATAAAAAGATGCCAAAGTTTTATATATACTCTCGTTATAGACTCAATGATTCTTTCATTGCTACTGAATGCCGTTCGCAATCACATAAAACGTTTTCCTCTAAAAAACTTTTTATACCTTCCTTACTCACCGTCTTCTGTCAATCTACTTCTTTATTTCCTTTTTCCCATTGCTTCAAAAGCAGCTTTATGAACCCCGCGTTTCATATATTTTCATTAGAGACGCATTTGTTGACATTTCCCTGTGATCTGCTTTTTCATCTAACATTGTGCGAGGTAATCTTCTACTTCGACATCGTTGAGAATATTAATTTTACATCTTTGCTTCTACTTAATCTTTCTCTTTGAATGTCTCGCTCCTGAAAGAGAATGTCGTGCACCCCACATACAGTCAGTTCCATTAAATAACCAAGGGAGTTGGCCCTAGAGGTAACTCTGGGAACTCTCTGCCGGGAGGTGTTGGAGTCGATCCCAACTGACCGATAAAGATGACCAAAGGTTTTGTCTTGGCGTTTCCTGGTTACTAGGCAACTATTGATTTTTTTTAATGTTACGTCCTCCAACGTTAAGTCATATCGGACGATGAATGGAATGGGTGAGATGATACTCAAATGAGTCCGGGGTCCATGAAGCTTAGACTACACGACATTCGTCTTTAAGGATAAGGGAAAACCCCGGAAAACCTTATCCAGGTAACTCACCCTGAACGAGATTCCAACTCGAGACCTCTTGAACGTGAGGCCGGCATTCTACCATCTACGGTACCGAGGCGGGCACGACTACTGATTGGAATAGTTTATTTTCCGCGACTTTCCCTCCCTAAATTTTATTTCCATTTAATTGTATGGGGAACTGTCGGTGATGGGATTGTGGCTCTGCTATGTAGGGAATATGTGCACCACAACTGCTGTTCTCTGCTTATGGTGGCACAGTGGCTGCCTATTCTACTAGGGTGGGTCGCTGTCGGACCCCGTGTGGCTGACAGCTGCATGGCAAATCCTAGCAAACATTAGAATCTCCGAAAACGTTAGGGACCTTCACGTTCGTGTTCCTAATCCCCCCCGCGTAGGGGAGGGGATCCGTCCCCTTCAGCTGCCGTGGTACGGGCGCTGCGGACTCTTAGCACTTGTGGTACCTCTGATGTTACTAGAGGAACCTCGGGCCGAACATTCGAGCCCCTCCCTGATAGGGAGTTGTTCGGATTGAGTTGGACTCGATGGGGCAGTGGTTCCAGATACCCGTGGGAGATCGGGTACGTCTCCGGACGGGGTTGAGGGAAGCCATTAATATTTCCGCGTATGGCCAGCATAGATAGTAGAAGGTGTGCTAGATCACCAGGCGGCCCAACCGAGGTCATATCGGTATCCTACCCATTTTGGAGTTGGCTCGCGTAAGTGGTGTATCCACTTCCATCCCGTCTTGAGTCCACAGGACCAGATGTGGCGGCTTATTAGTCTCTAGGTCTTGCCCTATGGAAAGCCCCACGGAGACACCGGGCGCCCTTTTGGGACAGCTCGGTAACTCCCTGGTAGAAGGAGGCCCGGGTCCTTGGTCCTACGTGTCCAGGACTAATGGGAGTACAACCTCTGGCATTAACATAACTGTGCCTAATTCCCATCTCATTCCATCCTCTCAAGAGTTCGTTGGTCTATCCATAAGTTCTGTATGAAATCCCCTCCACTAATGAATTTATTAGTTAAAGTCGCTCATTACTAGGGGCTCTCACAATCCTTTTTATAAACTAATGCACAGGATCTTGACGTATGAAATATCTTTGTATCTATGCATCTGACGCAACACATCGCTGAAGGGAAGTGACGGAGAGTGAGTTACATCAGAGGAGTGGTTACTTAAAATTTTACACGATTCATCCTTCTGCTCGTGCTGTATGCGATACTGGACAACATTACAGCCGACGACTAAGAGGGCAAATTAACAGTAATTCCCTATCTTATTCTCTAAAAATTAATTTTTTGCAATTTTTAGTGAAAATGAGTATAAATACTGTTTTACATATACCTTAAATTTTAAGGTCCTAATTTAATCGGAGAAGTGATAAATTATGTCATTTGAAAATTATGCTCTGTTCTTATTAACTGGAATGCAGACTTTAGACAGTATAATTTTTAACACTTTTATGCATCCAAAGTCTACTTCCTCATATACGAGGGCTGTTCAATAAAGAATGGTCATAATTTTTTACGGTCATAATCTTACGCACTAAAATTCATTCTTATTATATTCTGTTAGCTTAATGTGAAATAAACAGGCCGTAGTAATTTCATCCTGGTTCCCGCTTGTGAGAACCAGGCAAGTTCAGACATGTTCAGTATCGCCTACCGCTGCAATGGAGGTAGCATGCAGTTAAAGTTGATGTTAGAGGAAGATCCGGCGTTTCTTTCAAACGTAATCACTGTTGATAAAACTTGGCTACATCATTTTGATCCTGTGAGCAAACAGCAAAGTTCAGTATGGAAATCTCCTTCATTATCAACCCCACAAAAAGCAAACGTGGTTGCTTCTACTGGGAGAGTTATGGTCAATTCATTCCTTGATATTCATGGAATGGTTTATCAGCTTGTTGTACCTGCAACCATATCAGTAACTGGACAGTACTACAGGGATGTCCTGAAAACATTGCAAGTCCATATCAGGCGCAAAAGACCACATTTCCGTGAAGTAGTCCAGGATGCTGCACCACGTTAATGTGCGACTGTATATTGCCTATGTTGTTGCTGAATATCTTGCAAAAATCAACGTGAAGTGCATTCCTCACCCACCCTATAGTCCGGATTTAGCTCATGTGACTTTTTTCTATTCCCTAAATTGAAGAAACGCATTCGTGGGAGGCATTATCCATCATCAGAAGCAGTGGCGGAAGCTGCGGAGGCGATTTCGAAGTATGTCTCAAAAAATGGTTTCCAGCGGGTCTTTGAGGACTGGCAGAAATGCTGGGAAAAGTGCATTGCTTTCAAGGGAGACTCATTTGAGAAGCACCATCAAAATTATGAGTATGAGTAAAGGTACGTTATAAAAAATTGGGATCATTCTTTATTGAACAGCCCTCGTCAAATTCATAAAATACCGAACAAAACTAAAGTCACTATTCCTCGCGAGTACTGGTTTCAATTTTCAGCTGTTTATACTTTTCTGGGTTGCCTCCTTTGTATGATGGTAGTACTCCTCCTTACCAAATGGGAAACAAGGGTCTGAATACCGTTACCGGCGAGTAAATTTTCTCCCCTGATTCTCGGTAAAATCAGATTCATTTGGTTCGTAAGGGATAAAATTAGGAGCTCCTTGATTGAGAACCAGTGACCTCTGGTTACGAGACCACAAATACCATCGGTGAAGGATCGGTAAGCTGATCCCGACACTTCTTCCAGTACTACATTCCACAAATGACACCTGTGGGGACAGAGGTTGGAAGGCAACAGATGTGTGGAGGCCTTGGGCCAAAAAAGTTCGATTGCTCCGCGGGGTAATAATTTTCTCTAACAGGAAGTTTGTACCCATCTCTTTATGCGCAGTAACAGCGGCCAGGCATTGGTTACTCCTATACCACGCAGCGCTACATTTGGAGCGAAACTCAAAGTAGACTGCGATCCATTAATACAAAACAGAGCCGCTCGGTAGTAAGACCTTGGAATAAATCTTCGATCTGCTACAAAGGTGAGCAAAATTAATTTGGTTTAAGTGAGAAGAGGCGTTAAGACATATTTATCAATCCACGAGCATCCATAGTGAAATGAACTGCATACAAGAGGCATTTTTAGATTCCAGCAAATATTATTTCCTTGGTTATGTTGAAATATAACTGATAACATATTTCAAATATGGCCCGACTACATCATGCGAAGTCGAGTAAATTTAATCGTACTATAAATCTTGTTTGTCTGAAACAACACGTAGTTTTTCATTTGAAAGAATTCAGAAGTACATTATTGCTTTCAGTAATACGGCTGTAGATATGTAAAGTTTTAGTTCAACTCCTTCATTTGTTTTTTGCCTCGTAAGGGTTTTAAAGCGGTTTTAAGAAATTAACTTTGTAATTTATATATTATTGTACATTTAGTCAGTAAATATTGCAATCGTCATTAAAATACCTTGTGGTAAATATGGAAATCAGCCCGAGCCAGTCTGAACATCTGTATGATGTGTGTAATTTCCTAAACAGGTGTACATTTGTGGATGCCTCATAAGTATTTTCTGTTCTCTGGAAACAGGATCGCTTTCACGACAACACGTTTGATTACCTCTGCACATTCCGTTCTTACCTATGACTTGTTTACAAAGCCGTGAGACCTTAAAAATTTCGATTTGGTTAAACTCTCCTGTCAAATGTAATTTCATATTCAATTTCACCTAAAAAAACCATTTGTACAATTAATATGAAGTAGATAGCAGAATAATGCCCGATTTCACCAATAGATGTTAAGACTTAAAACGAGTTTAGGAATAGTTAAAACAAAAATTGCATTTCACCAAGTGTTAGCTTAACACTCGTGTTAAATCTCTTGTTAAACTAACAAGCCAAATTTCTGATGTTAAGTCCTTAACAATTGTAAATAGTCAAGATGGCGGGCATGAACTCAGCTGTTGAAGTCGATTGCTATATTTAAGACCGTCTTATTTTGAGGAGATATCAGAAGAAATTTTTTTAAAGACTGTCGGAACAGGTTGCTATGAAGGTTACTGCGGAAGTACAAGAAAGGTTAGAACATGCATCGAAAGGAATATGCCGATCTCGCCTTTGCTTCAAGTATTAATAACTTGGCGATTTTACAATTCACTGAATTATGTGGATAATACACTCTCCACCTTCCGTCTGGAAACGTTCAAGTCACTCGTCACTTCTGTCCTTCGCGCCTCTTTATAAATTTACGTAATACAGTTAGAACATGCAGCGAAAGGAATATGCAGATCTCAGCTTTGCTTCAAGTATTAATAAATTTGCGTTTTATAATTCACTGAATTATGTGCTAATACACCTCCCGTGTTGAAACGTTAGGACAGGAATTTGGGACTATTCGTCGTTAATTTGTATCCATCTTAATCAGCCACACGTTCGGGCGAAATTTGGTACGGGATTTCTATGTTTCACGCACAATTCTTTCTGTTCTCGTGTGAGATTTTGCGGCTATCTGTTTCCTCTGGTCACTAATTGTATCATTTTATTTTAAATAAGAGTCATGAGACATCTGTTTTTTCAGGCGTGGTTCGGAATAAAGTTGCGGAGAAGTCAAATTTTGTAACTATTTAATTGTATTATTTAGATTACATTTTACTTGAAATTCCTTTCCCAGTCACTTCCAACACATCGATAAATTCTTTCTTTGTTGTATTCAAACAGATTCAAACTATTACATAAATGTTCTTGATCTTGCACCACTATCATACTCACCATTACAAAACATCTTTACATATTCCCAGATTATTGATTCTTCGTAACTATCGTTACTCCTCTCTTAATTTTGTGATTGGCCGATTTGATTCCACGTCACAACATTACGTCATACAATTACTACTACGGCCAATCACGAAATTACATATAATTTTACTTATTTAAATTACCAAATATATTTACATATCATTTTTTTATAAATCTATAAACTTTTAATACCTACTCCAAACATAACCCAGAAATACTGTTACAACGTTCAAGTCAATTGTCCTTCTTCGCTCCTCGTTTTAAATTTACGTAATACTGAGTTAGAATATGCATCAAAAGGAATATACCGATCTCGCCTTTGCTTCAAGTATTAATGACTGCAATTTTATAATTCATTGAATTGTGTGAATAATACACTGTCCCCTCCCGTCTTGAAACGTTTAAGTCACTTGTCCTTCGCACCTCGTAATACTGACGAAGTGTTCTGGTGCTTGTAGTAGTGACACACGCATTTGAATTAAATTCGTTTCTAATATTTTCCCACATGACATCTTTCTCTTTTACATTCACCGCATCCATCCTCTTACTTTCTACTATATCCTTACACTTCATCACCAATTCAATTAACAATTCTTTCTCCATCATGAGAAATTTCTCTCACGGCTTTTGTTTACGATTTTATTCACCCACCATTTTTTCAGCTTTGTGCAGACGCAAATGTAAACAAAAGCGCATTGTAGTACGTTCAGAAAATAATAAGACTCGCCCATAGCCTTCTATAGCTGTAATATTTACAACTTTCTTAGCGTTAACATAGGTTTGTTAACATTTTCAGAACACAGGTTGGATAAAATGCAAGAAATTTAACAGTAGTGTTAGCGCTGTGGCAATTGTTACGTTACATTTGTTAACGTCGATTTTAACAGCTGTTGGTGAAATCGGGCATAAATGTTAGTAAGAATTGTTTGTGAAGCAGAGTAGAGAAAGTCATATCGGATTTAAAAACAAAATATAGATCTGCTGCATTTCCTCAAAGTTAATTCAAATGATCATAATGGGATAAAGTTGTCATGATCAGAGTCAGCGTAATTATGGCTCAACTCACACATTAAGTTCATCCGAAACTTCGCAGTCTGCAAAGAATAACTTTTGCTTAGACACTCATGTCAGGAAAGCCTCTAATTCTGGCAGAAGAGGGATCTCGAGGAAAGCTAATTATCTTCATCACGACCATGTGTTTGCAATTGCCGCCCGTTCACAGTCGGAAGTTCTAAACTACGGAATCTCACTCTTTCCGAACACCTTTTTTAAGGACTCTTAAGAGGAAGATAAAAGAAAGGGAGAAACTGCCGAGTTATTTTAGAGCCCTGCCATTTGTTTCACCTTGAGGTCCCAGTACCCTAATGAGCCAGACTGCTTTTTCTCTGGATGAGGGGCAGAATGGGAACTAAGGTCATTTATTTCCTTGTATTTCTAACTGTTAGCCCATGTATTTATTCACACAGTTCTATATTCAGTTATTCAGTACGTTCACTTATTCATTTCTTTCCTTTCTAATGTTATATTTCATAAATACAGCCATACTAAATTTAAAAGAAGTAACTTCAGAGAGCTGATGAATCCCTACTTATGCTTTGCTTATTCTCCTCAGCATGTGTTCACGTCACTAATTACAGAAACAGATATGTTAAGAGATACCTCGTGGTTCGTTGTGTGGCTGACAGTCTTCCAAGTCACATCCATGTACCGAGACTCGAACACGGAACCTCTTGGACGTGAGGTAGACACGCTACAGCAGCGGGCCAACTATACCATCCTTCTTCATCACTGTCTTCAAAAGCCAAGGGGCTAGGCAACTATAGTTTTGCTATGGAAAGTTAGAGTCAGACTGAAAAATTCAATACCATAGCCGGGATTTGAATCACGGATCTTCTGGTCTCCGTCCATTCGCTCTAACCATTGAGTTATGTAACCGCAGTATCAGACAGCGATTAGGAGGTGGCGAATTAATCGAAATCACGAGAATTAAAAAAGAAGATAAATTAATAAAAATGCTTTGCTAAACTAATATAAAATATTGTTATATTAATATGAAATTAGAATGAAATTAGAGTAATGATTAAAATAGCGGTTTAATTAAGAATAAGATGGGAAGAATATAATTTAAGACAACTAACATGCTAGAATCCATGTAAGGGAGAGAAAATATTTCTGTAAAATCTGAACACAAGTCGGGGAGACAGGAAGAGGTGACCGTTAGCCTCTTTGTTTAAGGAAAGGTTCAAAGTCTGAGAACTATAACCAGGAATGTGTAGGAACAATAAGGTTTTCAAGATGCGGTCAAGCATAAGACCTAAAAGGATTTACTTTGCTGAGGTGATAACGATGTATACCGTTACAAAGAGCCCAGGGTAGGCGTGACCCAACTCACGGTGGGATGTAACGTCAATGAGTTCGATGAGTTTTGCTAACCAATAAAGAAAAATCGAAATAAAATGAGAAACCAATAATAATGTAAGATTTGAGAAATGGGGAGAAGGGTGAGTTATTTTGGTCATGTGATAAGGGTTAGAGTGGGGATCAGAATAAAGTACGAACTGAACCGCAGAGTAGACGAAAAATCACTTCAACAGTCATACTACGAGGGGAAAGATGTGTTAGTGCGCGTGAAGAAGAAGTAGTAAAGATTTCTAAGTCCGAAATGTAGGGAAGTCTCAAGAATAACGCAACCAGCGTAAGAGAAGCAGCAGAAGAAGTTTATAATAGCAAAGTATTCGCCGTATAAAGAAGTAAGAGAATTCTGTTAGGAAGTTTAGTAACAGGTGGTCACCGCTACAAATCAATCTGAATCAACGAACTTAGTGAGAATTAAATTAAATCATTTTTGCGAACCGCAGAGTGTATTATTGAGAAAACTGAGCAGCCAACAAACAACAAATCCATTTCCTACAACCATTCACCTGAGGATAAGAGATCTCATAGCTCCAATTAGAACCCAAATCAAAAGTAAACACCAACCAATTGAAATCTGACATGCTGGTATGCCGCAGTTACTATGGCCAACGTGCCGACAGGACATTAAATTCTCCAACTGAATCATGTTTTTCCCGGTAAACAACTTAGGAGTTCTCATAAACACATGAGACAACTACCTTAATGACGACTTAGAAGAGAGAATTGTCATTTCGGCACGTTGGCCATAGTAGCTCAATGGTTAGAGCGGCTGGACGGAAACCAGAAGATCTGTGGTTCAAATCCCGGCTATGGCATTACATTTTTCAGTCTGACTCTACCTTTCCATTCTTTAGCCTACACACAGCCAGTGTGAAAGAATAATTAATTTCTATATTTTTGCTCCTATGTCAGGCAGGTCATAGCTTCCATGGAAGTCTGCCGATGCCCTAGAGCTAGGCAACTGTCCTGCCTTATTACTTAGCAGTTTCGGCGCGTATCCACAGAGACTACAGCGCTAGGCAACATTGCTTCTGTGACGGACAGATGGGAGGTTTTTGAAGGGTCCGCAGAGACCATGTTACCTAGCAGCTGCATATCTGATACTACACGATTCGAGATTATTCTTCCATCCTCCCTAGATGCTGAAATTATTAATAAGAGTGTGGGTGTTTGAGTTAATTTAATGTAATAGCCAAAATGATAACACATCAAAGACTTACACCAGTGTATACCGAATTAAGTTGTTACTTGTACAGTTTCTTTAATTTTTGCTGTTCTCAGCTTTGGATTCTTTGCATAGGTGCCTGATTATCGGATTAGAAATTTTTTACATGCCTTAAATACACAAGAGATAACCGGCTTTACTTTCCTTCCTGCAAATTTGATACTACGAGCTTGTAGATCTTTAAAGCCTTTCGCCCTCCACCGGGTTTGATTTCTCGACTTCGAGAATCGCAGATTATTATCATGTTATCCTTATACCACAGAAAATTACACTGTGGGTTGTTAATACCTTTGATGAGCTTATTCTAAAGGCAAACAGCCGCTAATAAGGACCACTGATATTAAAATTAAACGGTTAAAATACGACCATAAGCAAAGAAAAAGGGATTTCAGGGGCAAAAACGATCTGTTTGCAGTAATGTGGTGCTACTGAATGCATGAGAAATAGCTGGTAGTCAGAATTCATTACACTAGAAAGCGCTGCCTGTTGGTGAGTGCCTTATTTCGACCACAATTTTGGCTACGTTAACCGGTTAATGGTGTTGTCTGTCAGCGCTGGTAAACCGTATGACAATAGGTTTTGTCATAGCCACAAATTTGGCAGCTTCCTCTTTGCTGTGTCCCTTGGCAAGACCATGTTGTTGTCACTCTGCCATGTTTGTTCACAGACTCATTTTACCAGGATCGACCCTCTACATGACCTCGTAAATGTCTATCCTGTAACTCCATGAAGTTCACACTGCAAAACGTGGATTTTCTGCTGGTTTGTTAATATTTGTCTCAATTATATATCGTTTAGTAAATAATAGCTTTAGTTTCGAAAAATAGACCATTAACACAGGCAGCTTTATCTGAGTGTCCGTGAGAATAGATTTTGATTATTGGGCCAAAGGCTGGCTCCTTAGCTCAATTGGTAGAGCGCCTGCCTACCGTGCGAGGGGTCCCGGGTTCGATTCCAAGCTGGGGGTCGGTAATTTTCTCCAACCAAGATGATTATTAAAATTAAAATATTCCCCCATTTAATATTTGCCGGCCCTCGCAAGCCATGGTCGTTAGAGCGTATGTCTCTAGCGTTCCGCGGCACAGAGGGTCACGGGTTCGAGTCCCACCTTGGACATGGGTGAATATGTGTGAAACTAAGGAAAGCTGATAAGAAAATAGCGTAAATAATGGAAAAACTGTTAAATAAGATATATATATATACTTTTAAATAAAAAAGTCCTGAACTGGGCTTATTATCTTTTGTTATTAGTGTAGCCCTTGAATATTTTCAAATGCCCCATACCTTCCAATATTTGTTCTAAATGTATTTTAGTTATCGTATTCCAACGTTAAGTAACATCGAACGATGGATGAAATGGGTGAAATAATGCTTAAATTAATCTAGGGTCCATAGAACTTAAAGCTACCTGACATCCATCTTTAAGGGTAACAACAAAAAGTGAACAAAAAATTGTCTACATAATCACCCTAACCAAATTCAAACACAGAACCTATTGAATGTGAAGCAGGCACGCTACCACCTCCACTACAGAGGCGGTTAGTTTTGTAATCCTTCTTGTATTCATTTCAAAGTATGTTTTCCCGACAGATGTAACTAACTTTTCAGAGTTATCTAACTGGCCCTATTCTTTTTTCTTTCTTTGTCTGTTATTTATGACATATTTCAGGTCCGTATTACTGTTACCTCCCTCAGAGTGGTAGTCGTCCTCTGTGGTGTAGAAGTAACATGCCAGTCTCTTGAATCCACGAGATTGTGGGTTCAAAGTCGGCAGAGGTCGATGTATCTTTTCGGGCGTGAAAGTCTTTAGCATGACATCCCTAGAAATGGTCTCGTGTCGTAGATTTATGGAACAACCTATAGTCTGAAAAAAGAAATTTGTGAAGGGTCTTTCATGTACAAAATACAATGGGATGCTAAGAACCATAACAATTAAGCAGCGTCTAAAAATGTAAACTCAGTTTCAATTATTCAGTCTAGTTCTACTTCACTTTTTTTTTTTTTTTTTTGCGAATTCGGACATATGTACCTATATCTAACCGTTCCCTATTGCAGTTATTAGCATGCACTTACTGTTATCAGCCATTCTTCCTCAATGTTTCACCTTCAACCCTCACGGCCGTTTCTCCACTTTTACTTCCTTTTTCGGAATTTGCATAATCACCATTACCGATGCATTCCTCCCTGCCAACTTCCCTTGCACAATTCTCATTTATTTTTTAATTCGTTGGGTTCCCACACTTATTTTGCTCTACAGTATTTTTTATTTTAAGGAGTCACGATTGGTAGCGGTTATCAGAACCCGGAGGATGATTCAGATAGGCAACTCACCTATTACGCTTCTAAGATCCTCACAGAGGAACGAGTGAAACGCGCCGAGTGGTCGGCTAAATTAGGGACTGCAAATTGGGACAAAGGAGGGGTCCCTAACATTTCAGTTATAACCCCTCGACGCCAGCGGGGCCTCTTATTCAGACGTACCTTCTCCCACGAATTGCTATTATCAATTCAATATAGACAGAGGTATATTGGATAATGGGATAAATGAAGGAACCGTAGAAATAGGAAACAGACATATGGGCCGCAAATCGGCCAATGGAAGTCAAAACTATCTGTTTGGGAACTCTGCACATTTGTACTGTTAGTTATTGGCCTCTTACTGTGTGCACCCGTAAACATGGGGAAACCTTATGGGCTACAGCAACCTATGCATACACTAAATACATTTAGTGATTTGAACTTAATTATTGCTGAAAGGGTAGATCCACACTGAAAAATTCAATACCATAGCCGGTATTTGAACCACGGATCTTCTGGTCTCCATCCAACCGCTCTAAACCATTCAGCTACTATGACCAACGCGCCAACATGTCATTAAATTCTCCAACTGAATTTTGTTTTCCCCGGTAAACAAGTAGGAGTTCTCATAAACACATGAGACAACTACCTTAATGGCGACTTACTATGCTGTAAGCACTTTAAGGCCCGGGCTTTATAGTTCGGACCACTATTAACACAATGTAATGTCATGTTGGCGTGTTGGCCATAGTAGCTCAATGGTTTAGACCGGCACGACGCAGACCAGAAGATCCGTGGTTCAAATCATTGAATTTTTCAGTCTGGCTCTACTCTGTCATAGTGCGTCTTACACACGGCTAACGTGAAAGAACAATTAATTTCCATTAATTATTTTTAACTGTTGATTTCGTTTGGGTTCTCTTGCACTACATATATTATAAAATACAAAATTATAACGCATGCTAAGTTTTAACTACACCCTCAGATCCAACCTGTTGAAACAAAAATACATTTCCAGATGTTTAGCCACAATAGTTTCTGAAAACATGTTTTGATATGTTTATTACATTTGTTTCTGCTAATGAAACAAAGGAAATGGGGCATATGAAATGGTAAAGCAGCTCCACTACACCACCATACATATTACCTCCCGGGTGCGATCCCAGGCGGCCGCAAAGTGAGATTTGTGCTGGACAACACGGCGCTGGGACGGGTTTTCTGCTGGATACCCGGTTTTCCCCGATCTCATTCCACCAGTGCTCCATTTTCATTTCATATATCATCAATGTTACCGCCTGTGGTGCCGCATGCAGTAAAAGCGGGCCTCCAACACTACACACATTCATACATCTATCCGTCATTCATTCGCCTGATTCTACTGCTCTGAAATATAATAAAGCAATGGGGAGAACAACATTCCCAGCTTTATGTACATGAAGTATTCAGAGGAAATTAAATGTTTATAAACAAATACACTGTATCATGTTTAGTGACAAGTCTCGGAGGGGGAGAATAAGCACATTCACAAATCAAATTTTTGTACCGCCAAATCCTCCAAAAAAAAAAAAAAAAAAAAAAAAAACCATGGTAGTAAGTGTCACGCGGGAATCAAATATACGATCTCCCAAATGCGGGTTATAGACGCTATCTGATCTGTTTGCCTTATATGAAAACTGAGTATGATTTTAACTGTACCAATTATTATTACAACACCTATAACCATTTGAAATTGCCAGTGCTGCTACATAAGGCAAGTGCAGGAAAAGCCTGATTATCCGAGAAGGTAACTCGTTATTTCCCCAGAGATATTCGTTTATTTAATCATAATCACCAATTAACCTATAAACCAAGTTACATAAATTACCTACTACAGTTTTATGATGTTTGCTTCATTTCTGATAATCGGTTCTTTTCCAGCAGACAGGTGTACCCAAACCAATTTTGTGCGAGAATGTTACGAGAAGGGCAGTTCAGTTCGGCGAAACAAGGTGATGCCAATGGTATTTTAAAAATGGTAATTACAAAAAATGTCAATTTTCTGCTGTTAACAGCACTGCAGTGCATGTGGTATGCGGTACAGCTCGCTCCATAAAGGGCTTAACGTTTAATGATACCCCCCTTCCGCAAAGCTGGCTTTTGAATTTTCCGAGAATTTTCAGTTACGCAGTGGGACTAGTAACAGTGGAATGGATGTAGAGACACTTGGCAACATTGTGCCTCCCGTCTGGTCGATACCATCATTTGGCTGAAGAGTTCTGATTCTGCTAGCGCAATGCTGCGGCAGCCGATCACCTCGTAACTAATACGCTCATCTCGTCGAAACAACTCTTGGCGTTGTTAGTTTGTCCAGACTAAACCTGTTATGTTCTGATGACCAAGAAAAACATCCTTCTTATTAGTTGCCTTCGTGCTGATTGTTGGTCTCGTCTTATATAATATGAAGTCTTTCAAAAATAAGGTCAGGGGGTGACTCAGCCATTAGCGTCTGTGGCTTCATGGGTACGATTCACGTGGTCGACCTCCTGACCCATTCACGGTTTCCCCAAGCGAATGCCGGAGAGTAATCTGTTGTTTTTAGAGACCCTACCCTGTGGTCCAGCCAGAATGAGAAAAAGATACATTCCAACGCCCCGATCTCCATTGCTCAACCCGACCAATTTCTGGTTGTGGTGTTAAATTAAAGAACGAGTTTTCCTACAATCTCACTGTAACTGAAAGCTGCCATCTTGGAAGATATTCTAATAGATCCTGAAAAATCCTGTGCATGGTGTCGCAGACAGACTGCTATATGTTGAACAAGAGACCGATGCATATCTTCACAATATTTCGCAAACTGCATTGCTTGCTCAGGAATAGGTTTACTACGGAGTGGATTCGGCACCAAAACCTGTTGTTTATTGTACCTAAGACCCAAGTGGGGCATCCCTGGGAGGAAGGATGAGGCGAGAGGAGACAGAGCGTGTTCGATCGCAGGAGTCATGACACGCCGAGACACCCGCCGACACTTCTACTCTGAAACGGACCACCATGAGAGATGATTTTAAGCGATAATGGAGATGAAATGGAGGGACAGGAAATTCCGGGGATGTAATTAACATACCCAGCATTCGCCTGAATGAAAGCATGGATGCAACTGGATGGAGCACCACGAACTTTGGATCGGAAGAAGAGGACCACTTGCATGGTCACCCCGTTCCCACGACTTAACGCCACTTAATTATTTCTTAAAGAGGCATATCGAATTTTTGGCATTTCAGACACCAGTGGACTATCCAGAAACACTGGTAACCAGAAGAGTTGCGGCATCTCATGCCTTGGATATATAGCGACAGTTAACTCTCAAGTAATCACGTGGGCTACTTATGTCGCTCAGTTATTTTGCTTTTGCAAGTGCGCATCTCCTTCTGTTTTTATGGTGCTGTGGGTTTTGGTAGCTTCTTGACGCAATGTGTTCTAAACAGTTAGTTGGCTATAATACATTTTAGGGAGACAGTATTTTTGTTATTTGCGGTTAAACTCAGTTGCGCACAGCTGGGCTACATGTAGCCCGCGTGACCACTAATGTAACAGTTTTTGAAATGGCTACTAAGAAAACGGTCACATCAGTGGGACCAATGCCATGTGTATTTTTCTGCGAATCAAAAGTATAAGTCTCACAGCTTCACAACAAGGTAGGTAGATGCTATTTATGTGGAAAAAGTAAGGATAAACCTACCAGTTGCAGCTTGTGACAAAGAAAGATTTGCAATAATCATTCCACGGTGGTGTGTAACGAGTGTCTACAAGAAGAATTGTAAACCAAATAATAATTCTGTTCTTATTTCATATTTTGAGACTGTTAATATATATGCATATGGTGATTGTTGGAGAAATGTAAATATTTGATACATTATGTATTGTTTAATATGATTCAGGAATGTAAAGGAGCACTATAAACGAGTTTACAGTGTATTCTACACGATAAATAGTATACTTTAATTTAATATAAAATTATCTTGAAAAAGTTCATAAAACTCAATTTGAATGTAAGTAAACACTATAAAGGAATATCTCAGAAGGTTATTAAAAGAATTATAAACAATACACAAAGTAAATTTTATACGGGCTAAATTATGTAGCCCACGCGTATTCATTTTTCCGGTGGTGTGTTTGAACGTATTTTGTAACTATTACACTGAAACAGCTTAACAGAATATCATTGCTACTGACTCAGGATCGTGTTTGGGAACATGGGCCTCTAGTCCAAATTTACAGCTTAGCGGAATATCATTGCCACTGACTGGAATCGTGTTTGGGTGCATAGGCCTATAGTCCAAAGTTACAGCTTAACGGAATATCATTGCTACTGACTCGGGATCGTGTTTGGGTTGCATAGGCCTCCAGTCCAAGGTTACTCTATTGTATCTACTCTTTCTGTTCCTTAAGTTTCCCAGTAACCTTTGGAAGCACTCCGTAGAATAAGCAGGATGGGGGATTGGCAGGAAAGGGTGAAGTATTAGATGACTGTATATAAGCGATCAAGTTTCTTGCAGTTCAAGATCTGCTACCCGCGTAGTTCTCGCTAATGAGCTAAGAAAAGCGGCTTTATGGAACATGTTAATTATCTCCTTTCTTCTGCTTTGTTCACAAAGTGTGCATGTAGTTCTTGAAATAATCACCATAATCAGAACTTCATTCTTGTAACTAAAGAAGCATTGCTGTAGCTGATAACATAAATAATCTAAGGAAAGAATGAATTAAAAGACGTCTCCATGGTAACAAGCGGGGATCGCATTATAGAGATCGCGGATCGATTCCTGTTGAAAACTCACTCTGACCTTACTGCCTATGATTCAACATATGTTCTTAAAAAGGTAATTATATTAAACAGTACACATTAATTGAGTTGATTTGATTACATATTCACTTGTAGGTAAAATGAAAATAAAAGAGCACAATAGGCTTTAAGTGATGTACAAACGTTTCAAGAACTTGTTGACTTAAAGATTTATTTCCCTTTACTGGAAAAGCAGTAAGAAAAGTATAAGTTCAAGGAAACTCAAACTAATAATATGTGATATGTCGGTAATGGTTAACTATGTAAAAAGGATTAAACTGACACAAATTGTGTAAGCTAACGAAATACACATTTGTCATAGTAAGATTTTAATTACTTCTTACAGTATGTAGCCTAATGAAAACTTATTCAAAATTAAAATAACTTTAGTGGCCATTCGGAGAAAATTCACGACATCTTATCTTTAAAGTAGATATATTTAAAAAAATACTTGCAGTCGTTTTTGAGAAAATAAATCCACATAGAGAGGGACATGATTAAAAATCTTCGTGGGACATGGAAAATTGAAATACTGAGTTTGGTGTGGTTTTTACTAAAAATATACCATTAATTTATAAAACTATCATTGACATCACAATTTTAGTTGCCCCTTATTTATTTTAACAGTATTTGCAATAGTTAAAATTGTTAATATTTATAAAGGCGGCTTTGTTTACAATTCACTTGCTTCTTACCTTTAATTATACAGTTATTCTTACTATACATCTTGGATCTATACTGTTTGTAGACAGATAGATAGCCACATATGTACAAACGGTTTTGCAAAACGAGTGAGTATTTTGGGTTAAGCATAATTCCAATGAGGTAACCTATATATTTTTGGGTGGGAATTTCAATTTTTCCTTCTCCTGTCTAGCCACTCTGTTAAAGTTATAATTTACAGGCGCCTCTTATTACATAATCTATCTCACCATTTTTCCTTGTATTTTTCGCAATATATTCACTTTTGTTCAACTGAGCATTTTTTTTCTGGTTTCAAATGGCTCAGACGGTAGTTTCAGGAGGCCATGGGTTCGATTTTCACTCACTGAAAGTTCAAAAAATCAAATTGTCAAATTGTATCTGTATGTACATATTATCTTAGTCTTATAACTACAGGAAAGTATGTGATTATTTATTTATTTATTATGAACATAGCAGGCCTAAACCAAATTATAATCTTCATTACAAAATTAATATTTGTGCACACAAGTAAATAAAAAAAGTATCTAATAATAAAATAATAAAAATAGAAGTGAGGGTGGCATAGTAAATGTACTCTTATTTCTAACTAAAATAATTTTACTAGTATTACTATTTTCAGTAATTAAGCATATCTAACAAAACAGTAGTGAGTAACTGGCCTTTTTAATAGAGTTTCACACATGTTCAAAATATCTACATTTAAATAATGCAGTTCGTTATATAAATACATAGTGATGTTTAATGGTGAATTTTTATGGATGTCTGTATTTGTTCTGGAGGTGAAACAAGCCTCTTGAATGTGCTTATTTTATTTGGTACATAAAACGATACATTTACTGTAATGTTTACAATTTCAATAATCGAATGCAATACTTTATACAAAAATTTTAATCCCCAAAATCTCTTCTGAAGTTCAGAGCTATAGATTTAAATATTTCTAAAAGGTTTTTATAATTTATATATCTTGGGCAGTATCCAAATTTTTTAAACAATATATATTTTACAAATTTTTATTTTACTTTATCCGTTATGGCTATATATTTTACAGTTTTGGGATTCCAAATAATACATACATATTCGATGGCAATTTTGTCTAACAAATGAGTTTTAAAATCAAATTACAGTTTTTATTTAAATGAATAAGAGTTACAGATAATGAATCCTAGACATTTTAACGATTTTGCTGCAATTAACGTCTGTTGAGCTTGAGGTTCAATAGGAAAACGAGTGGTGTTCTGTTGATATACACTCATTTATATCTGTACATAATTATCCCTGAATGTGTGTAATGTGTCTTTCATGTTCAATATTGAGGTACATATGCCACTAAACTATACATTCCTTTGACATGTTCGATGTTCACAGGCCTTTGTTGCTGCTAGGGTACTCACTGAATGTAAATCAATCAATGATGCATGATTATTTTCGGGGCTTTTCTCAGATCCCTCGATGAATACTGAGAAGAATAATTGTATCCCCAATATTCCTCTTCCTCTACTTCACCTCCCAACTTCGTTCACTTCACTCTTCATCCGTTTGTTTCTTTCAAGTGTCTTGAGCACTGCATTGCACGAAAAAAGGATGATTTATTTAAACCACCGTCCCTCACGATACGTCTACGTTCCTCAGCATCCCAGGAGGTTGTAGTAGTAGAGTCAATAGGACATCAATTGCTATAAAATATCAATTTGAAAAACTTACACTGCAGAAGTTTTAAATCCCCCAAAAAGTTTGCAGCACAAATATATTACGCCTCGTTGTAAACCCGAGCCATGCTTATGGAAATTAGATGGACATATCATACAACGAAGCACTATATAGGTATCACAATTTAATATAATGAGTGTTGTCAGATAAAACACATTTGCTTTTATGCTTTCGTTAATGGAGCATATTTACTTGTTTCGACTGTGTTAATTTATGGTCAAATGCATCGCTCTGTGGTGAAACTGTTTCGAAAAATCGTGTCGTTTAAACCATAATTATGCTTTGTTTAACGTGAGATAAGCCTTAATGAGCTTGTGTAGCCATTATTCTGCTCTACATCAGTGCAAACATGGAAATATACTGGTAGCTAATAAATCCTGAACAACCCTTATATATCTACGTAAGAGTGAGTGACATATTTCAATTCAATACAAAGTGTAAGCATTATCGTAAACAAAATATTAAAGTATGTGTCATTTTACTTACTGTACAGGCTTCACAGAATAAGTAAGGGAACAGTTACACTCCACATAAAAATTTAATATCGAGATATCCCTTAAATGACGCTCTGATATCCCTTTGAGTATGGACTCTTTTGAAAAATCCCTCTTTCTTGTACCATCTGTTCCTGCAAATGCTTGCATTTCTACTTCAAGATAAAATTGCAGAAATTGAAGGTAAATATTGCGTTACGGGCTTAGGTGCCGTGGTTTAGAACTTCGTGAAGAATGAACCGACGTTTCGCCAGGAACTGCGCCTAGCATCATCAGGGAAGTGATCTACTTGCTATGAGAGCTATAAAGTCGAATGAAGCAGGCCAGTAAGTAAGTCAGCGGGTGCTAGCAGGGTGTATATAGCCTGAAGGTTTTTGCTGCGTGTCCATCCGTTCAGGATTTGATCCAGGTGGGGTCCTTTTTCAGGATTTTGTCGGAAGGTATTGGATTTTAGATTGTGTCATGATATGAGGTAACGCTTTTGTGTTCCCCGTCTAAAGGGATAGGATGCAAAATCTTATGCACCCTGGTGTTTTATTAAAATTGTAAATGAAGGTGGATTAAATATTGATGTCAAAGAGCTTGGATTGACTATGTGAAGCTTAGCTTTAGATGAAGCAGGTTGACTGCACGTCGTAATTCCTATCAGCTGAAGAGGGGTGGGCTTACGGCTGATCAAGTTATGATTGGCTCTTGCGTTACTGTTACCCTTATGTTTATGAGATTAAAGTTTTTCTAATGCGGAAACCCACGCTTTATTTATTCGCAGAGCTTCTTTTTTCGATTGAAATTATTTTTATGTTTATATATTTCTATTCCTTCTCTCTGAAAGGGGTCACTTCCCTGATGATGCTAGGCGCAGTTCCTGGCAAAACGTCGGTTCATTCTTCAGAAACATCTACACCACGGCCCATAAGTACAGAACATAACATTTACACTCAAGACGCCGGCCGTGAGAGCCTCAGCTTACTCGTATATATTGCAGAAATTACTTCGGTTCTAATATTCTGGCAGCTATAAGAAAATATGGGAATGCAGTAGACTTTAAAGTAACAGTCAAATCTTTTAAAAGTGATCGCTAAGTAATGACATTGAAATTTCATTCCCTCTGCATGACCTAGGGATAAAAAATGAATAACGACTTCTCAGTATAAGTTTTGGAATATTCAGGCAGTTAACAAGGAGTGGCCGGCTCTGCAGCGTAGGCGGTAGCGTGTCTATCTCATGTTCACGAGGCCCCGAAATCGAATCTCGGTCAGGGAGTTATCTGGATAAGGTTTTTCCAGGGTTTTCCCTTATATTAAAAGAGAAATGTCTGGAAACTCTAAGCGCTATGGACCCTGGGCTCATTTGGGCATCATTTCAAACATTTCATTTATCGTCCTATATGACTTAACGTTGGAGAATGTAAAATTAAAGAAAAATAACAAGGATTACTTCGAAAATAGCACATTCCACAAAAATGTATTTTATAAATTATGTATTTTAACGATTTATATGCTTTTGTATATAAAATTTTATATTTATGAGGGTTTACTACTTGACTAAAAGTTATCCAGATGGAAAATGACTTCTGAACTCATTTTCCTACAAAATTCAAGATATAGGTACATTTTGAGAGAACGTAAGCTTTCACGGCCGGAGTCCATAATACAATTGGTTGTTTCCGGGCTGTTTTGCCGTGGTCTGTTGGAGTAAGAAGCAAACGTTTCGTCTACAACTACGGCAGACATCATCAGTGGCGCGGTCGAAGCTTTCTTGCAGAGAGTTTGGCTGCGTCTGTTGGAGTATGAACCAAACGTTTCGCAGCCAAACTCTCTGCAAGAAAGCTTCGACCGCGCCACTGATGATGTCTGCCGTAGTTGTAGACGAAACGTTTGCTTCTTAGTCCAACAGACCACGGCAAAACAGCCCGAAAACGACCAATTGTATTATAGGTACATTTTGTTTGCTATAAGGATACATTAAATATCCGGTGTTAAAATCAAAAACGTTAGAGCTATTTTTTCAAAAATTAAAATTTTCAAAACATGTTCAATTAAAGAGTATTTTGGAGCGAGGGGTATTCTTGAAAATATTTGTGTTACATTCTTGGGAGATGCTGTGTATATGTGGATGTTTCTAGGACTCACGAAGTTTTCTGCTTCAATATGAGCACTTTTAGATATCGTTTTCGCCTTTTAGAGATTGCCATGGAATAAAAGAAGATGGCTCACACTTAACGAGATTCGAACACGAGAGCAACAGAATATAAGAAATAATTGTATACATAGAGAAGATTACATCCAGCTAAAATTAAAAGTGAGAAAGTCGATATTTTATAATTAATAAGTGAAGATATTACTTTTATCTGTGATTGCAAACTATAATATTTTTCTAAAAGAGTTATTTTAATGCCATGGAACAGGGGAAATATTAAACTCAACAATTTCACCTCTAAGTGTTGTTTTAAGGATTCTGGTCTGTTTTACACTGTTTTCCCATGTATATCCTACATGAAATACAAACTCCACGTGTAGCCAAGATGGTGGGACCACTTTATTTTTGACGAAGATGGTTACTCAGCTGTTGACATTGGCTCTTCGCAGAACAGACATCTGCAGGCTGCCGGCTTGGGTAAACAAGCTTGGAGTAGGGGAACCGCAAAGGGGCGATCCCTCTCCGGGGGTTAAGTCAAAAAATAAGTCACCCTACGTTATACCCAGAAACGAAGAACCGGAGCGTAATAAAACTTGCATATTTTTGTCAACTTTTTGGGAGCTTCAAGAAGGTGTGTTGGTAGATTCCATGGCAAATGTGAATTTTGTCATATCATAGACTTGTTATGGGTCTGGGGATTCAGTTTATTAGGAGCTAGCCCACCGGTTCCAAGGACGTCGATTCAAATATGACCTAGGGCGCTTAATGTTCTACGTCACTAGATTTACAGACCTGTAAAAGGGCTTCTGTGGAATGAAGCTCCGGCACACTGGCAGTTACTAATGTCGTAAATAGACAGACCATATTTTAAATATTTTAATAAAGAATGATATGTATATTATCAGGTATATGTAGATTTTCTTAGGAAAAATTCGCGTAGTAATACATTAAGAGTGATTGGTATAGAGAAAAATGGGAAATAACATGAATAATTTTTGAAAAATTAAAATAAGAAGATTTGGGTATATAGAACTACAAACAATATATAGAGTTGGACGTTAATAGATATTTAATTTACTATAAACAAATGAAAAACATCTGCAGAAGAGGAAAATTCACAGATATGACAATTAAGGAGTAGCCAGAGAGGATTCCATGGGATAATAAATGTTTATAGAGACTAGAAGATTCTCTGAGAGGATTGTCCTATATGTGATGGAAATTTAAATCTTTAACACTTAATATTTAAACATAGAGGAACAAAAATTTGGAGAAAAGGTAACTCAACAGGATTCTTGAAATGCTTTATAAATATAGTAAAAATGTAGGGGATGTTTTAAGGGAAGTTAAGTATAAATGGTATCTGACAATGAATAATCCAGCAAAAAGATACGGAACTGGATTCTAAATGCCAACAACATGTTTACAGTGAGACATCAATTTTTAGTTTTTTTTTATGAATAGCAGAACTGCAATTAAGGAATTAATTATACCGTAAGTTAACAGTATGACTGGTGCAGTGCCAGAAATGAGCACCACTCATATTCACCTGCATATAATTTAGTATAAATAAATAAATAAATAATAAAATAAAACAAAAAGAAGTGAAGTTATGTACAAGGCCTCGTGTCACCGGCGCCATCACATATTGTGCAATTGGACTCGGTACGGAGTTCAGTGTTTACGGTTTGAACATATCAAGTTGAAGAAATAGCCACGAGGCAGGGACTTAACAAAACATTGATAAACAGAACATCAGTACCTGCAGCATAAATACCGGCCCTACTTGCACGCTATGATACTGTATTGAACATTCTCCCCACTAATTCTCTGTGATCAGTAGGATGTAGCATAGTTAAATAGGTTAACAAAATACTGCAAGAAAATGTATTATAACAAATAATGAAATTATGCATAGAAATCGTAAATAATAAGGTACATATAGATGTCAGATCTACGTTATTAGTTATCACACATTTATCGTGTTTATCACTTATGTACGAGTGACAAGAGAGGAAAGCCCGCCTCGGTAGCGTGGTGGTAGCGTGTCTGCCTCACATTCAATAGGTCCCGAGTTCGAATCTCGGTCAGGGTGGCTTATCTGGATAAGGCTTTTCTGGGAGTTTCCCTTATCCTAAAATACTAATGTGGGGTAACTCTAAGCTTCATGGACCCCGGACTCTCATTTGAGCATCAATGCACCCATTCCATTCATCGTCCGATATGACTTAACGTTGGAGGACATAAATTAAAAAAAAAAATAGAGATATTTTGCCCTGGAGTAAAAGACCGAATTGGATCAGCTTTGGCTCTGATAGGCTGGAGTCGTTGGCAGTAGGAGCTTTAGTCGCAGGTCTTTTATTAGAAAGGTTCTCTGGCTAGGTCATTTACAAGTATTTGGAGAGACAAGACACTCTTTTCAAGTACGTGGCCTTTAACTTCTCTATTATCTCAAGGCTTTTCTATTTTACATGTGTACCCATATGTTTTCTAGCCCATGAGTTGTCATGGTGTCAATTTGGAGTTCAAACAGTTGTAAGGCTGTTTCCAAGGAGAACTTGTCTATTCCCTTTGTTACTTACGGCTCTATAGCAGCGTTTACTCTGTCATTTCTAAGACGTATGAATACATTTCCCTGTATCTGGAGAGTAACTCCTAGGTACGTGAAGTTGGTGCCAGATTTTAGCGGTGTTTCCCCCCATGTATAAGATGCTGCATTTAACCCCTCTTCTGAAGGTCATGGAGACAGTTTTCTCTGCATTCGTTGTTAGTTCATCCACCTTTGCCAATTCCATAATTGGTTGAAAGCTTTTTGTAGGTCACCCTCTGAGATTGAGGTCAATACCATGTTGTCTGCATACATTAGTAGGTTTACATTGTCGGGTTTTCTTGCCTGAACTATGTCTGCCTTGGTTAACATGAACAGCAGGGGGCTTAAAAATATATTCGAAATAATAAACCACAGTGAAAAATATGCTTCAACGAGATCTGCAGTCATTTGTTGTACGATTTTGTTCATCTCTTAGGTTTACTAAATTATAAATAAAGTAATTCAGGATAAACAAATGTTACTGTTGTAAAATTGAAGATGTGCATTTTCTCATCAAAGTAGCCTGTACACAATCTTAGAAGCATGTTTGTAAAAACTAAAGTAATACTACATGTCCTTCGTTAAGGAATGTTTGGAATGCAGTAATTTTCTGCTTCGAAACCCTAGGAGGTCTTCCATAAAAAGTTCATGTTTTACTTACATAATTCAAAAGAAGCATACGGAACATTTTTAAGTATTTTTGAGGGGATAATCATGGCATTGAATCGGGTTCAAATCGATATTTCCTCCCCATGCTTAAGAATTGAAAGACTAGTCGTTCTCAGGACATTAAAATATGCAAGATGCAACATCATGTAATGTATGTTTAAGCAGATCTGCATTCGGTAATGCATTAGGATGGAGGGAATTGTGCAGAAACTGACAGGGCTGATAATGGGTATACGTTAGCAGGTCAACCTCTAGGGAGGGCGAATCCGGAGATAAATGTGTCACACACGTGTACAAAAAGTTTAAAATGTTATTTGTAACCGTCACGGCAGCACCAGCGTGACGTGTCCTGCGGGACCAGGGGCTTACAAACACGCGCAAAAACATATTATAGTGGTTTTATTATAAATACGTTTACTTATCATATTATAGGTCGGCTTTGCCAACATTTAGAACAGAAATGTAGAAGAGCCATTGCAAAATAGAGATTTCAAATATCACTTACTTTTCAGCTGACGAGCATTTGAATGTGCACCTTTTGAAGTAATCTAAACTGAGCTTTAGGTTTCTGAGGGAATCTCAATAACTCTAAGCACTCGTTGTTGTAGAAAAACTCGTTTACTGTTAAAATAAGAATATACACACCTTGAACCATGTAAGTAATCATTATGTGACGTAACCATTACGTAAACTCATGCTGTTTAATACAAGAATAAAAAAACTGTTGAATAATTAACCTTTAGAAATGCTTCTCTTCTCAGAAAAACTAGAAATAAACAAAGAAGTGTATAAACGTCTAACATGTTGCATTAAAAATCCTCTAATCCACAATCTACTTCATTATAAACATTTTCAGAAATTATTACAAATATGTGATTGCATTAGTAATGTTGAAATCTTAAAGAGCTAATAGCAATGTGATATCCTTGAAATTCCATTCTCATTACAAAGCCAAGAGATAGAAAGAGCAATCTCCTATCTGAAAAAAACATAAATATTGCAACATTTAAAAAAAAAAAAAAAAAAAAAAAAAAAGGAATTACAAGAAACATCTAGGAAATGGATCACTTTATAAAACTGTATATTTGAAACAAATACTGCGTTTTAACAAGCTCTACATTTCTTGAGTTTTAGAATATTGTTTTAACAATTATAAAAAATATTTCAGAACGAAGAGCACCTTTGTAAACATTCTCAGGAAATTCAATATATTTGTTGCATTTTTCATAAAAGTATTTCAAACGTGATATTTTAATCAGATCATTTGTCATTCTCAAGAAAATCAAAATCCCGAAAAATGTATTATGTATACTTACTTGGGGTAGGGGATTTTTCTCAAAATCTTCGCACGGAATTCTGGGACGCTGTTGAATTTAGATACCAACTTTGATATATAAACAAATTTTCGTTTTATAGTAATGCGAGGGTCGATTTATAATTCTGGTATAAAATCAAGACCGCATAGTTTCGATGGTGCATTATCCTGATGAAAGAGGACATTTTTGCGTTTCAATCTCGGTCTCTTTTCAGTCAACTCATGTTCCTAACGATCCAACAATGAAGTATAATAAGGCTCCAGTTCTGCCTTGTTTCAAGTAGTTAAGGATTATTCCTTAAAAATAATAAAAAAACAGTGGCCATTAACTTACCAGGATGTTTCTTGCCTTCTTTGCTTGCCTTCTTTGTTGCACTTTCACCAGCCTTTGTACATTGTTTTGGCTGCTGTTTTGACTGGTGTGTAATGATGGACACAAATTTCCTTCCACGTTCACAAATCGGCGTAAAAAGTCTTGAGGATTGCGATTGAACATCGCCAGACACTCGGTAGAACTGTTCTTCCGGATGTGCTTTTGGTCGACTATGAGCAATCGTAGCACCCATCTTGCACACTGCTTTTTCATTGCCAATTTTCATTGCAGGATATTGTGCACTCGCCAAGTTGAGATGCCTATATCCTCAACAATCTCGCGAATTTTGATCCAGCGGTCTTGCAAAATTAAATCGTGGATTCTTCTCAATGGTATCCTATGTGGTGACCTTATTTGGGTGACCAGAGGGCGATTCATTTTCGATGCTTCTATGACCACGTTTAAATGCATTGATCCAAAGATAAATGATTTTCAATGTCCGTGTAGAATCCGCGTGAAACTTCATCCAATTCAGATTTGACTTGTGCGGCATGAAAATGTTTAGCCATAGCACGAAACTCTGCTCTTTCCATTTTCAATCGCAGGTATCAGTCACGCTGACAAATTCAGATGGCTGTCAACAATGAACGTATATTGTAGTACATTAAAATGTTTTGTAAAGTTTTTGTAATAATCTAGCTGACCATCCAAAAAGTTGCAACGAAGAATTTCCATCCCTTCGTGAACATTTACCAGACTTATCAAACTACCCTCGTACTGTTCACACACACACACACACACACACACACACACGCGCGCGCGCGCGCACACACACATACACACACGCACACACAGACACGCAAGCCCGCCTCGTTAGGGTGGTGGCAGCGTGTCTGACTCACGTTCAAGAGATCCCGAGTTCGAATCTCGGTCAGGGTGAGTTACCTGGATAAGGGTTTTCCGGGTTTTCCCTTATCCTAAAAGACGAATGTCGGATGACTCTAAACTCTATGTATCCTGGGCTCATGTGAGCATCTTTTCCCCAATTCCATTCATCGTCCGATATGACTTAACGTTGGAGGACGTAAATTACACAAAAAAAGAACACTCTTGTATTACCAAATTTATTTTATTATTCAGGGAAGGGTGGAATACAATACTTATTATATTTAGTATAACAACCTTATATATAAAGTAAAATTTGGACATGTCATATTTCCATAGCTTTCTCTATCTTTTCCTTTACAACCTTATCTTAAATAATGTTAATTTTAATCTATTTCAACTTAATTCAGATAAAAATGTGCACAATGGTTCTATTACAGTTTGTGTGGCAGGTAATTCTGTGGCAATAGAAATGGGTTAACCATTTAGGAACAGAACCTGAAGGAAGAAAAAGATCACTGAAATTCTATATCGGTAAAGTAAAAGTGTCTTATTGCATAGAAATGTAGATTTCCTTAAAGACCATTATTTACGTGCAATTAACCTTTTCGGATATATTCTTTGTTGTTGTGTTCCTGTATTTACATTTTTCTCAATTAGGAATTTTATTTTTGCTTTTTTTCTCCCTGGGTATGCAAAAAGATACGCACATAAGATATTTTACATAATTTAATCTGTAGCAGTTATTTTTATATTTTATATGGTTAGGAATAGTCAAAGATGTTAGTATTTACAATAAAATAAAGAAGTGATGTAAAGTGGGTAATGTTGTAACCTTGGTAACGGATCATGGTGAGCTGTTGAATATTTTAAAAAGGTTTTGTTCTTCTGTTTCTGAAAGTATTATGGGTAAGACGTATAGTTGTCTATCCGAGTGTATAACAGAAATGAGTTTGTGTATGCATCAAAGATGTATAAGTAGCGTGTGCGAAGTAAAAGATATAGTTAACTGTGCAATCTACCGCTGGTTGTAAAAAGACTACATTAATAATGGAAACGTAGAGTCAGACTGAAAAATTCAATTCCATAGCCGGGATTTGAACCACAGATCTTCTGGTCCAGCTGGATGGAAACCAGAAGATGCGTGGTTCAAATCCGGGCTATGGAATGGAAGTTTTCAGTCTGACTCTACGTTTCCACAATTTAGCCTTCACACGGCCAGTGTTAAAGAACAATTAATGTCCATACCTGAATAATATTTGTGATTGTTTCAAAGAATTTAAAAATTTTTATGGAAAATTAAAATTCCAAGTATTATTCATTCTTCAAAGATAGCAATACCATCTTTATCAGCCCCGTAACCGCGATCTTGGGAAAGCAAAAGATCTCATCGCTCCACGATCATAAATGCGCCTAATTATCCTGAGTTGCAGAAGAAACTCCTAGATTTATTCTACATCGTCACCATAGGTGAGAAATTAATCTGCATCCACCATCATTGCATCATAATCCTTCTATAAAATTACCGCTTCAAGATGGCTTCCCAACCTGGGGCTTCAAGATAAGTCACAACACATCATCATCCCAAAATTCCGCAACAAATCGCAAAAATGTACAAACAAATACATTTTCGAAAATGGTGTTATACTCTGAGAATTTCTTGTAATACTAAAATGTTCAGAATACCAACACAAATGTATTATTAATGGCGTATTTGAATTTTCTTGTACTCCTGTAATACCCTTACTGAACTGCATAATCCAAGTTGAGTGTTTTCCCGTGTTTTCTCTCCCAGTAAGAACCCCTCAACACACTTCTTAAATTCCACTTAGCAAACTTCAATTTAATGCAAGTCCTTTTTAAACTTGCATGATGAAGAAGAACTTAGAGAGCGGTTGGTAAACATCTTCGTCATAAGAATCGAAAAGAAGTTGAGATGGTTTAAGTTTACATAGCGATACTGCGTCTCCAGGAATCTTGCGTAGCACTCTGCTCTGGGCTTAAACATTTTACTAGCTTTATGTAACAATCTCAAAATAGAGTTGGCTTCCTAGGTCCGCTGATATAGCAATTGCTTGCTGTGCGAGAGATCGGGATTTGATTCCCACTTGGCGATATGGTTCTTTTTCTCTAGCCAGGATAATTCCCTATCCTATCAAGAATTTAGAAAGCTGAATCAGAGTAGAAATGTACGAAACCAAAAGTAAAATTACGCATACGGGTTGAAATCTGTGTATATGTAATGTGATCAAAGTAAAAGCTCGCTAACATAATTCTTCTTATTTTCATTTAGACTAACAACCGTTTTTACCAGAAAAGAATTCTTCCATGTCATGCTTTGTCTTCTTGGACAGTGTCGTCCTTCTGGTATTCCAACTCTGGCCTTACGCACTAATCTGTCAGGTCCACATGGCCACTCCAATCTTTCCTTCTCCTTTCTACTCACTCTGTTACAGTTGTAATTTACAGGCGATTACTATTGCTGCATAAGGACTCTCTCTCATCTGTTTTTCCTTGTATTTTTCGTAATCTATTAATTTTTTTTTACACTAAGCATTTGTTTTATTTTTATGATATCAGGTCTGGTTTCTCTAGCGTAAGTCCATTACTGGTCTTACAACTGTTCTATAGATCCTGATTTTTGTTTATCTTCTAAGATATTTATTCTTTCAAATGTAGCTATTGAGACATCCTGAGACTGCAGCAGCCTTATTAACTTGCTCTGTAACTCCCTCCTCCAAAAGTCCATCACTTGTTTCTTACACCTAGATAGTTAAAAGCCACAACCTGTTGGATGTTCTTTTAATTGCATTTACATCTCAATGGCCATTTATTTATTGTTAAAACATTTGTCTTAAATTAATACTTGTTCCATACTTTTTACAACTCAAAGATAAATGATGTTGCAGCTTTTGTAAATTATCTTCTGTGTTACTTGCTAAAATGACAGTATTACAACGCTACTATATTTATTTAACCTGTATCTAAGGTATATCTATGCATTCCTCTCACCTCATTAATTATACTTTCAAATATAATATTAAAAAGGTTTTCCATTATACATACACAGTTTGTTTCAAAATGATACCGAACAATTACACCCCTTTCGTAGTTTATAACATAACTAGTCCAAACTTTGGTGTCACAGCTTCGAAATTCTGTTAGGTATAATTTTATGCAGCATTAAATATTACATGATTTTGTGATTAGGCATTGCAGGACCCACTTGTGTGCGAACCTCAAAATTTGTTATTGGGAACACCGGCCACGAAAACAAAAACATTACTATTTGCACGTTATCAGTGACCCTATATTCGATTTCAGGTAATGGGGCAAAGGGCAGTTATTTGTCTAAAAGCCGACTAATAACTCGGACAGTTGCAAGGTTGCTCTTCAGTGTAAAACTACGCATTCCGTCCTGACACGGAGGATTTTGCGCTACTTAGCTAGCAAATCCAAGCAATATGGAACGGTATACAAACGCCGAAATGACGGATATGGTTTTGAGGATGGAAGAGCTGAAGGGAGTTCAACGAACGCACGATTAATTTAGTTTCACTAAAAACATGAATTGTAAAAATAGTTACATCAATGATAATATTTATTTGTTTAACTGCAGAGCACTTTGTTATGATCTTAATTGTACAATACTTTCAACCACTTACTGTAAGTATCAACAACTTCTTTTTAAGTTACAAATGCTTTATTTAGTATAATCAAACAGGTAAAATAAAATGCTTCTCTCGTTGTATACGCCATTTAGTTTTGGTTAATTTATCTACAATTCTCTGATGTTGTTTTCTGTTCTGTTTAACATTTAATGCTTCCATCATCAAACTCACCAACTTAACTTCCCTCTAAAAGGTAAAACTTGCATATGTACACCAGCTTATTGACCATCATGGACTGTTATAATAGAATTTTAGAACACGTTAAACACTCATAATCAATAATTAAGCAATAGGTTCTTTATTGCGGTTTCATAAGCCAAAGAAACTCTTAACAGTAACAAGCTACTGCGGAGTATGTCGGTATGTTTATAGTTACAGCACGCGACACGACTAGTGAACTATACCTGCGAACTCCGACAGCACGAGGCACGTGTCGTTCATGTCACTGCGTAATACACACTCATTCTGGATCATTTTTATGTGGCTCTATTGCCGGTAAAAGCTATCTATATGAGTCACGCAGAAGTTGAGCCACTACTTCTATATGTTCGTTCGGTGTCATTTTGTATCAATAAAATTAATCCATTAGGTACACTATGTTCTTCCAATAAGTCTTAAGTTACCTTAAACAGTATATTATCAAAGGCTTTATTCAAGTTTATAAAACAATAAAATACCGCCGTTCTAGACTTTCTTCTGTTATTTGTCAGACAATAAATATAGCATCAACATATGAGCGACTTCTGCGAAATCCTTGTTGTTCTTCACTTGAGCAGACAGATTGGGGCAATTTCTAGTTAGCTTAATTTATGCAGCAGACTTAATCCGCGGTAGCTTTTGGGTTTCTGTTTAACATTATTATAGGAAATTAATTGTTCTCTCATTCTAGCCTGTGTAAGACGAAGTGTGAAAAATTCAATACCACAGCCGTGGTTCAAATCCCGGGCAGGGTATTGGATTTTTCAGTCTCACTCTATCATTTCATGGTTACTGTAGGTAATGGCAGAATATATATGAAGCAATTGAAGCATAGGATTATTCAGATGGAAACTGAAGGTATAAACCGTAAATCTAGCTCGAATAGAACAAAGCAACAATTAACTCTCGACAAAAACGTACCAAGAAGGGTAAATTAGCAGATTAATCAATAATATATGTTATAAACTTAAAAATATGGTGCATTGTATCTACAAAAACTTCACTACTCAGTAGTCTATAACATATGCTTATTATCTCTTGATAAACGAAGAGAGACGTTCCAGTTTCAGTTTGTAACAAAATTTTTATATTTTGACGTGTTTAGCTGCCATGATACTAATTCTATATTAGGAGTGAAAGATCGCTAAATTTTGCTCAGGGTGGTCTCATCAGGTTTGAGATTCTTTCAAGTAAATCTAAAACTTGGGACTACCGGCTTTACTTCTCTTCTGAAAGAGGTCATGCTAACGATGTTTAATCTATAAAATACATCCGTTGAGCCCGTGACCCCTAGAACCAAAGACAAGCACGTATCTTAGATTTCCGAGGATCATGTCCCATGTTTGATTTTCGTTATTCGCCCATTTTGACCTTAAGTTTTTCGCAGTATTCTGTAACAATTCCATTATTTCATCTTTTAGGTACGCTTCTAGTTTCGTAGCATATAGCGCGAGTGAACAAATGACAAGGATGCTTGCTTAAATTAGCTTCTTTTGGAGACTAGAGGCCAGCTTTCTCGACTGTTTTTCATACATCGTGGTAGATTTTTGAGAATATATATATATATATACTTTTTTGGTTGTTTCTTTTTCGCGTTCACCTGTGACCTAGGTGCCTGCGTTCTCTAGCCTTTCGTGGCTCCTCCACTTCACGCTTCCTGCGGAGAGGTTGTAGATTCTGAAAATCACAGCCCGCGAGGTGCCCCATTCTTTTATATAACGTATAGGCGTTTACAATATTTGAGATAAATGTTTCGGTGAAGAATATTGTGACGTTGTGGGTTCGCTAAATTACAAGTCAATTTTGCAGAAATTCAAAACACTCTTTATTTCCGTAGAAAGTACACGATTATTCACAAGTCCATTAACACTGCCTTGACTGGCGAGCCGCAACTTCTTTTATACCTCCACTCATTGTTCTAGAAATTAGTGGAACGCTCTGCAACAATCAAGATGGCATCAGAAACGAAGAAACTTCCAGACATCTACCTGTCTCTTTCTTTCTCTGTTTCGGCAAGCTTTTTTTCTCCGCGCTTCACAGTCCGTCTGTTTCGCACGCGCCGTCCGCGCCACCGCAAAAATGCCTCGCGACAATATAATTACGCACGTTGTTTCTTTATTCTCATTTCATGTGCTCCTCCAAGTGAGTTACAAGACCTTGAGAAAACCGCAGATCACTCAACTCCCGCGACCTCTATAGCCGTCTCATCTGCTGAGACAAACACCGTCTCATCTGCTGAGACAAGATGAATGGTTTTCTCAGTGTATAAAAATAGTATTTACCATTTTGGAAAAAAAATAACGGAAAAACATAATGTGTTATGTATTGTGTGTGTTTTGGATACTTGTATTTTATAAATACCACGAAATTTTGTATTCATTTGCTGAAGTAAAAACTTACAGTGTTAGAACTCGTGCAACTAGAATAGGGAATGTTCTATGACTTTCATGGCTAGTGATCACGTCAGGTAACATTTTAGCATGCAAAATGACAGTTTAAGTCACCAGATTTTTACCTAAGAGCACAGTAAAAAGCGTACCAGTAGGAAGCTGCATCACCCGACGTTTAAAAGCCTAGAGAGGTTATTTGGCATTTTACGCTGGTCATTCTTATGATTCATTCTTGTTTCTATATGGTATAGTAACTTCTTTTACAACTTCTCTTCTAAAAACCGGAGTTACATGCCTGTATGTCTCTAAGGTTTTATCTTCCCCAATTTGGCGACCTTCCTTAGGCAGTAACTTTCTTGAGTGTCATTCCTGAGATATTTCCTGTATATACCTTCCTTCCCGTGACAACCAGTAATGCGCTTTGGCACCGTTACAATAATTTATTTCATAAGATTGTTGATAGATACCAGGAGAACAAAAGTTTTGACATGTCAAAGTTATTAATTATACCTTACTGCTGATAGTCTGTTTAGTTAACTGGTGTGCACGTCGGCCGCTGCCTTTGACGAACCCTTAATAATCGTTTTACAACACCGACCCTCCTTCTCCCAGACCTTTCTGCAAGGTAGCCACCTTTTTCGTTACGTCATGGGTATCGTACGAGGTTTCGTGTAAATAAATTATCTTTCGTCCATTACTGTAAAACTTCCTTAATTTTGATGCGTAAGTGTGTGTGTGTGTGTGTGTGTGTGTGTGTGTGTGTGTGTGTGTGTGTGTGTGTGTGTGTGTGTGTGTGTGTGTCGCCAAGCTACAATTCTACTGGATTCCATAATAACTTATTCAAAGTGCGTTATTTGAAACTCAGCTCCTTTAGGAGACCGCGCAAATTGCAGTGCTCATAAGGAAAATCACAAATTTCTTGCAATTCGTCTAAGGTGGGCGCTCTCCCTTTTGCATAGAATCTATAAATCGCATGTGAAATTTTTAGAGAAATGTTTCCTTTTGTTTTCACACTTGATCGGTGTCTTTGGTATTCCTTTCGTCACAATATTTCTTACTGTATTTCTGCGAATACCCAGAATTTATCAGGTTCATTGCACGACCCCATACCAAGATTATTTGTCAGCACATATTTATATGTGTTCAAAACAAGCGCTTGTTTTTTTTTTTTTTTTTTTGTTTTTTTTTTTTTTTTTTTTTTTTTTAAGGCTTTTCCAGTAATATAACTCGGCCCAGTTATTCACACTACTGTCATCACTTTGATTATTTTCACTTGACTGAAAGTAATTTACTACTTCTACCACTGCATTTCCCTCCCACGATCTCCACATCGTAACACACAACGAATTTCTGCACGTAATGAAACAGATCAACTGGAAGTTGGAACTTTGGCAACTGAGACTCCACGTGGAGTAGACATGCGACTGTCACTTCGAGAAAATCAGGGTTGCTCTTGGTCCTCAACGACAGTGTTCCATTTCTGAAGTGTTGAGATAGATTTATGACGGCCATTAGTGGGCGGGAGAGCCAGGTTCCTTCGAGCGGCAACTGCACTCGCGTTCACTAGACAGACTTTACAGCACATTGCACGATATCTCAGGTCATGGTATTCGAAAGGTAATGGGTTTCAATTGCCTGAACATCTCTCCTGAGCAAAGTGTTTTTTCTGAGAGTTTTCGCAGCGAAAGTTTCGTCTGCCTTCATCCGGTTTGGTTTTTCAGTAATAGATGTGTAGTGGTTCTATAGCAGGGAATCCGCTTTCTGTGACACTTCCTCACCCGGTTTGTTGTCCCTGGCTTCAAATCCCGCGGAGAGTATTTCTGTTGTGCAAGATCCCATTAGAGAGTTTGAAACTTGAAATGGTAGGAACCCTATTCTCTGTCATGTCAGTGGATCTGATTCCACCGCCCTCTCTCTGGAACCCCTCAGGGGACACACCCATTTGTCAACTTTACCTTACCTGATACAAAAGCCCTGTGTTATTTTGACAGCACAAAGGAAACCACATAAAACAATATTTTCAACATTTGGATGTTCCTTTGATCGGAAATGTCAACAACAATCAAGCTAATGAATGAAGATTGTACAAATTACGGATGGTACAAGCAGACACTGTGAACGCTGACAAAGGTCATTCATTGTATTTGGGTGTTTCCACTGTACCAGATACAACGTCACTATTTATTACTTTTACGACAGTAATTAACGACTAGCCGTCACAGTTCACATGTACATTATTTAGTAATGAGTGCCACATTAGCATCATTTCATCGCCACAGCCCCGGTAATGTGCAGCGTTAAAACACTGTTTTATATAATTACCAAAATAATTGTTAGGTGATAAAACAAGCCAAAAATAACACTTTGTGATCATATTCAATGTCAGACAATTCATCATTCCACTAATTATTTATTGCATTGTGTTTTTTATGTGCCAGGAAACTCTCCGCTATGGTACTTGAAGTTGATGTTACCTACAATATTTATGACCGTTAAAGTATTTGTTTCTTCTTAATAATATTCATATATTAATTTCTGTGCTACTTATCTGTAGTAAGAAAGGAAATACTTGTAGTTCATTCAAAAAATAAATATACGAAATACAAGTATGGAAATTCAATTAATTAAAAACAGAGGTTCAAAAACGAACTATCTGTGTAAGTGTCATAAGGAAATTAGCTTTGCAATAATTTGATATTTGTGTCATCGCATCCCCATTAGACAACTTCGTAAAATGTCCTAAAAGGTATTGATAACTGTTTTGGATAGTGCCTTCTTAAACTATTTGACACGTATTTATATGCATGCTGGTAGTTTAGCAAGTTATCAGTCTTCTTCTCCAACATTCTCTGAAAATAATACATTGTCCATATATTGAACCTTCAACGTATGCTCTTGACTTTTTAAGATAAAATATTTCATGCATTAATCCAAAGGAAAAGTTTGAAATTGAAGCTCCCTGAATAAGAAGGTGTAGAGAATTTGGGGGAAAAATATTTTTGTTAGGAGGAATTGGTATCAATCTTCATGACACATCTTCATTGACATCCAAAAACTCTGCCCTGGATCAGAAGTTTATTAAATTTTGATTGTCTGCAAACATTATAACCCCGAAACGAAAATTTACCATTTTTGAAGCTAGCCTCACAGGCGTTTTCAAGAAAATACTTCATTAATTCTTCGTTTAAAATAGTATACAATAGCTTTTATTAGAATATAGCATGTTTAATATATTTCCGTGACAAAATGTATTGCGTATTTTTGAGCACAAAATTAGAAATCGTCTTAGCTGTAAATTACACTTGACACACTAAGAGAGAGAGAGAGAGAGAGAGAGAGAGAGAGAGAGAGAGAGAGAGAGAGAGAGAGAGAGAGAGAGAGAGAGAGAGAGAGTGAGGCGGGGGAGGGAGAGAGAGTACATTTACTGCACTAAAAATGTATATCTCGCTTAAACAGACAACTACGTCACATAAATGTTGTGTTAAACCAATTTCTAGATGTGAGTCGCTATTCATTTTACACCTGGTCGCGTAGCATTTAATTTCAAAATAATTACAAAGCAATAATTTTCTTTTTAAACTTTGGCTGTTTCTTTAGCGTAATGTATCGTTCTTATCAGTACAAAATGTGTAAAGGTACAGTAACATTTATGCCAATCAACAAAGTAATACGCTTTCACAATATAGGTTTGTAGAAGAAAAAATAAAAGAAACTCATGAGAATCTACCAGAACAGATATTATGTTTTATCTCCTTTGGTTAAGATGAAGTGTAGCATTTGATTCTGTGGCGTTTGTACCGATCAATAATATAATCCGATTATGATAAATCCCCGGAAAATCTTTTATTTGTGCTCTAAAACCAGGAAGGATAAATGAGAGTTGCTAGCTTACCGGTAGAAAAGAGCTTTTAAATATATAAAAAAAAACTTCAAAAAACAAATGTATATATATTCTCCGTAAATGAAACAGCACTGACAAGCAGGCACAAGTTTGGCTACATGTTATCTACGCTGTAACATTTAAATTAACTACCAGAATTCGTAATGCCTGAGGTGACTTATCTAAGCAATCTCCAATATCCCGGTTTTCCAGAAATCTGCTGCCAGTTGCTACAGTTGTGAACTATATACTCATAAATGTGTTAGCCGATACATTTGATAGAGCTTCCGAAACAGTAATGCGAACTAATTGCTGTAAGTGCTTGAAATTCTAATCGTAGAATTCTCTTGCCCCAAGTCTATATCCCAGTAAGCTCAAACGCATTAAAATACTTCTAAATCATACAGAAGTAGAACACGAAGAAAAGGAAATAAAATTTAAAAATACGCGCTCTTTTATCAAATTAGAAATTGTTTAGATTGCTTCTTGACGTTACTAAATAGAAGCTGCTAATTCGAATCTGAAACAGGAAACCTTTCACTCAATTCTAATACTTTTACTGTATTTTCGGATATGTTGACTTCTGAACATTACTGTATTTCACGAGCTCTTTGAGCTAATTGTCATATTTACCCTCATTTTAGTTGTTCTTTCTTCAACACAAAACTCCTTAATTACTTTAACTCTCATAACAAAATTGTAATTCAAGTTTCATACATTATACAAAGATTTTAATATATGATAAATATTTATTGCAGATGTTTGCCTATCTCAATAAGATTTCATAGTAAGATTATTAATCTTATTTAAAAATAATTACGATATCACTAGTTATTCCTCTCGGTAAATACAACTCACCTCATAATCAGTTCTAGACGGAAAACTACCAGACACTTTTTTCATTGAACACGAACGGACAAGTAGGAGGGCTGCTCAATAAAGAATGATCCTAATTCTTTTACGGTCATAACTTTTCGCAATAAAATTCAATCTTATTATCTTATTCTGTTAGCTTAATTGGAAACAAACACGCAATAGTAGTTTCATTGTTGATACTCCTGGTTTCCGCTTGTGAGAACCAGGTAAGTTCAGACATGTTCAGTATCGCCTACCACTGCAATGGAGGTAACATGCAGTTAAAGTTGATGTTAGAGGAAGAGCCGTAGTTTCTTTCAAACGTAATCACTACTGATAAAACTTGGCTACATCATTTTTATCCTGAGAGCAAACAGCAAAGCTCAGTGTGAAAATCTCCTTCATCACCAACCCCCCAAAAAGCAAAAGTGGTTGCTTCTGCTGGGAAAGTTATGGTCATCTCATTCTTTGATATTCATGGAACGGTTTGTCAGCATGTTGTACCTGCAGACACGTCAGTAACTGGACAATACTACAGGGATGTCCTGAAAACATTGCAAGTCCATATCAGGCACAGAAGACCACATTTCCATAAAGCAGGCTGGATGTTGCACCACGTTAACGGGCGGTCGCATATTGCCAATACTGTTGCTGAATGTCTTGCAAAAATCGACGTGAAGTGCATCCCTCACCCTCCCTATAGTCCAGATTTAGCCCCATGTTACTTTTTATGTTCCCTAACTTGAAGAAACGCCTTCGTGGGAGGCATTATCCATCATCAGAAGCATTGGTGAATGCGGCGGAGGCGATTTTGAAGGATCTCTAAAAAATGTTTTCCACAATTTCTTTGAAGACTGGCGGTAACGCTGGAACAAGAGCATCGCATTCAGGGGAGGCTATTTGAGAAGGACCATCAAAATTATGAGGATGAGTAAAGGTACGTTGTTAAAAAAATTGTGATCATTCTTTATTGACCAGCCCTCGAAGAATCAATCAGGAAATCTACGACCATCAAATGCCCAAAGAAACTCTAGGAAAGAGTCCGTAATGAAGACTTTCACACTTAACGCCATATGGTGGAAAATAGGAAGCAGCAGACTTCGGTAAATGGTGCTAATGGCACCACTCAAAACATTTGATATCGTGATTCCCCTACACATTCTGGGAAGGGTGGTTTCGACTCCTTCATCTCAATTTCAATGTTTCAAGAAACCCTTAAAGAAGCTTCAGTCCTTGCAGAATTTGAACACAGACCTCGTGAATGCGAGGATAACACGTTGCTGTAGAGCTCTGATACTGGCAGAGGAGCGTCGGACCGAAAATCTAAATACCTCCCAGGTGTGGTTGTTTGGATTGGGTTAGACTCAGCTGGGTGGCTGAAACTCAGGAAGTATGTCTATGTGATGATGTTCATTTGGAGCTGTGATACTATCAATCTCTTCGAGCATCATTTTGAAGAGCTGGGAGTTGGCGTGCTAAATCATTGTCGGTCCTAACGAGCGGTGCACCACTTTGACACACAAAAGTGTCGTACCACCTCCGCTATACATTTTCAAGGCTTTTAGGATTCAGGTATTGTCTTAACGGAAATACCCATAGAAAGAAGGCCATCACCCCATACTCATCCCTTGTTAAATAATGGGAACTTAGTCTACAGGTAAAAGATAGACCTCGAAGTCACCGGTCATAATCCATTGCGATGATTTGTGCTATCGTGAACCCTCCGAGGGACTAATGAGGGAGGAAATCTAGATCCTGTAGACGACGTGCCCTGGAGTGTATGGGTTCCCTAATAGTTCCAAATTGAACGCGTTCAAGCTTACCTACAATTTCCGACGCCTCCCGGGGTTCCTTTAAGAGAAACCGAACCTAGAGGGTGAATACGTTACCAGTCCAACGGACACAGAGAGAGAGGCCACGTCGAACAGCAACACGCCAAACACCAGCACTTCACCCCAGAAACAGATGATGGAGAAAGAAATTATGTGTGTGCGAAGTAATGGATAGGAATGTATTGACAGTAGAGCGATCACCCATCTATCGAATAGAGGAAATTCGTTGAGAATGGACGCTCTCGGGGAATCCAACCAAAACTCTCTAAATGGCACAAACGTTGTGGGAAATATCTCGCTGGATTTGGGCTGCGGGTATATTTTCAACGCAACATGGGCATTTCATCAGAAACAGTTTTGAACACATAGATATCATAGTCGTGGCCGGGATTTGAAATTCGGATCTCCCGCTATCCATCCAATTGCTCTTAAGCATTGAACTATCATGACAACGTGCCTGTATGACATTAAATTCTGCGACCGACTCGTATTTTTCCCTTAAACCATAAGGAGTTCTCATATACACATGAGACAACTACCCTAACGACAACATACCATGTCATAAGTATTTTAGGTCCCAGCATTTATATATTATACCATTATTAGGTCAATTAATATAAATTAGTTGTCATTTCACACTATACCGCTCGCAGAAGTTAAAGGCATCTGAACGCTGGCCAATGCTGAAGCGAAGCGCTGTTACCAAGCGCAGTGCTTGTACATATGAGCTCGATTTATACGCTAGCAAAACTTCTATTTTTCCTGTAATTAAAAAAAAAAAACATTGAATATTCCTAAAACACTGAAATCTTATCTTGAAATACGTCACAGCAGTGGAACAACAAGCACGGTTTCCAATCCAGTAACTCGCCTTCCAACTTTGTGGGTCTTTCCCGGAGATTGAAATACAGGCACGTTCCCTTTTTCTACGGATGAAGCTGCTTCACTACAAATTCGTGACACTCTGTGTACACTACCTGCATCACAAGCTTCCATAGTTCCTTGCTGAATTTTTTAAAAATCTACAGTGTTCCTATATTCTGGATTGGAGAGCTTTCACATAAGGTTGTTCACATTAAATGTAGTTTTTTCCGCTCTGAGAATCAACGTTTGTTGGTCGCAAAATCACTTATTCCAAATTCGAGGGACATGTTCATGCTCTGGAAAATACATATGTGCATAATAATTATCTAATGTAATGTTAACAATATTTCAGCTCGAGTTCACAAAGGACTTAACGATGCCGTTCACTTTAACAAAATAACACACCGCTACCTTGAAACCGAACTGAAGATTAAGTCAGTCTGTTTCAAACTGGGTCACTTCAATTTTCATAATTTGTGCACTGTTTATTTATCCCTGAGATGACTGCTGTGAGGAAGGAATGGTATTGTATATCAGGCATATCTGTGTTGAATGCATGGATGTTGGGTAACCATAGCGTGTGAAGATAAAACGCGCATCGATCCCGTTCTAGTTATCGTAGAGATAGGAATTTCGTAGGGTCTCGTTCAGAAAATAAAATTCTTTCTTGTTATAAGATTGGCATATGCCATTTTAAAATATTTATTCGAGAGTAATTAATGTAGATAATATTCTCAGTTAAGGCACGTGATATGCGTGTACCACATTCGACAGCGCTGATAGGAGGAGCAAGATTATATTCGCTGGAGTCTGCAGTACAGCCCGCCTCCATATGCGAAGATTTAGCCGTGTGTAGGACAAGCTTTAGATAGATAGTCAGACTGAGGAATTTCGGTTACGGCACTGAATTTTTCAGTCTGACTCTACCTATTCAAAACTTGTCCTACATACGCTAGTGCGAAAGAACAATTCAATCCCAGTTTTGAAGATAGTTTAACCCTTTAATAGATGGTGTTGCCCTGAGGCAGCATTACACTGTATTCAGCTTACAAATATTTTATGGGTTTTTATTATAATATTGTACCTGCCTTTGTCAGTTATACACAAATGTTTGAGGTTTTTAAATTGTAAATATTACGTTATCTTTAAAATTTCATTCTAGTTTGTGTTTTAGTATAAAAAGGCAAAATCCAAGCAACTGCAGTCATATGATACCCCGTCAAATTCCAAGCGTGCCCCACACCGATTATTTTACTTTGGTCCTCCCCGTCCTTTACCACATTTCACTGCATTTGCCGAGAGTCGAACTCACGACGTTTAGCTTTGAATGAAGGGGAAGTCTATTATATATTCTTTAACGACCACGGCTATTCGAATTGATTGCGTTGAGGCACCGTAGAAAGCGGTATGAATCCCGGTATTGTAGGTACAGCAAGAGCGACATTAGTAGCAAAATAATTCATCCATCAAAGGGTTAACTCCCACAGTAAAAAGTTATTAAATACTCGGGTGCGTCTTTATATCTGTCCATCTTGCACGTTCCACTTTCCATAATGAAAATTATCTTTCCTCCGTAGTTAGGAATAATATGTAAATTCTGGTTCACGAAGCCGTAGTTTTGAGGGCAATGTTATTTTTGGAAGAGGACGTAAATTCCTTTACTCGGAATTGAAGAAGTGCCCGTGATGCCATATCGCAGATTTATGACTCTTAAAAGAACTTCGTGGTGCGGATTTTAAGTCCCGGGTCCACTGAGCATTGTGAGGAATTCAGGAGCTACAGTAGGTAGGGAATTTTGGTCAAAAATGCGTGATTCCGAGCAAATATCGCCCATCACTACCTTATGTATGTGGGTTTGAAGCTGATAATCGGGTTGGCCGGCTTGCTCAAGCCTGCTTGCGGTTTATTACGCAGTGGATTATTATGATTTTTAAAAGAACCTCAGGTCAAAGAACCCTTGAGCTAAACTAATAAGTGTGTCATGTCCAACGTAGAATGTTGGACGATGAATGAAATGATGTTCAAATTAGTTCAGAGTCCACAGACAGTGTAGTCAGACATTCATATATCAGGATAAGAGAAAGTCCTGGAAAAAAACTTATCCAGGTAACTTACCCTAACTCAGATTCGAATTATCGATATTTTCACTTATTTACTGCACCTAAAGATATTTAAGTTTCGGGCTTGAAATAATCATAATTTTTATATTCCCTTTGGTTACTTACTATAAAAATAACCATATTAATGTAAGTGATGTCGCATAGTGGCGTTAAATTTACTTTTTTCCGTTTTCACATCAAAATTGGAGTTGGTATCACGCCCATCAAAGACGGCATTGAGTAAGTATCTCTGTCACCATGAGAGATAGAGGTCTCTAGAAAGACTCCAGAGAAGAGTCGCAGTAACACTGATTGATAACCTTCCTAGCACACGGAAATCCGATATAAGGCAAACAAATTCGATGGTTCAGTTCTACCGGATTGCTGTGAATGCAGAAAGACAACTGAACTACGTATGAAAAATCTGTGATCATTTCGGCAAAACAAAAGGAAGGTTTCTGTGAATCCTTTGTTGCTCTTTAGCTACAAACATGTTTACTTAAACCCATAGAACATTTTTACAATACTTAATTTGTAAGTTAATCACTGTTAGGCATTTGGTTAAGCTAAAATTACTATTCATTTCTCAACTATCATGGCAATAAAAATAAAACAGGCCTTTAATACTTACTAATTAAGTGACGTAAAACCCAACGTCATAATACGGTATCAATAGGAAAAGACTTAATACCCTAGAGCATTTTAATCTAAAATTTGGTTATTAATGAATTGCTAGCAAAATATACTATGAATGATTTACTGACTGAAATATTAAATGCGCAACTGGACATGTTATTAGCATAAAAATGATTCAATTTTATTCATTTCTTCAATACATCTTGAGATTAACCCGGATTTTCACACTAATTATACAAATTATTAAGTATATCTGAGACAACACTAGTAGGTGCTTCACGAAATTGATTTCCTTCGACTTCGCTGATAAAAGTGATGCACATGCTAGATCTGCAGCTCCTTGAATAGCAATGTCGTTCATTTTTATAAAATTTTAATGCTTCATAATGACCATAAATATCGAACAATTCAATTCGGCCACATAAACAAAACCTATACTATGTCCAACGTGTATCACTCCGCGCCCACATTGTTCGGAATGACAGTACTGCTACCGCTTCTTTAAGTATAATATTAATATGTATTAATAATATATGTATTATGCATTTCTAACACAAAAAACACGTAATAATTAAAGGCAATCGCTTAATCGCTTCGTTATGTATAATGTCAATATAAATCTTCGACATTAATGGCACATTTTTCGAGCTAAGTATCACGTGGCACACTGTTAATATCCACGAAAATTAACTGCTCCTTACGTATTTTTCGTACTCTTTAGCACGAGACTTGACCATTACCAGCAATTTCGCCATAAAATGACCCTCGTGGAAAATTATATGTTTACTCTGTAGCCATGTTATGTCACTTGTTGTTTGGTATGCGTTCTAACTTCATACTGTGGTAAGGGGCATTGTCCTTCACAATAACGCTATTCAGTTGTAATTTGGGGAATTGATGAACTTTTCGGCGGATTTCTGGCCTCAAAAACCCATCACAGACAACATCCAACACTGATCTGGCACGTGGTCTGTTCTTGCCGGGAGTTGATTCTTCACTGAATGTGGTTTTTGCTTGCGTGCACTATAAATGCTGGAAACCGACACACGGGTAAACTCAAATATTCACTTCACCTCCTCATCGATAGCAGGTTCTGGAATTTTTTTACTGAACTTGGTAAATACATTCAATATTATTAACTTTCACCACTTCCTAAAGGCTTTCCGAGCCCATGTTTAACAATACTCACCAGCTCCGCGATGATTCACAACTGGATACGCCTGTCAGCTTCAATATGCGCACAATGTGATTTACTTTAACTACAAACTAACTTAACTATCTATTCGTATATGTTTTTTGTAGTTGAAATATGCTTAATACGCACTCCTGCGCTTTGGCAAAACAAACTTAAGACTCCACACAAGCAGTAGCAGTACTTTTTCAAGGGACTATTTACACGGCGGAGGCATCACGGAAATTGTGAAGAAGGCGCACTACGATCAGCAGTCACGTGGCTTTGTTTACATCTGCTTTATTCTCCCGCTGCAAGCAGTATAAGAACCAAGACATGTGTTACTTCAATTAATTCATTAACAAAAGAATGGACAAAGAAGGCTTTGCCCATATAATTTAGATCCAATTCATTAATTTTTCTTAACGTCCAATAATATACCTATATGTAAACAATTTTAATTTATTATTGCTTTTTACAGTATTTTCAAGCATTGCAAACAGTAATTAGTAAGCACGAACTGTCGTAAGTTACTTAAAATATCTCGTTTTCCTAATCCCATGTTTGTGTTTATTTTGTAGCGTTTCTTATTTTCTCTTACTTTTTACTCTCGTCATGTGGACAACTTATAAGTAGGTAATTGGGTCTGGTGTCTGTTGAGAAGCCGATAAACACTGGATCAGAGAGAGTAAGGGAGATAAGCCCGAAGGAGATGATATAAAATAAGAGAAAGCGGATGAAAGGAAGGATGATGGTCCAGCACTAAATGTAATAAATGGCGGGGGAAGTCGGAGAAAGCCTGCCAAGATGACGGTCGTTTCTTTATACAGTAACTTTTGAAAAATTTCAAAACAGTAACTAAATAACACCTCAAAGGCATAATCTCATTCATAATTACTTCTGAGATTTGTGGTGGACAACATGGCGCTGGGGTGGGTTTCCTCGGGGTCCTCCGGTTTCCCCCCTATCATTCCACCAATTGCTTCATCAATCATTATCTCAGGCATTAGGGCCGACCCCTCCTCTGAGGGAACCCAAGTGCCTCCTAACGTCAGCATTGACAAGAAAGGGAGAAAAAATACTACTTCTGCATCGATTGACTATAGTAACAGTTCATAACACGTATTTATTAATACAAAATACGTGTTTTAAATTCTCATAAGCCCATGAGTGTCTGTACAATCAATGAAACGAATGAAATGATACTCAAATGAACCCGCGGTCCGTAGAACCCATTCATCCTTCAGAATATGGGAAAACCCCGGAAAATCTTATTCAGAAAATTCACCTTCACCGAGACTCCTACTCGGGACCTCTTGAATGTAAGGCAGACACACTACCACCACACCACAGAGACGTTCGTATTTCTGTACGTCCGAAGTCAAAAACAGAATTTTAAAATAGCGTATTAGATATTTCAATCTAGCACCAGCACAGGAAGAGACAAGTAGATTTAATAGAATTGGTGCACCAGAGAATACCGGCCCGCTTAGGTAGCGTAGGTGGTAGCATGTCTGCGTCACGTGCAAAAAGTTCCGAGTTCGAATCTCTGTCAGGGTCAGTTACCTGGGTAAGCTCTTTTCCGCAGTTTTCCCTTATCCTTCAAGACGAATGTCGGATAACTCTAAGCTTTATAGTCCATGAGCTCGTTTTAGCATCATTTCACCCATTTCATTCAGTGTCCGAAATGACTTAACGTTGGAGGACGTAAATTTAAAGAGAAACAAGACACAGAATACAGTTGACAATGGGCATTATTTCTTGATTTCCTTATTTTAAACAAAGTTACGGTAAAGATTCTGGTTAAGGCACAGCTTATTTCAGGCAGTGGCATGTGTAGCATAATTCAAAACTTGAGTTTTCTGCGAATAGTATTTGAAGTCACCAATAGGTCTTAAGCCTTTGGGAAGGTGCTTATGTTAAACACTCTCAAAGACAGACAGACAGCTAGACAGACAGAGAGACAGACAGACAGACAGACAGAGAGATAGACAGACAGACACATACACACACACACACACACACACACACACACACACACACACACACACACACACACACACACACACACACACACACACACAGCCTTTATTCAATATGCGTTTTGTTGCATTCAGGAAGTTCAAATACGTCTATTTTCGGTATCGCATCCAATATTTTTTCTATGGAATAAAGTAGTTCCTCTACTTATTGTAAGCAAGTAGTAGAGAAGAAATACAATTTTATAAAGAGATTTTTTGGGCATACATTAAGTATTCTTAAACTGCAGTTGCAGTTATCGCTCATTAGTACACAAGGGATGTTGGGAATAAATAACTAAATTCTTGCTTTGTTTGCTTCTAGGGCGTACACACATTACAGAAAGTGACTTGTGACATCAGAAAACGAGAATTCTAGTTGTAAGTGGATAATCGTAAGTCTCTTAAACTAGACAAGTATTCGGAATTAAAATAATTGGTTCATTACGCGCGTTAGTTAATGTGGGCATGAGAATAGTTTATAGTTCCTTTGGAGATCCTGTCTTTCCAGGTGTGAAATAATCAATAAATGAGACTCATGGTTTTCCTTCCTTCTGAAGGAATTTCACCCCAAATAAACCCAACCAGCTCCTACGGATTTGATCCCCTAACTTGAAGACGTTCAGCATTCATGAATTTGGCTTTTATTTTTTTAAACGTATTTCTTTTATTTTCCTTGTCGTTAACCGGAAAAGCGGGCAGGATTCTATTGGTGAAACCTCAAATATTTATTGACTATAAGATGACAAAGAAAAAGTATACATAAGCTGCATTCCGTACCAGATTTCCAAAATTAGGAACATTTTTACATAGACGAGTAATATAAATGAATACTGATAATGATGTTGCTTTTGACGGCCGTAAGAAATTTCACAGAAACCACACCACATTTGTCAAAGTGGAATTATCTGGTGTAAATACATTCTGTACTTTGTATCTGCATTGCATAGAATTCACATAAAAGTAGTAAAATATTTTAAATTGAAATAAAAGAATATATTGTCGCGAGGCATTGTTTTGTGGCGGGCTGAGGTCCGCACGTTGCGAACGCCGAGAGAGAGAGAGAGAGCGAGAGAGAGAGAAGCGGGGAACGAAAGAGAGAGATAGCGCCCAAGCTACGCCAACAGAGACGATGAGCGCCGGGCACTTGCCGAGAGAGAGAGAGCAACAGAGGTCGAAAGAGACAGAGATAGTTCCACTGTGTTCTGGCTACGCCAAGAAAGATCGTGTAGCTTCGGCAACTTTCGAGAAACGATGGTTCGCCTAAAAAGCGTCGTGGCTAGTGGACAGCTCAGCCTCTTCCGAGTGCTCGTAATTCCGGTGATGCTATATGCGAGATCTAGGGCATGACTTCAGATAGTTGGTTGGCATGGCTTCAACGTGCACAGAATAGAGGACTACGATCTATTTATTCTGTGGGTAGCTACTTTCCCACCAGGTTGCTTCAGAAAGCCTCGGGTTTTCCATACGTGGAGGATGAAATTAGGCATCGGGCATCAAAATGGTACGCTGCTTTACCCAGACATAGAAGCGCTCTTGCTAGATCATTTGGAGATTATGATCCCACTAGACGCCATTCCAGGCTGTTCCGGGTACCCAGCATGGCTTGCGGGCACCCGAGATAGCCCAGGAGCTAATCCTAACAGCAGCTAAAGCTGAGCTCCATATAATTTTCTAAGCTGTTTCGCATTAAAATTTTCCAACTAAATAACAAACTTTAAAGTGAAAACACCAGGCTGCAACGTATTACATCCTTTCCTACAACCTGCAGGTACATAAAATCGTAACCTTAAAAAGAAACTCCAACCTCAAAACCCACAACACATCTTACAAATTCCCAAATGAAAAATCTTACCTGCGGTAAAACCCTTAACGGGTGGGCACGCAGCAAAAACCTTCTGGCTTTATACAGCCAGCACTGCGGACGGACGGACGGACAGCTCAGTTGTGCAGTGGAGCTTCTGGTCACTTGTCTAGTGTGCAGCGGTTTGGACGTGTGACAGACGACCGTGAAGGTTGCGTATGTGTATGTTACTGTGACTTTGTGGGTTCGTGAAATAAAAAGTCCAGTTACACCACTCAACAATGTTCTTTACTTCCACCGACTTACAGTTAAACTCTTGCCAATTACACAGTATTACGTGCTGCACACAATTACAATTCACCAGTTCGTCCGTTACAATTTCATTTGGCCTCGCGGTTACGTAAGCTCCGGTACACATTCACAGTTACGTACAGTCTTCCGTTGCACAATCTTCTCGTACATTAACACGTCACTGACTAACTCTTACACCAAGAACTGCGACTGTCTCCTCACTCACTAACTGACCAACTCTACTCTACTCTCTCTGTCTGTAACCCCCTTTATATAGGAATATCGCCGACTTCTGGTGTTTCCAGAATTGTTCCAGTAACAGAAAGATCGAGAACCAGGTGTAAGGAAACAGACGGCACGAGCATGTTTTTTCTCCCGACCGCCGCCTTGTCACCACAGGCGAGGGGGAGGTGTGGCTCACACGGACCTCCCCCAACTCCCGCTCCCAGCTGCTTCACAGGGTGTTCCAGCGCTCGCGTTACACTGCTCCCTCCTCAAAGCTGTTCGCCCCGAACAGCCCCATCGTAGCGTGCGAGGCGGTCCAGGTGTACCACCAGCATCTGCTCGGAGTCTCAGCCAGAAGTAGCGCTGCCGTAGTTTGTGAATCATACGGTTCACTCCCAGGTGTCCTCCTGAAGTACCGGCGTGCACTTCCTCCAAGACTTCCGGGACCTTACTCCGGGGAAGTACCAACTGTCCTCTCTGCGCCTTCCCATCGGGTGACTCCCATACCTGGAACAGCACGCCCACTCTGGTCTTCAACGAGTCCCAATGGGCCCAGTACGACTTGTAGGTGGCGCTCCTCGGTGCGATGTCCTCCCAGGTTGGCCTCGTCCCTGCCTCCACTTCCCTCAAGAGTGGCCCCAAGTCTGCGTCCGCCAGCTGCTCCCTCCTCAGGCCTGCGCTATCCCAGCCTTCAGCAGGCACTGCCACAACTACTCGGGCTGCTGCGGCACGCTCCTTCTCTTCCACTCTGGTGCACTGACCACACTCTACTGAACAGGGTCTTTGGGACATGGCGTCTGCGTTATCGTGACTCTTCCCTCTACGATGTTCCGAGGTGAAGTCGTACTCCTGCAGCCTCTGGACCCAACGTGCTGTCTGGCCTTCCAGGTTCTGCGATAGGACACCTCCAATGCAATGGTCACTAGCGTCGGTGTCCACAATGAAGGCGCCACCCGGTTGCGGGAAACCCAAAATTGGAGCACTGCACAGGGTCTCCTTCGGGTGCTGGAAAGCGTCTTCGGCGTCCTGCGTCCACACATAAGGCCGGTTTTCCTCCGTCAGGCGGGTGAGGGGTTTTGCGATGTTGTCGGCCTTTTCCTCTAAATCGTTAAGGCGGTCGTCTACTTGACCCTTCCGCTTGCCCAGATTCGTGACGTCATCCCTCACGCCGGCCAACCGTTCCTCAAACTTGGCGGCGAGAGCCTCGTTCGCCACCTTCATTTCGGTAGCCAGACGGTCATTCGCTGCTCTCATTTCCGTGGTTAACTCGGCCTTAATTTGTTGCATCTTCTCGGTGATGTTGTCCCTAGCCGTCCTGATTAGTTTCAGTTCCGCGGCCAGGTTATTTCTAGTCTCCGGCTTCTCTGTTAATTCGGCCTGCATTTCTTCCATCTTCCTGGTGATGCTGTCTTTAGCCGTCTTCATTTCTTCCAGTTCCGCTAAAATCTTTTCTAATGCTGCCTCCATCGTTGTAATGTTCGGTGATGTTGTTTTCCCGCTTCCTGACACCAGTGTGACTTTTTGGGTTCGTGAAATGAAAAGTCCAATTTCACCACTCAACAATGTTCTTTATTTCTACCGACTTACAGTTTAACACTTGCCAATTACACAGAATTACTTGCTGCACACAATTACAATTCACCAGTTCGTCCGCTCCAATTTCACTTGTACTCGCGATTACATAAACTCCGATGCACATACCAGTTACGTACAGTCTTCCGTTGCACAATCTTCTCGTTCATTAACACGTCACTGACTAACTCTTACACCAAGAACTGCGACTGTCTCCTCGCTCACACTCACTAACCAACTGACTGACTAACTCAACTCAACTCTGTCCGTCTGTAACCCTCTTTATATAGGAATATCGCCGGTTTCTAGTGACCAGGGTAATGTTCCAGATTCCGTAATTTCGAGAAACAGGTGTAGAGAAACAGACGACACAGTCATGTTTTTCCCCTGACCACAGCCTGTCACCACTATAGGACAAACGAGGCGAGGGCGTGGCTAACCGAACCTTCCCTGTCTCCCGCTCTCAGCTGCTTCACAGGGTGTTCCAGCGCTCGCGTTACATTACGCAATTCTGCTGCTGCAAGGGGCTGTACAGAGAGTCTTTCTACGAAATAAAGAGCATTTGGAATTTCTGTAAACTTGACCTTTAATGTGTTTGAAATTATAATGTAATTTTACATCCTTATTTTGTTAGATACTATTTTCTTTTCAGATATCTGTGACATAACTTTTAATAATTCACAACTATACTTCCAATGGGGGTTATTTTAAAAAATACTGTGCAGGTGAAATTGCGATAAGAGAGAACGACGAAAGCTTTTACTCCGCTAGGCTCAGGCATTTATGCCAAAAATCCTAACCATTCTTTAAATTCGCGACGCGACATTATGTACAAAAGCTCCTTTACGAGGTTTTCCTTTAATTATTTTCCACTCTTTGTGAACAGAAGCTTTAGAAAATTCTTCCGTTCAACCTTTTGGTTTGATTTCCTCTGAGGTTTACCCACAAAACGTGAAATGTCTGACTTCAGTTTCTTCGTTACAAAGCCAATTTTTTCCCATTGCATGCTGCCTTATCACCTTGTTATCACAGGACTTTTTGGAGTGCAGTTTATATGTATATCTGAAAATTATTAAATTATTGTAACAGTTAAGAACTTTCGAAAGTTTTATTTTTCTTCCTCAAGGGTTAGACTTATTTCTGACATTGACGTAAACGTCAAACTGGATCTCAGCAGCTTTTAGACGATATACCTAATGTTTAAAAATGCTGACGTAGAAGTAGTTCTGTAGTTTGTGAAGATCAAGCCTACGTATCTATGGATGATAGGATGGTTGAGAGAATGTTCCTCTGCTGTAATCGTCAAATACATGTATTGTTTGTGGCCACCCTCATTCGAGGATACTCCGTTAAAATGCCTCGAGTATAAATTTAGATGTAAAACATATATGGTCATCTGTTCTCAGAATTCCATAAAAGTTGCCGATTTGCTGCACTCAGCTGACTTTCTCAAAATTTCCAAAACATAATCAATCAACTTGTGTATTTTCTCACTTTCTGGTGGTTGAACTGCCACCGATTATCACAAGCAGATACATCTTCCGAGTTTAAACATCCCAATCCAAGGAAGCGTTTTGTAAGGTAGCATTGTAAATATGAAACAACCACTTTTGTAAATGCATTAGACACAGCATTTAGCAACTACCCTAGTAAATTATTATGAACATTACTGGGATATACTAATGAATCCGTAATTATGGAGTCTGAATAGCCAGTCTTTCCAGCATTATATTGACCACATATTATTTGAGAAATTGTTTAAGATAATTAATTGAATTGTTAAACAAATTCATAGTTCATTAGAAAGGGAAAATGAACTTTAATTCATCAGAAATAAAGTTAAAATTTTGTAATATTATGCACACTTTTTAGTGAAAAATAACGGGTATTTAAATTTTAATAACAACTTTACCTGATGCTTAAAATCCTTTTCATTAAAATAGGGCTTATTTAGCTTCAAATGTGTGATGTAAGTTTCAGCGGTCCGTATCAAAAATCTTCAGAGACCTTTATATTTTTTATAGAAAGTGATTTTGTCTTCAGAAATTGCATTTAAATAAAATGAGATGCCTATATACGCAGTGTTATTTTAAATAATAAGTTTAAACTACAAATAACAATAAAGAGTACATCTATGAAGCACATACATTAAAATGAGCGAAAGATTAGTAATATTCATATGGAAGTTAAACATGAATTAATAAACAAAAATAACAAAATTAGTCATGTTGAACTTAGATTCAGAATTTATGTTAAAGGAAGCAATTTAATAACGTAAAAATGTGTTTATCTCAAAGTAAAAAACACGGGGAAATAATCCAGAATCCCCTTCCCGAAAAACAGTGGCCATCACCTTATCAGCTGACAAAATTGTCCTTGTCTTGTTTGGTACACTTTCACCAGCCTTTGTCTATTGTTTTGAATGCTGTTTTGACTCTGGTGTGTAATGATGGATCCAAATTTCATCTGCGGTCACAAACCGGCGCAAAACGACTTGCGGATTGCGGTTAAACATCGCCAGACACTCGGTAGAGTTGTTCTTCCGGATGCGCTTTTGGTCGACTGTGAGCAATTGCAGCACCCATCTTGCACACACCTTTTTCATTGTCTATTTCTCATGCTGGATATTGTGCACTTGCTCAGTTCAAATACCTCTGGCATCGGAAATCTCACGAATTTAGATTTGGCAGTTAGATTTGTTTTTTTTTTCTTTTTTTTCCAGTGGTGTCCTGTGTGGTGACTTCAATTAGGCGACCATAACGCGATTCATCTTCGTTGTTTCTACGATGACGTTTAACTTCATTGAACCAAAATTAAATGTTGTTTAATATTGGTGCAGAGTCCGCGTGAACTTACCCAGCGGGATAGCTCAGACGGAGGCCCGGGTTCGATTCCCGTGGCGGACCTACCTGACCCATGGGTTTTTTCGGAGGTTTTCCCGGGTCGCTAGGCGAAATATGGGTAGGTTAATTAGATCCCCAAATTTCCTGTCCCTCCATTTCATCTCCATTATCATTTCATATCTATAATCTGAGGGTCTCTTTCAGGATAGAAGTGTCGGCGGGTGTCTCAGCGGTGCATGGCAGGATGATATGCTCTGAGGAAAACTACTCCCTCCTCCGTTAGGCCGGTTGCCGGTCCCCGTTCCTCTGCTGGGACCATTTCGGGACTGCTAGCCAGGGCCATTTGGAGCTCGGACCTTGGGACCATTAGGGATCGGTTCCTGGGCTCATTGTCGTCCCGCTGTACAGGAGCGAGTTCGTTGTCCTGGCCTCGGGGGAAGTCTCTGTCCAAGTAAACTGTAGGGACCCTGCCCTCTCTACTGTTGTGGCTCCTTGGGTCGGCCTCCCTCTGTCTCCTTCACCTCAACCTTCCTCCCGGGGTTGCCCCACTTGGGAGCATAAGAACAATGGGCTCAGTACGTGCCGAATCCCCTCCGTAGTGAAATCCCAATCCCAATCCCCGCATGAACTTAATCCAGTTCAGTTTTGACTTATGCGGCAGTCCAGCACTTCAAATAAGAATGTTTAATAAGCGCAAGAAACTGCTTTTATTTATTTATTTATTTATTTATTTTATTTTTTAATTTTTCATTTTCAATTGCGGGTTTCACACTGACCAGTTCAGATGGCTATGAACAATGAACTATACACTGCAGCACATGCACAATCTTTTGAATAATCAAGCTTACCACCCACAAAGTTGCAACAAAAAATTTCCTCCCCTTCATGGAAATTTACTACACTTAGCAAATGACCCATGTATACTGACAGCACAGTGAGTGTAGAGGTATTTAACATTTCTCGGCATTAACAAGCAGTATACGAAATGAAAAGCTTTTTAAGAAGGTTCGTAGATGAGTGGATAATTTAAATAGAACATTTTAAGCGTTTTGCTGAACTATTTAGCTTTGCGGTAAATCACACGTTACATTAAAAGTGGAAAGGTAATTGCTAAATTAAGTCCTTTCTCGATAAAGATAAGATGATGATTTGAACCCTTCCTCATTCTTTTGCTTCTGCTCACAGCTTACATGACAAACTTCAGATTGGAGGATATGGTACGGTACCGCCCTTTGGCTTGGGAGTTCTCAGTTCACGAAGGATAATGAGGAGATGCCAGTTAGTGCAGCAGATCGTATTCAGTGCTCCTGGGATAGACTCCTAGTATCAACATGTCCCACAAATCAACAACAAAATAAACACATGCACTTCATTTTGCAACCAAAGGCCAGATCCAATGTTCCGTACGACATCCAAAGAGAATGTATATCCATGGAAGTCAATAAAATACGTGATGGCTGACTGATACTCGCCGAATTCTGAGAAATACAATTTTTATCGCAAGGTTCACAGAGGCTAGATGTATTTTCTGGCAAAATACCGTAGAGAAAAAGGAGTTTATCTTTTTCATTAGATATTTAAAATATTATTTTAGTTACCAGCATATAGTGTTCACAGACAATAACAAGGCATTTAATATTATCAAGTATACAATTTTGGTTTATTTTGAAAAAAAAAGTAAAGAAAAGGTACTACCCCCATTAATAAAAGTGAGTCGAAAATAAAAATGAATTATCTATTTAATCGACATAAACATATTAAAATGCCAAAGATATGAATGCACTTGAAGGAGGGCAGCACTGTTCTGTTTACCACATGAAGCTTGGGGAACCGCGGGTAACGAGGGAAGTGAGGGGAAAGGCGATACTGGGAATGTACAGTCACACAATTAAAACAGTACTCACCTGCTGATGTCTTCATGTTACTTCTAGGAAGCAGCAAGGCTGGGAATGTTTGCTTCAGGTCCTACTGTTCCCATTATCAGCTGTATCAGTGCACTGCGTTCTATTGCTTCAATATTCATATTCTCGAAATAACATTCATTACGGTTGCAATCTTCATCGTTATTATCGTTGCTTTCTAGAACCACGTTTATAATTATATCTTCAATTGTTTCCTCTATTAACCCATCTCGGCGCTTAAAATCTTGCTCAGTTCCATTCACTTGTCTGCATACTTCTATCCAATCATTTTGTATAATTTGAGCTATGCAGCTTGTTGTCATAGCCTTCAGATTACTCAAAGTAATCTATGATACATCTTTTGTTTAATTAAATTACAGATAACTCTATAGCGCTAAGGTCACAGTGGCACGGAGGAAAGCGTAAGACTGTAAAGCCCATTTGTTCCATTATTCTATCAATCCAATAAACAGGCTTTTTAAAAATTAATTTTCACTATCTCTAGTTCATTTTTTGTCATTTGCGGATCATGTTTAATTTTCTTTTGTGTTAGCCAAATAACCTGTGCTTTTCGAGATGAAGTGTTAGGGGCTTTATTTTCCTGTACGGTATGGCACAACAATGATTTCAGATGGAATATTTTATATTAATTTCTCTTCTACCCACTTTTTATAATTTTGACTGTTCATTGCATCATGGTAATTCGTTGATTTGGATTTTGAATCGGAAATAAATTCTGCTCCATCAATAAATCCCATGGACCCACAGCATGTACAACAATTGTTCTTTGACCAGCAGTAATATTAGTCAACACACCTGGTACTTCGTAATATTGCCAGCACTTCTTGACGGCATAGTGAGTATGGACCCAAGACTCGTTCGTATAAACTCTTGGTTTGCATGTGCCTTTTACATTTTCACTAATAGCCCTTAAGTACTCTGCAAGTTTTGTAATAAGATGGTTTGTTTCTGCATTTCTGAAATTCAAATCCATTTTTCTTAATATTTTTCTAAATGTTTCTTTGTCACCCTGAATATTTATTCTTTAGCGAAGTTCAGGAGTTTCCTCAAAGTATAAATCTCCCTTTTCTGTTCATAGTACCCCAAAAATTTTCTACGCACAATGCACTTATCAAACTTATCAAGAGATATACTTTTCCGCTAATTTTGTTGCCCTAACTGTTGCATTCTCAAGGAGTAGGAGAAACCTTTTCTCCTTTATTTCTTATCTACAGGACTATATATACAGTAAAACATTTTTTAAATGTAAACAATTAAGAAAACATTTAAAATTTTTAAAAGCCTGTAAAAAGAAACCTCTCATCAAAGTATTTATTATGAATAATGTGAGCTAATGCATTTACATTTTTTATGTAGTGGGATTTTGTGATATCTCTGTCAGTTTACCAGAAGAGCAAATGTGTGAAGCTGATTCCCTGAAAGTACAACATATATGCTCATAAAAATATCTTAAACACACTGAACTTTTATTTTGAGTGAAGGATTGGTATTTTGGGCGGAGGATTTTCTTAAAACTTTTACTTGTGGTATTCACATATAAGAAAACATTTGTATAATTATATTTAGATTCAAGGACCTCAAAAATGCAATTCTAGGAATTCTCTCTAAGCATCCTTTGTTGGAATACACTGCCTTAGGTGCCTACCACATATGTGATTAAGAGACAACTCCTTCACAAGCTTCGCTCTACGGCGCGGACGTCTGCGAAAGAAAGGACAATTCCGCCATTAAAAGCAGTAAGGAAACTTTATTTCTCTGCTGCGCTATAAGTTTCTGGACAGAAGGTGTTGAACTAGAGGAGGAGGAGGAAAACTCCAAGAGGATAAGGAATCGCTCTTGAGGGAGGTCAAGGCTCCCCAAGGATCGTTGGTTGGCTGCGGCTTACAGGTCAAAACCATAGAAGAGATGGCAGCATCGAACGCAATACGGCGCCTGCGCGTTTCGGTTTGACAAGAGGAATTACAATGTGTGCTCATTGAAGGGCCGTAAAGGCAGAACGGCTTGCAGAAATAGTTACCTCTCAGCACTATTCTTTATTTTAAAGGAAAATTAAATAATAATTTTTGTCAACTTTCGACAACTTCCCTAGTTGACAACAAATATTTTCTGCTTAATAACATGTGTTTGCTTTTCTACGTAATAATATGTCTACTTTTATAGACAAATTATTGCATTCCATTCAATAATAATTAAATATAAAGATCATATTTAAAACAAATGTTTGAGATTCCTGAATAAAAAAAGATTGCTGAATATTAGATAGCTTAGCAAAATTTAAAGGACTGATGCTGCACTCACATGACTTAGTCTTGAAGAAACTATTTTACAAATGCTTATTCCTATGTTTACCTAACTTTAATTTAATTAAATGATTATCCACAGGTAAATAATTATAGCAACCCTCTAATTACATACTTCCTTTATGTAGAAAATAAATAAGGAAATAAAGTAGGATGTCTTTAATTCCAGTTGACAATGAATGGGGGAAGTAACATAAACAAGACTGCTCCCTACGTTCTCCAGAGTTTGAAAGTGTGTAAGTTTGTGTGATTTAATGTATATAATCCAATAAAAAATAATTTATACGAGTTATTTTCCGATAGGTAACAAGTTCCAAAGGAAACATGCATCGATAGATCACAATGCGATGGCTTTGAAATAACAGTAAAACCCCGAAATAGGGCGGCTATTGGGGTGCATGCTTTAACCTCGCGTTATAACCTTACCGCGATATATAGAGAAGTAACACTAGAACGCACAAAAATCAATCCCGCTCAGTTAGAAGAGGGAAATATGTATGTAATAATAAATTACAGTGCAGTACTAACTCTCGTATATAACAACAATATATTGCGGTATTTTTTAAATTACTTCTCGGTTATACTGGGAGATGTATTCCAACCTGTTACCGATCTTGATTTATATTCCTTTGTACATATTCTACACAAACCTAATTCTTTCTTGATTTAAGAAACAATCGGCAAGACGGAGATGAAGGCTGTTTGATTCATTCTGCGCCTTAATCCATAGAACCACATTGTTAAAGAGTTATCACTTATTTAACTATCAGAATATTTTCTTAAGCCTCTAAGTCATTTTCACCACTATCATCATCAACGCCATCTTGTTCTTTATTGTCCTTACTGTGGACAGTACTAAGCGAATTGTTGCGTCAGCTTAATATGCTACTCAGGTAAAGCACTAGTTAGTTAAGCAGTACAGTTATTGCAGAAAAATGTCCACACAATTTACCGGCTGAATTAGTTGTGCAAATATGTTCGTATTAATGCTAGCACAATTGCAGATACTGTAATTAAATTTATTAAGCTTGATCAATACTAGATATATGTTTTGTTCAACGATGATCTTCAGAACGAATGTCGTGCTTTTCAAAAAACATTTTCTATCTGTGTTAACGTTTTTTTTTTTTCATTTTAAATCCAGATCTCTCATTGCTCTGTTTATGGATGAGTTACTGTCCTGAATGTCAACAATACCCATCTCTGAAGATACTAAAAATCTACAATTTTGCTTGGATTGACTTGAAATTTTAACACGATTATTGTAGTATTAACAATATTTCACAAACCAATTTTCAAATCTTTTCCCGAAATAGTTCTTGTGATATTAATATATTTACAGTGTTTTATTGTTATTTAATTAAACTGTTCCACATGATGCAATTTTAGTTTAAGAAAAATAATACTTGGCAGTTATACTCATAAATACATTATTAGTAAATTTATTATATGAAATTTTAATCTTAACATTAGTTTATTATAAAAATTATTTAATTCTCATTTTACTAATGTTAATATTTGCTTGTGAAATATGTGCTTTGATATTTAATTGCACAAACACTAGTGACACTATAAAATTGTCATCTTATAATTTCCTTTGGTATTATTTTTATCCAAGCAAAAAAAAATGTTTCAAGCTTCTAGTTTGAAAGCTGCATCGAGTGGAGCAATTTATATTCGGAAAAGCGCTGAAAATTAAAAACAGGAGAAAATCGCCAAACTAGGTGACAAAGTACTGTGCCCACTTACAGTGATCCACTTAAATAGTCATATGCTACAATTATTAAAGGGTCGCATGGCATTAAAATAATAGGAAATTGAAGTACATGGATTACTATATTCAATTAGGGAAGAAAATGTGGCATTTTAGCACTTTTTGACCAATTTTCACAGATGGATATCCTTAATGATTTCTCTTAATAATAAGTAATTTAGCATTGTAGAAGAATCCTTTTCCTGAACATAAACATCTTAAATCCTTCTTCTAACGACACATTTTATAAGTTATCTGGATCTATTACTCGTTTATGAATGCCGCGTTTTTACCTGGAGTTCCAAATATGTGCTCTGATTTTAATTTTTTGTTGTTTTCTTTAACAATTATTTTTATTGTTCTTTCTGATGCTTTGATGGGCACCTTTGAAAGAAATCTGATTTTACTAGTTCTTTACTTTTAACTTATTCCTTCATATACTCTTATACATTTGAAACAGTTTCTGGACTATGACTGTGTAATGTTTTGGATTATAATTTACAAGGTACACTGGTGGCATAATTAATTTATGCAATAATCAATATGTGAAAAATACAAATGTAAATTAGCAAGGTCTGTGTCACAGACGCAGACATCACTACCTTACCCTAGCCCGCCTCGGTAGTGTAGATGTAGCGTGTCTACCTCATGTTCAAGAGGTCCCAAGTTCGAATCTCTGTCAGGATGAATTATCTGGATAATGTTTTTTCCGCAGTCTTCCCTTAACCTTAAAGACGAATGTCGGGTCATTCTATGCTCTATGGACCCCGGGCTCATTTGAGCATCATATCACCCATTTCATTCATCGTCCGATATGACTTGACGTTGGAGGACCTAAAAAACTACCTTCCTCCATTCATTCAGCAGTATTATAAATATCTGCTGGTGAAAGAGGATGCAGTCTTTATTTTCGTGGAATGCAGCAGCCATTGTCAACGAATAGAAGTAGTGGTGAACCTCTGTTTGCAGAATATTTTTATCTTCACTTTTCAATTAAAAAGGACTGGTACCATAATTAATTACAATGTTGTTTTAACGAAGACACGCTTTTAAATCGAATTCCTGGTCCCTAAGACCGCACTCTACCATACCATGACCACAAACCTTTAGACAGGCTAAATTACCAGCGAATTCCAATTTGAGAAAGTATAAATATTTGACATAAATTGTATGCTTTAATGACATTTTCTCTGTAGTAATATTTCACCTATCTGTTACGGTTTACCAGTTATAGGCAAGTCACCAGAAGGAAGAGAAATTCAGGTGTAATTCCCAGGTGTATTTTAACGATATCATCATTTACTCAAAATCCTTAGAACAAAATATTTTTATGAAAATTCATGTTCATGGCAAGTTCATATTTAATCGACTACTCGTTTTATAATTATTCGGTACACATAAAAATGTCCTGCGCCGTGGCGTAGCGGGCTAAGGTAGCATGCATTGTCCCTGGCCACAGAAAGCGGCTTAGGTTCGATCCCACCCATGGGATGCGGGTTTTTGGTCCCGGGTATAGGACCGGTGCCCACTCAGCATCGTGAGGAAAGTGAGGAGCTTACGCTAGGTAAGCGGCCCAGGTCACGAAAACCAACATTCCGGCTGGGGGATGCCGAGAACTGACCACACCTCCTCCCCGTATTGGTTGGATGATCGCCCAGCTCTACCGTGCGTAAGTGAGCGTGAGGCCGGCAGTCGGGTTCGTAGGCTTTAGCCCTCTTAGGAGTGTCGCACCAGTGGTTAACTTTAACACATAAAAATACGTACATATTTTCTCAAAACACTTTTCCTGTATTCTGGCGTCTCAAAATCGCACTTGTGGTGAAACCTGGGCATGACTTTGTTGGGAGTACAATACCTTTTTTGTTGATTACATGTAAATAATAGGGAAAGAAAGGTATAAAAAATCGTCAGATTTTAATCACTTTGTCACTGACTGTTACTTCCTATCTATACTCAACTGGCATTTGAGTTTCCCATAATTACAAGTAATTACTTGATTCGCGGTCCGCTTGCAGTCACCACATAAATAGCCAACCCAAGTGTCTCAAGTCTGTTTAGTAAGCAGTAATGTAAACTTAAATAATGTGGTTCCTGTCTGATGAGTTGCGGCAAAGTCTGCAGGTTCTGTTTGGAAGGATACTTGTTACTGTTGCCAAGCCACATTCTATTACGCAGGTCCAAAAGCTCTCTTAATTAAGCAAATACCGTTCTCTGCTCCCACAAAACATGTGTAACAGAATTCATAATTGAATACCTGCACAGTCCTTGCCTCTCTCGTTCCCCACGATGGTACAGCTGCGTGTTTTACACGAGGCCGCCCCTGCAAAAAATAATGAAAACAATAACGATGAAATAAATGAAAAAGCCGGCAAATTGTGCTGTTACAGGTATATATCAGTGTGGTACAAAAACAATCTGGCTCTGGAATTAAAAGAGCGTATTTATATTTTATATCACGCGTGTTATATCAACAGTGTTATCCCAGCTGGACGTTTCACTTAGCACTGGCATTTTATATGTTACCAAGCATGAAAATCATATGACATTCTCTACTCATTCTTGTATAAAAATGTTAAAAAACTTTACTTCTATCCACTTCATGTAAATCGACAGCGATATTAATTGTGAAAGAGTTTTATTACATTCATAATGAGAAGAGGAGAATACATTAGGTTAAACGACAGTCAATCTTTTAGCAGCCGGTTGCTATGTGATGGCTTTGACAGTCAATTTACTTATCACGTTCATGACTTCAAAAAGCCAAACAAAACTTCTGATTTCAGTCAAGTAAACTATCGGAAAATTCCAACAAATAACTACGAATATCTCGGTAAATGTTACATTATGTGCCTTTTATATATATATTATATATATATATATATATTATTCGTTCATTCATTCCTGCATTTATTCATTGATGCATTTATTTATTTATTTATTTATTTATTTATTTATTTATTTATTTATTTATTTATTTATTTATTTATTTATTTATTTATTTATTTATTTATTTATTTATTTATTTATTTATTTATTTATTTATTTATTTATTTATTTATTTATTTATTTATTTATTTATTTATTTATTTATTTATTTATTTATTTATTTATTTATTTATTTATTTATTTATTTATTTATTTATTTATTTATTTATTTATTTATTTATTTATTTATTTATTTATTTATTTATTTATTTATTTATTTATTTATTTATTTATTTATTTATTTATTTATTTATTTATTTATTTATTTATTTATTTATTTATTTATTTATTTATTTATTTATTTATTTATTTATTTATTTATTTATTTATTTATTTATTTATTTATTTATTTAGTTATTTATTTATTTATTTATTTATTTATTTATTTATTTATTTATTTATTTATTTATTTATTTATTTATTTATTTATTTATTTATTTATTTATTTATTTATTTATTTATTTATTTATTTATTTATTTATTTATTTATTTATTTATTTATTTATTTATTTATTTATTTATTTATTTATTTATTTATTTATTTATTTATTTATTTATTTATTTATTTATTTATTTATTTATTTATTTATTTATTTATTTATTTATTTATTTATTTATTTATTTATTTATTTATTTATTTATTTATTTATTTATTTATTTATTTATTTATTTATTTATTTATTTATTTATTTATTTATTTATTTATTTATTTATTTATTTATTTATTTATTTATTTATTTATTTATTTATTTATTTATTTATTTATTTATTTATTTATTTATTTATTTATTTATTTATTTATTTATTTATTTATTTATTTATTTATTTATTTATTTATTTATTTATTTATTTATTTATTTATTTATTTATTTATTTATTTATTTATTTATTTATTTATTTATTTATTTATTTATTTATTTATTTATTTATTTATTTATTTATTTATTTATTTATTTATTTATTTATTTATTTATTTATTTATTTATTTATTTATTTATTTATTTATTTATTTATTTATTTATTTATTTATTTATTTATTTATTTATTTATTTATTTATTTATTTATTTATTTATTTATTTATTTATTTATTTATTTATTTATTTATTTATTTATTTATTTATTTATTTATTCATTCATTCTGTCCACTGTTCTGTCCACTGCTTAGTGACCTCTTGTGTTCCATCGTGCATTCGTCCCAAATGATCAATTTGCATACCTGTATAATCTTCGCTATTACGCGTTTTTTGGCGATGTTGCAAGCTGATGCTTCATTAATCTGCATGCTCAATGGTAATTTCAAGGCAGAATGTGCACTTTGTCCGCCTTATAACAAATTTTCAGCCATTCCAGATGACGCCAACGTTAGGGCTACTTTATTTTGCGATCTGATCCTCGTCAATAACAATGAAATTAACGTCATTTTATTTTCATATACATCTTAATTTTTGTTTAAAATCTCTGGCAGTAATATCATGTCTATCAAGTGGAATTTGGCTGTGTAGCAGTTCCTTCTTGATTTCAATCCATTGTGGGTTTCAGGTAAACGTAATGAACAGATCTGGGCGGTCATACTTTCTAATATATGACATCGCATCTAGTACGTACTCGTGCATGTGGCGTGGGCTTTCAATGAAAGTGGCCGTTAAAATTTATCATTCTTCCCACGTTGTTTGAGCTAACATTGGCGTTCATAGCATCGCGGAGATTGACGTATTCTTCAGATCGAAGCTACTTTACCTATTACTCTATTAACCATTTTGATATTGAAATGGTATCCATCTTATCTCTGCCAGGAAATTAACGGATATTTTAAGGCGTCACAACTCCTATGCATGTTTCAGACATACGTTTCAATTGATTGTTCCGATGATGGAACACTATATCTGTAGATTGCCAATGTTCTCCGAGGATGTTGAGGATGAGTGAAACATCTTGCATATATTTGAATATTTTCGTACTTCGTAACATTTCTGTTTCTTAGAAATAAAAAGGCGTATATTAACTAAACGATTGTGTGTGTATTTTTATATTTAGTTAATATCCCGGTCCATTTTCACTTCAGGACCATTTTCGTTGCCTTTTAAACCTTCCTCGTACTTATACAAATATTTCAAAACCTAAGTTAGGAAAATCGGTTGAGGCGTTCTCGATTTTTTGCGAGACTAACAAACATATATATTCGTAGTGTCTGCTCCAGCTATTTTCCTTTGGGTTTGCTTGTCTTCTGTGCTATATGTAACAGATGTAACAGGTCGTCTAGACCAGCTCATCCAACACTCAAGCCAGGACGACACTTCTGCCTACATCACCCGGAAGCGGACCGAAAGGGAGGAGACCTCTCCGCCGTCAACAACCTCCTCTACCAAATTTCGGCTCAACTTATAAACGGAGACTTCCAGGAACCATTGCAAACTCAATCAAAGGCCTTAGGTCCATAGTGTCTCTCTACCACTATTGCCCAAAATAACACACGAATCCCCAGTTTGGCTTCCAGGGCATGCCTGCCATCCTGGCCCTATACATACGCAATACAGTGCTTAATGCGGGATCTGCAAAAAACCCTCTCCAATCTCCTTTACCTAACCCCGCTTCCTCTCATGAAGCGATGTCCTTTGTTCTGTTTAATACAATTAAATTAAAAAGTAGGCATAGTTCCCGTAGGGGAGGGAATCCGTCCCCTTCAGCTGCCGTGGTGCGAGACCTGTGGACACTGAGCACTCATGGTACCTCTGACGCAACTAGAGGAACCTCGGGCCGAACAGCAGAGCCCCTCCCGAATGGGAGTTGTTCGGATTGGGTTGGACACGAGGTAGCAGTGTATTCCCGACACCCGCGGGAGATCGGGTACCTCCTGCCAAGCCTCGGCCGCCCGGAGGGGGCAGAGGGTTGCCTAGAAAGTCCCGGGTACTAGCCTGCAGAGCTAGTAGAAGGTGTGCTAGATCACCAGGCGGCGTCACCGAGGTTTTCGGTAGTCTTCCCTGAGGGTTCCATAGGGGAGGGGATCCGTCCCCTTCAGCTGCCGTGGTGCGGGCGCTGCGGATACCTAGCACTCGTGGTACCTCTGACGTTACTAGAGGAACCTCGGGCCGAACATTCGAGCTCCTCCCTGATAGGGAGTTGTTTCGATTGGGTTGGACTCGAGGGGGCAGTGGTTCCCGATACCCGTGGGAGATCGGGTACGTCTCCGGAAGAAGTTGCGCGAAGCCAATAATATCCCCGCGTGCTAGCCAGCATAAATAGTAGAAGGTGTGCTAGATCACCAGGCGGCCCCACTGAGGACATATCGGTAGCCTTCCCATTTTGGTGTTGGCGCGCGTAAGTGGCGTATCCACTTCCATCCCGTCTTGAGTCCACAGGACCAGATGGGGGGGGGCCTTCTTAGTCTCTAGGTCTTGTCCTATGGAAAGCCTCACGAAGGGGAACAGCTCGGTAACTACCTGGTCGAAGGAGGCCCGGGCCTTTGGTCCTACGGGTCCAGGGCTAATGGGAGTAGAACCTCCGGCATTAACAGTCTTCCCTGAGGGGTTGACGCGCGGAAGTGGCGTATCCACTTCTATCCCGTCTTGACGTTGTTGTCGATGGGGATAGGGGGCCTTTTAGACTCCAGGTATTGCCCTATGGAAAGAACCCCGGAGTCCTCCATCGTCTCCCAGGGGATAGAGGCAGGAGTCTTTGGACTCTCGAGTAGACCTTGGACTTATTTACATGTAGCGGTATAGTAACCGCAATAACTTGGATTGCTTTTATAGGGATCGTCCTATAAGCACTAGCAATTCGTGTCTTATGCTGGACCCTTTCCATCACTTTTCTACAGGTTGTTTTCCGTAGTCAATGTGAGTCACTGTAAAGGCGAGCAGTACATCGTAAGCTATTGCACCATTTTAATGATTCACGAATTGCTAATAATTCAGCTTAAAACACTGAATACATCTTAGCATGTTTGAACATAGAAGAATGATTTAATGAATTTTTCTGGGAGTAGTCGCTGAAGTGCTTCTCATACAAATGATGCAGGTAGCTCTAGGAAAAGTCTTAGTACACAAAAATGTATATCTTGTTAAAGCGCATAAATTATTTCAAGCGATTTTGTTTTTGCGCTTAAGAATTTTCAGGTCAACTTTTATTACTGGTTTGAATTTAAAAACAGTTATACGAGGGCTGGTCAATAAAGAACGATCATAATTTTTTAGATTCATAATTTTTCGCACTAAAATTCAATCTTATTATATTCTGTTAGCTTAATGTAAAACAAAACACGCCGTAGTAGTTTCATTGTTGGTACTTCTGGTTCGAGCCTGTGAGAACCAGGCAAGTTCAGACATGTTCAGTATCTCCTACCGCTGCAATGGAGGTAACATGCAGTTAAAGTTGGTGTTACAGGAAGATCCGGAGTTTATTTCAAATGTAATCACTGCTGATGAAACTTGGCTACATCATTTTGATACTGTGAGCAAACAGCAAAGCTCAGTGTGAAAATCTCCTACATCACCAACCCCCCAAAAAAGCAAAAGTGGTTGCTGCTGCTGGGAAAGTTTTGGTCATCTCATTCTTTGATATTCATGGAATGGTTTATGCATGTTGTATCTGCACACACATCAGTAACTGGACAATACTACAGGGATGTTCTGAAAACATTGTAAGTCCATATAAGGCGCAAAAGACCACATTTCCATAAAGCAGGCTGGATACTGCACCACGATAATGTGCGGCTGCATATTGCCAATGTTGTTGCTGAATATCTTGCAAACATCAACGTGAAGTGCATCCCTCACACTCCCTATAGTCTGGATTTAGCTCCATGTGAACTTTTTCTATTCCCTAACTTGAAGAAACGCCTTCCTGGGAGGCATTATCCATCACCAGAAGCAGTGGTGAAGGCTGCGGAGGCGATTTTGAAGTATCTCCCAAAAATGGTTTCCAGCATGTCTTTGAAGACTGGCAGAAATGCTGAGACAAGTGTATCGCATTCAGGGGAGACTATTTTGAGAAAGACAATCAAAATTATGAGGATAAGTAAAGGTACGTTGTCAAAAAAAATTGTGATCATTCTTTATTGAACGGCCCTCGTATTTTTCTCAAATGGGAAATCGCTATTTGAGTAAACAGCTTGGAGTTTATCAACGTGCTCTTATAAAATATCACTATTGTTTTACCTAAATATCTACAAAAAAACATGTGTAAACATAAATTGAAAGTTTGCCTGGATTAAAATAAAATACCTGGAATAATAAGACTTTGTAGTAGTTCGTATATATTCACTATAAAGTTATCATAGTGTATTGATTATTTGATAGTTAAGCATGCTTAATGGCTCATTATTTCGTACTTTCTATTTATTTTCTATGATAAGGTTTACACTGTTTCAATACTATTAATTTTCAAATTCTTTACTACGTCTGGGAGGTGTTCCTCCGAATACAACCCTAACCTTAAAACTGGATAATCATTAACTTATAACTAATCAGGCAAAGCATACAGGCTAATCAATACACAAGGAACAAAGGACAAAATTGCACTAATGTCGTTATACTCAGAAATTCAGAAGGGGGAGGAAAAAAATAAGTGGGCTCATCAAATCTCAGATTACGTCATTAGGACACGGTGAAATTGGTAGAGGCTGCTGCACGATTTCCTTACCTCATTAGTCGATCTTTCATTTTTCAGATGAGGGAAAGAGACGTAGCACTTTTTAACCCGAATTGGCACTTCTTTCACTTCGTCATCATTTTGTTACCCGGAGGAAGAAATTTGCAGAGATGAGGAAGGAGAGGCCAGAATATTCCCGGAAAAGTAAACTCTGGAGACTGCTGCTTATGGGTTTGCTTTCAATTAGTGGTATAGAGCCGTTGTGGAGCAGCAATTGTGATAAACAAACATTACAGAGAGAACTCTGCTTTGGAGAAACAAGTAAAACTTGAAAGTTTCTAGGTAAATATGAGAGTAATATTCACGAAGTTTTGGCCAAGAATACAGAAAACACGTTATCCTTCTCTCAGGCTATTTAACTTTCCTAAGAAAGATATAAAAGGTTGTGATTATTACTGCTATTATTGTTATGATTATGATTATTAAATACTATTATTACTATTATTATTACTATTATTATTACTATTATCATTACTATTACTATTATTATTATTACTATTACTATTATTATTACTATTACTATTATTATTACTATTACTATTATTATTACTATTACTATTATTATTACTATTACTATTACTATTACTATTACTATTACTATTACTATTACTATTACTATTATTATTATTATTATTATTATTATTATTATTATTATTATTATTATTATTATTATTATTATTATTATTATTATTATTATTATTATTATTATTATTATTATTATTATTATTATTATTATTATTATTATTATTATTATTATTATTATTATTATTATTATTATTATTATTATTATTATTATTATTATTATTATTATTATTATTATTATTATTATTATTATTATTATTATTATTATTATTATTATTATTATTATTATTATTATTATTATTATTATTATTATTATTATTATTATTATTATTATTATTATTATTATTATTATTATTATTATTATTATTATTATTATTATTATTATTATTATTATTATTATTATTATTATTATTATATTATTTTTATTATTTCAACTACTGCTACTACAGAAGCTAACGAATAAGCTGGTATATTAAAAAATATATCGCCCAAAATTTTAATCAGTTGCCTAGTTTACCAAATTTATGTTAATGCTTATTTAAACCTTTGTATCCAGGTATTTTAATTTAGAAAAGCCTATCTAAATGTTCATTCCTTTAACCAATCACTGCTGCTTAATTTATCAAAATTGTCACTGTTCGTCAATAATACCCCGAGTGCTGTAAAATGATTTCGGAATTTGGGTAAATTATACAGCAGATTACTCAACGAGGATAACTAGAATTAATGGAATTGTCGCCCTTGTGACAGAGCTGGTGTTACTTATTGCAAAGTAAATTTAGCCTTGCAGGAATAAAACCAAACCAGAAGCTGCGATGGTTGAATACACTGTTCTGCGTTGTTATACGGATGTCAATTGTTGCGTTGTCCACCTATTGTTATTTCGTGCTGGCTTATGCGGGAGAGGGAGCATAGTTCAACTCGTTTGGTCTTTCATTGCCGGCAAATTAGAAAAGACCCCTACATTGACTATAAGAATGAATATTTTACCAAGTTTAGTAATTATTGCTTTACTTTTATTATCACTTTCTACTTATATGACACCACGCGGCTCTCACCAAGGCGGCCCGGGTTCGATCCCAGGCGACCGCAAAGTGAGATTTGTAGTGGACAACACGGCGCTGGGATGGATTTTCTCCAAGTTACCCAGCATTATTCCACCAATTGCTCCATCATTCATCTCTCCTAGCATTCATTTCACCCTCTTGTTAATTCATCCATTTTCACACTCTCATCCTGCACACATTGGGCTAGTCCCTCAAATCAATATATATATATATATATATATATATATATATATATATATATATATATATATATATAGTGTGTGTGTGTGTGTGTGTGTGTGTGTGTGTGAACTAAGGCTTCCAGATTCATGCTCCAAATATTCGGAAATGCTTCCTAATTGATTCATATACAGACTACTTAATCAATCACTGTGTCCAGACAGTTTCGTCTGTGGCCAGCATTCAATTCCTGTGGTCGATATACCTGATTCATGGGTTTATTCACGAGTTTTGCGGGTTGTTATGCGAATACTGGGTAGGCTAATTACATCCCCCGACTTTTCTGTCCCTCCATTTCAGCTGCATTGTCATTTATTACTTATCTCTCACATCTGGTGGTTTCTCTCAGAGCACGTTTACGGATATGTTCTAAGTGATCATTTTCTCCTCCGGCGGGAACGTGGCTGGCAGAGCCTGCCTGGACTGTTCCTTGCTCTGGGGTTGGGGGCGGCCCCTGTCTCCGAACCGGCCTCGTGACTATCTCGGGTGATAATGATGATATATATAAGGGCGCTCAACTACGGCGGTCATCAGCGCCCTTTAAAAAACTAGTCATGGCAAGAGCCAGATATAAAACTTTCTAAAAACTATACAAGTGCAGCAAAAGCTATTAAAAATACACGTAAATAAACAAAATCAAACAAACTCTACTAAAAATGTTGTTCACTATATCCTAAACTCTAAACTAGAAAAGAATCTACAAAGAATCTATTAGTCTGCACGCACGGCCTACACGTGGGTGGGCCTGTTGACCGTCTCCCTCAGCCACGATTAGGAGCCCACACGAGGGAGACTGTTGGCTCGGGACCCCGGGTGCGCCAAACCCGTACCTACCGAAGTAGGCCCCTAGGGGTGACTATCTCGGGGCCACGCTAGGTGAGATGAGGATGGTCATGCACTGCCAGGGAGTTTCTATCTGTTAAAGTGTAGGAACCCACCCATGTAGTGTAATGACTCCTTGGGGTCAGTCACCCTCTGTGTCCTCTTACCTCATCCTCCCTCTCGGGGATGCCCCACTTGGGGCTCTGTCACAAAAGACCAGTCTGGTCGAGGTGCCGAATTCCATATATATCCCCCTAAAAATTATTTAGAAAATAATTGCGTTAAGTGTGCATGTCTGTGTTTGTAACCCAAATAAAATAGTCGGTTGAGTACCAAATTGGTATTCAGGTTCATAATCTTCCAGTGATAGAACACCAAATTTTACAGAAAATTCCTCCACCTCTAAATAGATTTTAAACGGTGAAAAGTATGACATTTTTATTTTCTTAAAAATGGCTATAATTATTTTGTTTAAAATTCAGTAATTTGATATTTTTTGTGTGGAATGAAATGATTATCTTGAGTTTTCTGAGAATAGCCTGTAAAGCTCTCTGTATTATTATTTAATTTTACACAGCTCATAAACCGTAAGTTATAAACAAAAACTTGTTGCCCAAACAATTTGATCTTTTAAACAAACACGGTTATTTATGAGAAATATATATTTATTTCAGAATTAGCTAATTATTATAAGAAACTCCTTGATTTATTTTTTTAAATTTTACATGTGAAAAGATAGGGTGTAAAACTAAGTACATAAAGAATATATAAAGCAGTTCCTGTGCGTATTATGCGCCAGAATTCTTTATGGTTTACTCAAGCACCCAAAAATATGTATTCTTTTTGTGTAATTTTACGTTTTCCGACGTTAAGTCATTTCGGACGGTGCATAAAATGGGTGAAGTGATGCTCAAATGTGTCCAACGAGCTCAGATCTACTCGACATTCGATGTATTCTCTGGTGAAGCAGATGTATCGAATTTAGGTCCAAATGTATTATTTTCTCTACTTTAGAAAAGAGAAATTTCGACTGAATTTAATGGTTTTAGCATCGGATTTCTGAGTCATTCTGTCTTTCTGTAATGCATGAGACAGTTATTACATGTACGGGGTGTTTGGTAATTAGAGAACAAAAGAAGGAGAAGGTGGCTCGCACTGTAGGATGCCGGTATTGTACAGGTTTGAAAGCGCCGTCAGAGTTCCTTTAGAACAGTTTCTATGCCGTGGTGTTAAATAAAAATTCTTCCTTTGTAGTGTAACGGCGCGTGAATTAGGAGATTGTGTAAGACATAGCTTTACAAGAAACGAACTCTGAAGCAGCATTTTCGGATTATCCGTTGAGGTGAAAACAGCCTCATTACCATTCGAAATCTGAGCTTAAGCGAGCGAAACACAATGTACATAGAGACGGAGTATCCAAGCGTTTTACTAATTAAATAAAACGAACCGAACCGGAGAAGCTTCTTTTGGACCTCTGTTTGGCAAGTCTTGAGATTGTCTTTTAGTATTTAAAGAATGGAATTTAATGGTTTCGCTGTTTTAATTACACTTGGTCATGAACTTACATAAGACAAGTAAAAAGAATAAGATGATCTTGGACATTCATTCTGATTAAACAACTGTAGGCGGCAATTGTAAGGTAACTTGTTAGGCATGTGAATTCGACATGTCGGGCTACGTGGCGATTTGGCGCTGGAAGAAGGTGTCATAGAGAATTTCAACTTCATTGCACAGGTGTTCGTTAATGAATACGAAATAAGTATGTTAAAGAACGTAGTGTGCTTATCAGAAGAGAAGCTTTATCAAGCAGGGACCCGGTTAGAGCACATGAGACAGGCATTTGCAAAACGTCAGCGTTTAGGACAACGAAACTTCCGAAAGTTAAGCCGTATAAGTTAACTGTAGTTCATGTTTTACAACAACTAGATCCTATGCCTAGGGTTAATGATTGCAATAGTTTTTTATTTTCAGTCCGTTTGTAATGTTTGAAATGTTCTTCATTAATGAAGCAAGGATTTATCTTCAAAACAATAAATACTGGGCCACGGAAAATCTCCATGTTAACTACTATATAATGATCTTCCGGGCTTGTAGGCCGTGGTCCAGTTATTATAACATGCGAAGTTTCGCCAAAAACTGTGTCCGGCACCATCAGGGTCACTACTAAATTGAGAGATCCTGAGTCCAAGACTGGAGCGCTGTCCAGTAGACTAGCAGAAGATACGAGTCGCCCAGGTTTACCTGTTCGGGGTGTTTGCTGCTCAGCATCCTAGCCGCTTAGTGTGGCTTTATCTGGGCAGTATAAAAGAATTGTGTATTATCATCATGCAGACAGCATTCACGGAGCTGACTGCGTGGGTAGCAACATGGGAGGCAGCCCTACTTCGTACTGAAGGAGGCCACCCAGGCTTCGCAGCGCGGTACCCGGGAGGCTGCCGGCAGTTCAGACGCGCTGGACTACTGTAAGGCCAAGTTGGAGAAAATAGTAGGCTACATCAACGATACACGCCTCTTCACGCCAGCTAAGGTCGAGGGAGCTCTCAGAATGCATCAGAACTCCATCACTGACAACATCAGAGACCTCGCAAGGGCACTAGCACCCATGCAAGGGACTTCTCCGCCCCGCAGAGACAACCACACCCGAGGGACGCCACCACCTAATCTGCCACGCTGATACCCTCCGTTAGATACAGGTCCTCACGAGACCTATATCGATCACCACGGAGCAATATAGGAAGAACGCCACCTTTTGAAAGGAACGGTGGGCGTCAGGGCCTAGTGGTCATGACGTCTTTCCCCCCTCAACACTCCATGCGGTTCGCAGCAGTCACCAACATTACTCTTGAATCTGAAGGCCACGAGCGGAACCAGCTAACTTCACCAGGGCTACTGCCCTAGTCATTGGAAGGTTCTTTAGCAGATATTCCGCACCGGTGATCCTCACCGGAGCGGCGACTCCTATGTCACCAGCCCAGTGGGATGGTGTGGGTAAATCCATTTTTCCTTCCCCGTAAAATTATAAATAAAACTCAGGAGGTTGTTTTGGGTAGTAGTATATCTAGCTATATGTGGGCGCAGATGTCCCGTAGGGTGTGTGCTCCCAGTGCTGACTGCGCTCTTCCGCCTGTCTGTGAGGCATCGGAGCACAACCCGCTTGACAGGCTAGAGGGAAAGGGACAAGTGTAAGGTATAGGTTATACCAAGCCCATTTCTGAGCTTGGGGGTGCAGGTATCAAGGGACAATGGAGCGCTGTGTCCCCCTGGCGCGCTAATATTGCCGCGCTTAGAGGGAGCGAGGGGCCTGCAATGGAGAGCATGGCTGCTATTGGGTATCCTTCGGCCAGTGGGATGACTCTGATCCTGGTAAAATAAGAGAAGGCTTCCCGTTCTTCCTGTTTTCTTACCATTCATTTTAGCGTCTATATTAGCGTGACGGGGGACCCACCGCTCCAGTCTTGGACTCAGGAGCTTTCAAGTTAGTGACCGTGATGATGCCAGACACAGTTTTCGGCGAAACGTCGGATGTTATAACAATTGGACCACGACTTACAAGCTCGGAAGATGCCTATAATGTAGTTGACGACGCCTGCCGTGAGAGCCTTAGCACTTATAAATCCCCATGTTATTCATGAAATTCCTCACCACGCTGCAAATGTTGGGATTTGGTGTGTAAGTGAGCTACCAGTCTTATATTTTTCGACACAACAGGTGATTCACACGTTTATGTAAATTCCATTTTAAATCAAGTAATAAGAGATGAACGATTCTGTGGGTGGTTTCAGCAGAATTCAGCTACAGCGCACTACTGCGAATTCCATGCATGAATTGCGAAGTGTGTATAGTGACAGAATAATTGGAAGAGGATTTGGGTACCTCGTTTTCCGACCTATTCCGAGCGATTTTTAGTTATGTAGAACGTTAAGGAATAAAGTGTATGCATCCAACCCACATACGTCACAAGAATTGGACAACATCACGAGAGAAATACAGGTAATCATTTAAGATGAACTTCTTCGAGTGAACCAGAACTGTTTTCGGCGATATAGGGAATGTATTCGCGTTAAATATTATCTATTGTGATTTCAGGTAAGTGTAATGTAAATTAGTACAGTAGAGTTCCTTATACGTTACCTGCCGGTCCTTTAGGCTTAATTCTGGCGGAGAGCGCGTCGGCCCTCGCCCGTTACGGTGCCACCGTGGAGCGGGCTGGTCGCTCAGGGAACACATGTTACTTCCAATCAAGCTGCCTTAAAGGCGTTTGAAGCTAGGGAGGCCGAATCTAAACTTGTACTCGAATGTTAGGAGGCCCTAATGGAACTGTCTGAACACAATTCAAACTGTTGTGGGTACTGAGATATAGGGGAATCCATGCCACAAGAGGGCAGAAGATTTGGCCAAGCAGGGATCCATCAAGCCTTTTTAGGTCCTGAACCCTACCTAGGGATTTTTTCCGTGTAATTTTACATCCTCCAAAGTTAAGTCATATGGGACGGTGAGTGAAATGGGTGAAGTGATACTCAAATGTGTCCAGGATCTATGGAGCTGAGAGCTACCCAACATTCGTCTTTAAGGATAAGGGCAACCCCCGGAAAAAACTTTATCCAGGTAACTTACCCTGACCGAGATACGAACTCAGGACTTCTTGAACGTGAAACAGACATGCTACCATCTACGCTACCGAGTCGGGGGCCAAGGGTTATCCTATGACTATGTCAGAGGGGCAATCCAGGAATTAACTGACAGGAAGCACAATGAATACTGACTGTAACGGGACATAAGCATTCAAAGATAATTATGAAGAATATCATCAAAAACAGGACCAAAGAACTGCTCAAAAGGGATAGAACCCTACTCAGCTGGACAGTAGGCCTAACAATTGGACAGTACCAACTGCAAGGACATCCCAATAAGATTGGTCAACAAGTTGATCCAGCTGCAGAAAATACCACAAAGCTGCGTTTCATCTGCTGACTGCGAATCACTGACAGCACTCAGTTTTAAACATTTTAACCATTGGTTTATATCTGTTCATGAACTATCAGTGGTCTTTCCCAAGAACCTGGCTTCCTTTATCAAGGAGTCTGACATGCTTCGAGACTAGATGAAGGGAAGCACAATAGATCAGAAATGACTGCAGTGCATAGGGAACTTCGTGGCCATTAAACCTAAAACCTTAGAAAAACCGTCTTGCTACAGATATCTGTGTGAAATAAGGATTCGAAAACTAAAACATTCAAAGTGTGGGCATTACATATGCTACAAATAATGATTCCTGTATACTTTTCATTGCTTTAGGAATTGCAATTACTTAATCCTGTTTTCACCAAGTTTAAATACGTTAAATTACTCAATTTCCCGAATTACACCATGTATCAAGAAATGGTCTTGGATTAACTTTTATAAAATAGGAAAGCTAAATTCGGCTGGAATGACGTTTAGTTCCATTGCTTGAACTTGGATTACCTATTTCTGCGTTTGACCGCTTGGCTTACTGTGATGACTAGAATTTTGCACATTGGGGTTTAAGCTCGGATATTCAGAGCAACTCTCGCTTAATAATCCCATTATTACCATTTCTACATAAAAGCCGTGCAGAGAGATGCAGCAAAATCCCACCCTTCTGCTTCCCAAAATAACAGCGAAAAAACCGAATGAAGACTTTTCAAGAGTTTTTGTACATAAACACACATCCAACCGTATTTACCTAACTGCGCCATGTTCCCTTAGTTATCGTTGGCATTATAATGGGATGCTCGTACGGAAGTAAAAAGTATCGAGTTCTGCATAACGAGATTTACCCGTCAGCGCACGTGTAAGCACGGAAAGAAGCAGAAAGCAACAAAACAGGAAAATTCCAGTCTTTAAAAGCGTCTATCTTTTAATATTAAGAATTCAAAACTTTGACCTCCTTGCCCACTAACTTACGAGGGCTGTTCAATAAAGAAGGCTCACCTTTTTTGGACAACTTACCTTCACTCATCCTCATAATTTTGATGGTTCTTCTCAAAATAGTCTCCCCCGAATGCGATGCACTTGTCCCAGCGTTTCTGTCAGTCTTCAAAGATATGCTGGAAACCATTTTAAGAGATCCTTCAAAATCGCCTCCACAGCCCTCACCACTGCTTCTGATGATTGATAATGCCTCCCACGAAGGCGTTTCTTCAAGCTAGGGAATAGAAATATGTCACATGGGGTTAAATCTGGACTATAGGGAGGGTGAAGGATGCACTTCATGTTGATTTTTGCAAGGTATTAAGCAAAGACATTGGCAATATGCAGCCGAACGTTATCGTGCTGTAGCATCCAGCCTGCTTTACGGAAATGTGGTCTTTTGCGGCTGATATGGACTTGCAATGTTTTCAGGACATTCCTGTAGTATTTTCCAGTTACTGATGTGTGTGCAGGTACAACATGCTGATAAACCATTCCATGAATATCAAAGAATGAGATGACCATATCTTTCCCAGCAGAAGCAACCACTTTTGCTTATTTGGGGGGTTGGTGATGAAGGAGATTTCCACACTGAGCTTTGCTGTTTGCTCTCAGGATCAAAATGATGTAGCCAAATTTCATCAGCAGTGATTACGTTTGATAGAAACTCCGGATCTTCCTCTAACATCAACTTTAACTGCATGTTACCTCCATTGCAGCGGTAGGCGTTACTGAACATGCCTGAACTTGCCTGGTTCTCACAGGCGGGAACCAGTAGTAGCAACAATGAAACTACTACGGCGTGTTTGTTTCACATTAAGCTAACAGAATATAAAATTTAATTTTAGCGCGAAAAATTATGACCGTAAAAAAGTATGGTCATTCTTTATTGAACAGCCCTCGTATATAGCGTTTATGACCCATAATGTATGACTGATAAACTAGGGTATAAACACGTATATCTCACACATCAAAACTATCAATTAAACGTAGATAAGAGGAGGGTATTATGGAATACCATTTACATTTCCAAAAATATATTGTTTTGAAATGAAAATTTCTAAATCTTCACGAGTGTATACTATAATTGTAATCAACTGTCACTGGTAAGAAACTGCTATTCATTTTGTTGCTAACACTATATATCTAAAAGTCTTACAAATGGAGGTTAATATGAAATAGTTGAGTATTGCGGAATAGTTATTTTAAGACATTGAAAGATGAATTTGACTTCATAAAATATGAAACATATTTGGCTTAAAATTGAAAAGCAGATAATGATAGGCCTAGACCATATACTAAGTCTAAAATAACAGAAGAAATATTCTTTGTTTGAATTTCAATAATTTTTTTTAAATATACCTTGTATATATTAAGGTTTATTTCTATTTATATAACTAATAATAATTGTTTAGCCACTAATACTATACTCGAAACTCATTAACTTTATTTCTATTCAGTATATTTTGTATGGTTATGTGGAATATTGGACCTTTATATCGGGTATTATGAAATACCTGGTATACCCGACACATCATCTTGGACAAATAACCCATAAACTAATGGACGAACATTTACAGCATAAAACGACCACAATAAAAATTCTACAATTCTTTTAGTGTGCTTTACGCTTAACATCAATGTGCAAGTCACATGCGTACTAGTGCATTAAAACCCTTAATATTTTTCTGCAAAATCTTTTGAATATCAGAAAACACATTTTAGTGTGTAGTGAGTGAAATGACGACTCTTACTGCACTGCAACATGCGAGTCTTTGACTACTTCACGGCACTCCCACATGATAGCAGCAGCAAATAGAGCTGAAATTAGGTATTCCACATTTCCATATATATTATTGAATAATACCCTCCTCTTCTCTATAACGCCATCCTCTGCAAGCACCATCTTTCTACATCCCTGGATGTATAATGCCAGTGATTCAATTGACTTGTTTCTTATATAGTTCAAGAGGAATGATATCCCTGCCAAGACCTTTGTATGCTCTTGTTAGTTGAATTAAACTTAGTTACGTCTAACATTATTTACATAATTTGAAACTGTTTGTATTCTCTAGTATAAGATGAAATCTCAAATAAAATGTTATAGGTATTATCTCATATCCTTAAATATCTTCTAAAGCTTAGTTCTACATTCACCCTTTCCAATGTATGTAACTGAGGATGCCGGAAACCAGTGTAGTTAAGAAGATATTCATAGGAAAGCTGGATGGCAGAAGGAGAAGAAGAAGACCCAGGAAAATATGGGCAGATGATATAGAAGATGACTTGAGAATGTTGGGGTTAAGGGCTGGAGAACAAAAGCAGAGAACCGAGTAGAATGGAAGAGGGTGGTTAGGGAGGCCTAGGAACTACATGGCCTGTAGCGCCAACTATCATCATCATCATCATCATCATCATCATCATCATGAATGTACGTAACTCCAAGTTTAATCTATAGGTGATCTCATGACCTGATATTTAAGTTCAATGTGGAAACGGCACGAATGTTTTCAAAGAAGTCACCCACCTCATCTGTCGTTTGAGTGGAAAAGTTTTCGATAACACTGACTTTCACACAAGTGGCCTTAATATTGTTGACTAGCAGACCCGGCGATTTTCGCACCGCCAAGATAAGTTGTCTATACTTATCTATATAAATAAAACAAATTCCGACTGGTTAGTTATTTATTCTGAAATAGGAGGAGAATTTTAAACAAAACACGGTTACAATTAATTTAATCAGTGTTAAGCTTCGTGATAAACAAATTTTAGTTGTCTTTTTGTGGTAGGTAAATATATAAAGATGACGCCCGAACACGCGATGTATATGAGACAAAAGGGAGACTCCAAGTTGATTCCGCAAACCTCCAAAGACTGTCCTTGCGATTTGTTTACGGTCATCGCAAAGGCCAAACTTACGGGAAATTGTAGACGCTTAAAATCAATAGGCAAATCCATTGGAATCATTGGAATACGCGAGACCAAGATATCCTTTCCTTTATACTTTCTCTTGATGACTGTTGCCTTGATGACCTTATTCTTATAGCAAAATTGGAATTCTATGGACTAAAAATGAACATTTAAGTTGGTTTGTATCATATCTAAATGAAAGAAAACAGAGTATTGAAGTAACCGTCAGTAATATTCGTTATGAAAACCAAACTTTGAACTGAAGTACCCCAAGGTTCCGTGTTAGGGCCTTTATTATTTTTGATCTATATTAATGACCTCTCTCTTTATATAAAGTATATTGCAAGTACTGTTCTTTTCGCTGATGACACTAGTGTCCTGGTGACCAGTACAAATTTAAACGAGTGTATTATTAAAATGAAATATGTTTTGAACTGTATGTCATGCTGGTTTAAAGCGAACAAATTATCTGTGAATCTAGACAAAACAAAAGTGGACAAATTTATAACCTATCGTACGTCACATACTCAAATATAACTCGGGATTAATGATATGTTATTAGAAGAAATTGACAGCATAAAATTTCTGAGCCTTCAAGAAGACATGTTTAGATTGGAAAGCTCACATAAATTATATCTTACCTAAACTCAGCTCTGCCTGTTATGCTATCCGAGAGCTGGTTAATATGAGTTCTATTGACATACTTAAATTAGTGTATTATGAATACTTTAACTCTATCATGGAATACGGAATATTATATTGCGGCAACTCAGTAGAAAGTAAAAAAATATTTCTTATGCAAAAGAAGGTTATAAGAATCATTACTAACACCCATAACAGTTGCTCCTGTAAAGATGTTTTTAGAAGATTGAAGATATTAACGCTTCCTTGCATGTATATATTCTCGATCCTAAAATTCTTTGTATGCAATCGTGCCTTATTTGCAACAAATAATGTAATTCACAAAATAAACACTAGACAAACGTATAATATCCATTATCCCAGTGCTAAACTCTCTTGCTTCCAGAAAGGTGTGCATTATGAAACTGCCAAAATATTTGGCGCACTTCCTAATGTTTTAAAGCGAAAATTGATAATTTCGGTGCTTTTAAAAATGCTGTTAGAGAGTACCTTTGCTCAAAATCTGTTTATTCCGTACAAGATTATCTGAATGGAAAATTACCATGATAATGCTTCTGTAGCTCTGTAAGTAGTATCTAACTGTTCCAATGACAAATCATTACCAAATAAATATTTGATGCAAGTTGAAAGTTTATTTTTAATGTATATGTATTTAAGAAATAACAATGAATGGTATCCATTGCAAAACGGTTGAAACGTACTGGCATAAGCCAAGTGAAAGTTCATTTAAAAAGTGTTTGATTTTTTATCATATATAATTATCCCTGCTTTGTTTTCCATGCTGATGTTCATATTTCCTGTATACTATAATATGCGCCTTATGTTAACTTTTCAAGTACATATATGCTATTAAACTTTATACTTCTAGACATGTTCAATATTAACAGCCTTTTCTGGCTACAAGTGAACCGACTGAACGCAAATCACTCTAGTCTAATGTAATCTAATTAGCTTTCTCACAGTCTCGTTCCATTGCGCAGTCGTAGTTAGTTAATGTTGCGCAGCATGATGACAACTGATCCTACCTTTAATTTTAAAATTGTAAGCTGGGAGTCCAGGCAATTCTAATGAATTTTCTGTGGGATAGTCGACTGAGTCATCCTGGTTTATAATTATGTTAAACGATTTGTAGGATGATATCTCCCCCGGAATAAACAGACACTCTAGAACGCGATTCTGACATAGCAATACGACTATTATTATTAACTGCGTCTCACTGCTTATCAGTGCGGTTTGCACGTGATGTAGCTCGTCGCATATTTGACTGACTTCTGCGATCTAAGTCAGATCGTCTGCTCCTTGGCATAGTAAAACAACTTTCCGCGATCTTCAAAAACTCACAAAGGAATTTAATTCAGATTCACGAAATCACAGACACAAATTATAAAGAATATATGCTAAGATTCGCCAATATGTGACAACAATTCTCTGTGGTTAAATATGTATAGTGTTATAGTACATTCAGTCTAATCATAATGCTACATAAAAATTACAGTCTTGATAACCAAAGATAAACTTTATTTAATAAAATATGGTAAGTGAAATAGCTTTGAAGACTTTGGCAAAAAGTGCAATATCTTTCTACTTTTTAAGACTTTTGTTTGTCGAAAATAAAGGAAGGTGTATGTGTTCCTTAAAAGCTTTCGTGTGTTCTTTTATATTTAGTTAATAACCCGGTCCATTATAGCTTCAGAACCTTTTTTCTCGCCTTTAAAACCTTCCTTGGACTTCGCAAATCGGTTCAGCCATAGTTTCTATGAGACTAACAAACGTCAATTCATTTATATATAATCAATCGTAATATAACTTGAGATTTATCAGCCTGTAATATGATTTTCATAAACGAGGCCTACATGTCGTTCTCCTCTTGGAAAGTACCGACGCATCAACCTCCTATAAAGAGAAGTTCTTTGAAATACGAAATCTACTTTGGAGTTTCTTCCTCAAAGAAGGCAAATTTGATCGTATACCACGACGTTCTGTTTTAAATCCTTGCCTCCATTTAAATCAAAAGAAAGAAAGCAAACCTCGTTTTAAAACAGGCTTAATATCTTGTATGAAGAACATACGAGCTTAATGGTCTGCCTTTAACAATTTTAAAAACGTTATCCATTGTCAGTTTGGAAGTACCCAAGTACTTCTTTTGTTACTACAGAAGCAATGAGTCCACTTAGCGTAGCGCGGCGACTAATAGGGCTTTTGAAATACCGTAGACTCACTATCTCTATGTAATTCCCGTAGCTTTGTTTATGTTTGACTATACTAGAAACACCTTCAGCTGCAGTGCCAACTTGACTTGTGAATATTTTATCCTTTCATCAAATAGAACGTTTAACAACCAGCTCACATAAGTGCTTTTAAACAATCAAGACTGGTTTCTTTAAGAGAGAATGACACTAGTGCGAAGAATGCACTTTTCTTGACAGTGATACTTTTTGCAACTGAGAATAGATTCCTAACCGTAGTAACACGGTGAAACTGAATTTTAAAATAAGTAAGTTACAGCTCTACCTATGAACCTTGACCAAAATCATATTAATTGCTAGTGGCCAGTTGGAAGTCGTTATGTTTTGTTGTTGACTGTAATCCACTTTGTATTCTCGGTGCTTCACATCCATTTTTGAGCGATACCTAACTACGTACCTAACTACCAACCCATCCACCTAGTTCTTTAACTATATACACATATTGTATGCTAATATTAAAAAGGGAGAAAGTATATTTATTTGTTCTTGAACGATTCTAAATCTCAAGTGTTCTAAGAATTCCTATGAATGAGAATCGAACCCGGGCCAACCAAATGTGGGCCACAGACGAAACCATCTGAGCCATCCCGGTCAGTATAGAACAAGCTAGTAGTGATGAGGTTATACGCTATCTGCGTCTCGTAAACAAGAGGAGGTTGAGTCCCATGCGGTCGCGCAAGTATTCATACAACCAAGGTCACGGGCAATGGTAATCTATCAAACATAGTCATAAGACGGACTCAGTGTCATACAATATATTGCACATATATTCATAAATTACACAAAACAAAGTTTTCTTTTCCAGGTATTTGAATATAAACAAAAGAATCATTAATTTTTGCAATGTGTACAGCAAACTGAAAAGCTAATCGGTTGTGACAATACTACATTATGCAGTATTATGCATATGCCTCAGTGTACCAACAATAACATGCCCGCCTCGGTGGCGTAGATGCTAGTTAGTGTGTCTGCCTCACGTTCAAAAGGTCCCAAGTTCGAATTTTGGTTAGGGTGAGTTATCTGGATAAGGCTTTTCCGGGGTTTCTCTTAAACTGGAAGATGAATGTCGGGTAGCTCTAAGCTGCATGGACCCGGGACTCATTTGAGCATCCACCAATTTCATATGAATTTAATGAAAACTTAATATTTTAGGTATATTAATCTTAACTTTAACTACAATTCAATGCAATAACAGGTTCAGTGTTATACTCTAATATAAGATATTTGAATCAGTAATAAATACGAGGGCTATCCAGAAAGTAGATTACGTTTTGGAATAAAAAGTAAACAAAGTATAGGAAACAAATTTTATTATATACAGATGAAAGCCACACTCAAATACTACTTTTCGACATAGTCACCATTCAAATTAAGGCATTTATCGTAGCGATGTACGAGCTTGGAAATTCCTTCGTCGAAAAAATCGGCCGCCTGCGCCTTCAACCACTTCGTTACCTCTTCTTGCAGCTGTGCGTCGTCATCAAAACGCTGCATAGCCAGCCACTTCTTCATTGCTGGGAATAGGTGGAAGTCTCTCGGTGCCAGGTCGGGACTGTACGGCGGATGAGGAAACAACTCCCACTTAAAAGATTCAAGAACTTCACGAGTGACATTTGCCGTGTGGGGCCGGGCGTTGTCGTGAATCAACAAGATCTTAGAGCTCAACATTCCTCTGCGCTTGTTTTGAATGGCTCTTCTGAGTTTTTGGAGAGTTTGGCAATACCTTTGAGAGTTTATTGTAGTGCCTCTTTCCAGGAAGTCCACCAAAATCACACCTTTTCTGTCCCAAAAAACAGTCGCCATCATCTTCCTTGCCGACATTGTTTGCATGCATTTCTTGGGTTATGGGGGAGAACTTGTGTGCCCCCACTGCATTGATTGCAATTTCGTTTCACTGTTCACGTGTTTCACCCATGTTTCGTCACCAGTAACGATGCGATCGAGTAAAGAGTCACCATCCTTATGATAAACGTCCAAAAAGTTCAACGCTGCAGCCATTCGCTGATTTTTGTGGTCCTCTGTCAAGATTTTTGGAATCCATCTTGCACAAAACTTGTGGTAACCAAGCTTTTCGCTGATGATTTCGTGCAACAAACTTCGCGAAATTTGTGGAAAACTCAAAGAAAGTTCCGTTATTGTGAACCTTCGATTTTCACGGACTTTAGCATCGACTTTTTCGACAAGTTCGGCAGTCACTATGCTGGGTCTCCCACTTCGATCTTCGTCGTGAACATTGGTTCGGCCATTTTTAAATCTGATGACCCACTGACGCACTCCACCTTCAGTGATAATGTTGTCCCCATACACTTCACAAAGCTGCCGATAGATTTCTATCGGTTTACAGTTTTTTGCAGTCAGAAACCTTATTACTGCACGCACCTCGCAGCTCGCGGGATTTTCAATTAACGCAGACATTTCAAACCGTCACAGTATCTGAACGGAGCACAGCACGAACCTCTCACTAGCACGGCTAGATGCCGACTGAGCTGCGCAACGCTCTGACCTCAAGATGGCCGCGCTAGCCCCGCCCCTAGCGGAAACAGACGAAAACGTAATCTACTTTCTGGATAGCCCTCGTATAATTAAAATTAGCGCAATTAAAGAAATTATTCATCGTCCTATATGACTTAACGTTGGAAGAAGTAAATTACAAAAAACATGTGCTACAGTCTTCAAGCTTCAAGTCTTACATGTGCTACAGCTCTCAGTTCTTTGCCTATAATCTGTCGTTTTGTCATGAAAACCCATATTCTGTTGTCGAACACGGAGTTTATAAGTATCCTGAAGTACGTCTTCGTAGCTTTAGATATTCCTTGTATATTGTGGACTCGGATAGCAATAATTTTCCTGTATAGTTTTCTAAAACCTGCTTTAAATAACTATTTTACACTTTCCAAAAGGGGACGTTTGCTCCCGCCATCATGTTGCACAGATCATGACAAAAACTACAGTGTCTATCTGCACTAATGTTAGACGCTGAACGCACATTTTTCTCTCTAATTCTGTTTACCAACTGCACGAGTTTGTTGACTAACTCAGGTGACGATCCATACCTTGTGCACAACTAACCTCACGAATATTTGGCTAAACTTCTGGGCCCTTCTTATGACTGACGGCATATTTTGACCAAGAGTGGTTTTGATATTGCCTGTCAGCCTTATAATAAAGTATGTAGCAATATAAATGTAACACACGCTTTTGTGTGTAAACGATAAAACACCTATGCCCTACAGGAGACACAAAGCCCCATCTATGTTTATTCTCTTTCCCAGCAAGTTTATATCTTTAGTTAATAGAAATGCAAACGATATACAAAGCTATTTGTATGAGAAGTGGTTATAACATTTCTATCCTTGGGGGTGGGACGTAGGACTCTTGGGAGTTGTCTCTGTCATCCTTTTGCTGCTTCAAGAGCATTCTCGACTTTCGTATGCGCCTTCGTTCCGGAATTGAGCGTGAAGTGTTTGATCTATGGACTACTGATTTCGGTCTTGGCAGTATTCTAGTTTACTGTAAAAGGAAGAGAGATAGAAAGAAAGAGGTGAGACAGAGGAGGGAGCACAAAACGTTCTCACTTTTGAAGAGATTTATCGATCGCTTGCTCGTAACATCCATCAAGTGCAGCAGCCGGCGGGAGCAGGAGCACAGGAGTTCTCCTATACTGCCTAATATCTCCTCTCCCTCGACATAAAACACATTAGGATGAAGAACGGAAGGAAATAACGTAAAATGATGCTTTGTGAGGAATGAATGCACTGAAAATAAAAAAATACTGCCTTATTTTCACGTGAGTTTATCTACCCATTCAGGAAACTATTTCTACAAACAATTATTTCTTTATCTACTTCCAGTTAATCAAGGTAACTTTTAGAGAAGCCTTTTACTAATGTGCTTTGTAGGAACAATGTAATTATGGCATAGAGCATTAATCATTTTTTTTTTTTTTTGTTACAACGTTCTCCATTTTTAAATATTCTCGGACGGTGAATGAAATGAGTGAAATAATTTTCAAATGAGGGCCGTGACCATAGAGCTTAGAGTTATATGACATTCGTGTTTCAGGATAAGGGAAAATCTTGTCCAGATCGAGATTCGACCTCTTGAAGGTGAGGCAGACACACTATCACCTGATGTACGGATGTGGTAAAAGCTTTGTAACTCCATAAACAAGTGTCCTCACAAAAAAAAAGTTTTTCAAATAACAATTTAATAGAATGTTGCGCGCCTTGATAGCGTGATGGTGGCATGTCTGCTTCACGTTCAAGAGGTCCCCAGTTCGAATCTCGGTCAGGGTGAGTTACCTGGATAAGGTTTATTCCGGGGTTTCCCTTATCTTGTAAAGACGAATACCGGGGTAACTCTAAGCTCCATGGACCCAGGACTCATTTGGGCATCATTTCACCCATTCCATTCATCGACCGATACGACTTAACGTTGGAGGACGTAAATTAAAAAAAGAAAAAAGAAACTAAATAAAGCAGTACGAGGTGCGTTCAAGATATAACACCTATTTTTTCAGGACTGGGGCCACATAGGAACTTCTGTTTTTTATATATACGTGGACTCTTTGGGAATGCGTGACAGAGATGGCAGCACTGAACAGTGCAGAACTCTAGTAGCAGTGACGAGAGTTAGGACTGTTTTTGATACTTAAAATAGTGGCACTTTCATTGCAAGAACAACGTGTAATCATTCGTTTTCTCCATTTTCTTGGCGTGTTGAGTGAGACATGTGGTGATGGTACCATGAATGTGTCTAATGTGCGTTCCTGGGTGTGGCAGTTCAATGAAGGCAGAACATCGTGTGACAACAAACCAAGACAGTCATGGTCTCATACCAGCCGGTCTGACGACATAATCAGCGAGTAGAGAACGTTGTTTTAGAGGATCGCCGATTGAGCACTTTTAGGTCCTCATGCAGGGCGTGCATAGATCCCACAGAGATGAAAAAATGGAGGCGATGTCTGCAACTGTCTTGGTCTGTTGTCACATGATGTGACAACAGGAACGCACATCAGACACATCCATGATACCATCACCACATTCCTCACTCAACTGGTGAGAAAATTGAGAAAAAGAATTATTACACGCTGTTCTTGCAATGAAATCGTCACCATTTTAAGTATAAAAACCACTCCTAACTCTCGTCGCTGCCACTCACGTGTATTTGAAAGGAAAAAAACAGAAGTTTCTATCTGGTCCCAGTCCTGAAAAGAAATGGGAACGCTCCTGGTACAAAGGAATAACTTGGTAAAGATTAATTGCAAATGTTTGCGATAACGATATCCACGTTTTTTTTTGTAGCACGACTTGTCCGAATTTCGGCTTCCCAATTATAGAAAAGTAAACCAGAGACTTCGGAGGTCATTCCCTCCAAAATTCAAGATGTACATTTAACTGATCAGGAAGATATTTTGAAACACTACAGTCTGCCTCGACGATGATTAGCAAATTTTGAAGTTCTATCGGTCTGCTTCATTCACTCTTGAGCAGAGACCTATCTCAGGGTACGCATGGCTATGTTACAAAAGTAAGGTTGACGCTAGAATCTAAGTTTGAAACTTTTTTTTTAAATTACGTCCTGCAACGTTAAGTCATATCGCACGATGAATGGAATGGGTGAAATTATGCTCAAATGGGCCCAGGGTCCGTAGAGCTTAGAGTTACCCGACATTCGTCTTTTAGGTTAAGGGAACACCCCGGAAAAACCTTATCCAGGTAACTCACCCTAACCGAGATTTGAACTCGAGACCTCTTGAACGTGAGACAGACACGCTACCATCTTCGCTAACGAGGCGGGCGAAACGTTTAGTAATATACAGCGAGCCATACAAACCTGAGCTCATAGAATGTATAAATTTTTTTAATGATCTCAGCGGCTATGGGAGGATTGACAATTGTAGACAGTTGACAGTCTTAAATGTCTTAATGCGCTTTGATGTAGACACTGAAGCTTATGCGGGCATCGTCTAGACATTTGTGGAGTAGCTGGATGATGTCGAATTGAGAGAGTGTTATTTCCAGCAAGATGGAGCAAGGTGCCATACATCAAATGACACCATGGAAGTTGTAATCAGTTTCCTTGATAATTGAATAATCTCAAAAGGTCTGTGTCCCCCAGATCCCCTGACCTAACCTCACCGGATTCTTTCTTGTGTGGTTATCTAACAAATAGAATGTTTAAGAATAGGCCACGGACAATTGATGTTCTTAAGGAATCCATTCAAACCGAAATAAGTAACATTTGCGAGGATACCCTCCATAAAACTTCAGAGAATATGGTGAGACAAGTGCAAGCATTGATCGCATTAAATTATACATTAAATCAAGAAGTTGCCAACCAACTAATACGTAAATATCCGGAGCTAATATATTTAATCCCTACATCACGTGGTTTCTGTACTTGAGGCAAGCACGACGCTTCATTGAGCATCGTCATGGTCCACCGGCGATTCGACGCAAAGTGGCCAAGTTTCTGCCCATCTGCCCAGAATGTGTTATTCAGCTACTAAGATAATCCTAATCACCTCCTCGTTTGCTAATGGCTTCCACACCCCCTCTACTAGCTTCTAATACCATGTTGCCACTTTATTTCTACATTCCTGAAATCTTCTATTTTTCATCCTAAAGTTTCTATACAAATTTATAAGAATTACTCTCGCATATTCCTAGAATTCCGAGCTAGCTTACCACACCTAATCTGGCAACTTTGGATAGTGACTTTGCCCTCTCTAACCTACAGAAATACTTTTAAGAATTTGCCTGAGAACTAGCCCTCGCTAATTACGGTCCTTAATGTCCTCTTACCCCGAGCCATTTGCTTTTTAACATGTAACACAAATGCACAAATTATTCATATAGAGTTTGTATCAAAATCCTCTGGGCCATTTTGAAATACTCGAAATGAAACCTATAGCGAGTTTTTTCCAATGTAACATCTTTAACAATATTTGTGTTGCATCCTTGAAGGAACGCTAAGCTTAGATACCGAACATTGCACTTAACCAAGGTCAGACAGGAGAGTCCTCCAATTTTAATTCATATCAGACATTGAATGAAATGAGTGAAGTGATGTTCAAATGAGTCCAGGGTCCATAGAGCTTAGATACACCTTACATCTTTCAGGATAAGGGAAAACCTTGGAAAAAGTCTTGTCCAAGTAACTTACAGTGATCGAGATTTGAACTCGCTACCTCTTGGAACGTGAGGCAGACACGCTACCACTAGGCTACTGTGACGGGCGCAATACGTTATTTACTATGTTAGTAAGAACGGTAAAAAGAACATTTGTGGAGCAGTCGATTCTTCAATGCAAGTTTCAGAATGAAATGTTATACCCGTGGGAACGATTCACGTGTTATATGGGGGAGGTGTTTTCACGCAAGGAGGCGCCTTCAAAAGGGAGAGCTTCGAGAAATATAAACCCAAATAAAAGGAAGCAATCTACTGCCACGTCGCTATGAAGTTAATTTATACACTTTTCTGCATGCGTTCATGTGTGTGAGATAGTGATAAGCAGATCTGATTAATGGCTACCGACATTGATGAACGGGTTGTAGCTTCATTGTTACCGTGTGCACGTTTGTAGCCAAAAATCTCATTAAACAATGTCTAACTTCCCTCGTTAATTTATTATTTGAAGTAGAATAATATATTATGCAGGAAGATCCATATAAAATTGAAGACCTTCTAAGGCCTGTAATTTCACGCTGGAAAGTAATAAATTTAAATTCAATTCCATCTTAGTGGTTCTAAGTGAAGTGTTATTATATTAATTTCCCTTCCGTTTATATTTTCTCCATGTGTATAGTACGCAACAATGGTATTGCATTCCACTCAACATTCGATAAAGAGATTGTAGTGTCTTTTTTTCATTTACGTCCTCCAGCGTTTCATGGTATTCTTCCCATACATCTGTACTTCAAATTGATATCAAAGACATTCTTCGTTAGATTATCCGAAGTACCAGGCGCAGTAACCTATGACATTCGACGACGAAACTTCGAAAGGACCAGAATGAAAAGAAAACTGCCTCAAGATATCCTACTCACTAATTCAGAAGATAGCGACTTTTCTCACTAATTCAAAGTATATCCTCTATTTTTCTCATAACAGCACTGATCATAATCTAGCCTCGCATATCTAACCTCTCTTTTCAATTGTTATCCATCTTATTTAATGCTATTGTATGTGTTAGTTATCCTGTTATATACTTTGTCCTTTATTATCTTTCATTTAAATTTGTTCTTAATTGTTTTCTGTTTATATTATACATTTATCACCTATTTTATATGTTATAGCACAGTAATTCCTCAGTATTTCCACAGTAATTTGTATGCAATACTTTTGTAATTTATCAATGGTTTGTATAGCAATACTGCTGGTCAGCCAAATAATAAATTAAAAACAAATGAAAAGAGAAATACAAAGAAAGACCCTATATGCAACATTTCTTCAATATATTTGTTTTCCTAAAATATTTATAACAACTTTAATGCTATATTATATGTTTATATTCGTATTTGCAAATATAAAATAAATGTAAGTGTATATTGAATGTATTTTTGAGAATTTTCTCAGAAGTAGTCTTCAATCTGGTAAACCGTAACAGATCGATAAAATCTTAATACGCAGAAATTGTAGATCTTGTGAGAACAGAAATTATGTAAAATAACAATTTTTTGCAGAGTAATCCATTTCCGGGATATTTTTGTTACATTTCTGAATTTTCCGATACTTTTACATTTCTTAAATGGAAATCGTTATTCACTTTCGCGAGTTCAAAATGGACAGAGGACAAAGAATATTTTCCTTTAGAAGAGAAGGAAAGGCTTCCCGTGGGAAGCCTCTAAGATAATGTAAGCTGTCTTTTGTGCTGCATACAGAATAGGGCACTGATAATAACCAAATCAGTTAAGGAGTATCCATAAATAAGAATTATATTCATGTACAGCCCATAAAAGATGCATTAAGTTTTGTATAATAACTTAAATATTTGTACACCAGTAAAGATACCCTATCGTTCTACAAAGCAACAGTAAGGTTAAGCATGAAAACATCGTGGTCCGTATTAGATAGGTAATGGGTCGGGTTTTCCGGACTCATGTCTTTTTCTCGGATTTCACGGGTCGCTAAGCAAATGCTGGGAAGTATAATTACATCGCTCAAATGTTCCATCATTCTATTTCACCTTATTTTCTATCCTGGTTATCTTTTTCAGATTTCAGATTTCTGAGCATAGCTTCGTTATGTATTACTCTGTGAAAATCCTCGACCATCGGATCAGGGGATGTACCCGGGTCCCAGCCCCACAAGGGAAGGGTAGCTGCTTGTAGTAGCCTTCACCTATAGCTTATCGGGACTCTTCCCTCTTTTGTCATTCCTTCTCAGTTCTGACCACCATCCCCAACACTTCCTCACGGTGGCTTTCCGAACCTTATCATAATGTTATAGCGTCAAGCGGGAAAGCACTGTAAGCGATGTTACTGATAAAAACGTATATAATTTTCTATTCACATAATTTACCAGGCTTTTTTTCGTGTCCTCTTACTAAAATGGTTTATTGTTTGTTTTCCAATTTCATTTCTCTTCTTCCTTTTAATGTTATTTTACCACATCCCGTCGTTCCTCTCAACCCTCACCTCCCGTGGCACTCTTTTGTAGTTGGAGAAAGTACAATGGGAGATATTGGCCCATAAAATTACAGTTCCAGTTTGACACAGAAGATGGCAGTTCGTTTTAAAAGTTTTCCCACGGGCTGTGCAACTCCTAACGACATTTCTTTTGTTGTGAACGTCTTTGATTTCCATTCCTCTCCTCCGTCCATTTTCATTTCGGTGCCTATCCATTCCATTTATTTTCCTTCGCCCTTCTTTGTAGGCTATTACTGCAGACCGATGGGGTCGTCGCTTTCGCTCGCTTTCGTTCTAAAAAGTTGTCTCTGAACTTCTGTTTACCATCAAACACGCTTTTAGTTTGAGACTTTCGCTAGCTCTCGGGGATGTACGTGATCTTGTACACAAAGTCTTTAGCTCACATACTTCTTTTTAGCGTTTTGCATCATTTCTTAGCTTGTGTCGATTATATTAAAGTTTTTGAGAAATCTATTAGAAACTTTGAGATATTTTAATGGAACTAGAGCATTATTTAGTACCTAATTAGCACACTAAAATATTTAAAACACTCTAATCTGCATGATCATTAGAAGAAACACTAATAGCCCGCCTTGGTAGCGTAGATTGCAGCGTGTCTGCCTCACGTTCAAGAGGCTGCAAGTTCGAATCTCGGTCATGTTGAGTTACGTGGATAAGGTTTATACGGGGTTTTCCCTTATCCTAAAGACGAATGTCGGGTAAATCTAAGCTCTATGGACCCTGCACTCATTTGAGCATCACTTCATCCATGCCATTTATCGTCCGATATGATTTAACGTTGAAGGACGTAAATTACAAAGAAAAAAATAAAGAAGTAAAAGAAAAAGAAACACTAAGATGCTGGAAAAGGGTTTAGTATTTCCCATCGAGGGAGACCAAGAGAGAGAAGTATAGGAGTCAACTGGAGAATTTAATGTCAGGACGGCACGTTGGCCATGGTAGCTCAAAGGTTAAGAGCGACTGGACGGAAACCAGGAGATCCGTGGTTCAAATCCCGGCCATGGAATTGAATTTTTCATGTTGACTCTATCCATCAAATATCTTAACCTATATACGGCTAGTGTGGAGAAATGATTAATTTCCATCAATTATTTATTTGTTGCATTTACGACATAGCTCTGGGAAATTTTACGTAGCCCAGCTTCACATAAACCCACTAAACAAAGAGCTTTCATGAAAAGAGATTTCTATCAAAGAAGAACTTGTAATAGTAATGAAAAAATTAAAAATCACAAACTGTTATGAAACCACAAATTTGTTCAACATATTTGAGGGACGATAGCAAAAATATAAAGGCAACAGTACGCAGAGTAATAAGGGACTTCTTCCTCAGAAGAAAGCAATTGGAATATTAGCAAAGTGCGCATAAGATAACACTATTTGTCACCTTTTATTAAAGAAATTACTCTTGCATCATTTTCTCTCCTTCTGAGAGATGAATGCCAGCTAGCTCTAAGCTCTATATTTTACATATTTAATTCATCGTCCAATCAGACAATTTTGGAGGACGGAATAGCTTCATAGTTATAGCTACAATATGCGCCAAAATCTAGTAAAACAATATGTATCATACATTTGTAGCCAACTCTGGTATCCAGAGAGTCATAACAACAGCAGTCTTACAACAACCATGAAGTAGCATCCAATTATGGCTCTCAAAATAACTGATCATTTCCCACTTAATATACTTCAATAAAGATAAGTAGCAGCAATTAAGCGGTTTATATCTAATTGGTTCAATAATAAGAGATTTCATGCGATAGATAAACTTTTCCATCGAAAAAATACATTTATAACTGTATTTTTTATAGTTTTATATTAATAACGCAAGTTCCAGGAAATAGATGATCAAAAGCAGTAACTGAGCAAATAGAAAATCTGATACAATTTCTTCTACAATGCAATCCATGTAAACCTGAACCATTTTAATAGGTCATAACTTTCGGACCAATAATAGGACACACGTGCAACTTTGGGAGAATATAATATACAATTGGGAGGGGCGGCTTCTGAGGTAGTGCCGATGTGAAAGAGAAGTGTATAAGAATTGCGCAAAAAGCATTGTTTCTGAGTATGTGCTCCCTCGTGTGAATAGGCGCGTTAAACGCAAGCGCTCTGCCCTTGGCGCCGATTCCAGAACGGCACCATCTACGCTCATAAGCGCCTGTGTTAAGGGCTAGGATGTCTGCTTATACACGGCTTCTTATGGCAGAAGGTAGTGCCGAGGTTTCTCTGGCGCATAACTTACGCTTCACCCGCTAGATTGCAGTAAAGTACGGAACTTTAGATAACTGTCTTTCTGTCGCGAAATCGTACACGAACACTTCCTATCACATTCTCCATGAACTGTATTATCAAACTTTTACTGTACTCGTTACACCTGTGCGTAACAAGAGTACGGGTGTAATAAATATCTATTTACGTTTCCCTGTACGATCTGTTTGGTATAGTACATTATAAAATAGGATGGATTATTGATAAGATTACCTAAATCGTTCGAAATTGGTACACATCTTTATATTTTAAACAAACCTTATTTATTTATTTATTTATTCATTTATTATTTATCTATTCATTCATTTGTTTGTTTACTTATGTATTTATTTAATGTATGTATTTATGTATTCATTCATTCATTTATGGCACCGCCAAAACAATGCCTCACCGGCCGCCCCTGATTGGGAGATTACATTACACTATTTACATCTCAGAGAAAATGATGGAAGTGTCCTCCACCAGCATGTATGGATCGCTGGTCCCATTTTCTTTGATACGACTGTAGACACTGAAGTTTACATGGGTATCTTCAAGATGTTTGAAAGAAGCATCTGAATAATATCGAATTGAGAGAAGGTTATTTCTAGCAAAATTGAGCAACTTTCCATACATCTAATGACCCCATGGAACTTGTAACCAGTTTCTTTGATGATCGAATAATCACAAAAGTCTGTTGGACTTCAGGTCACCGGACCTAACTTCAACGGATTACTTCTTTAGTGGATATTTAAAAATAGTGTACAAGAATAGGCCACGGACAGTTGATGTTCTCAAGGAATCCATTCGAACTGAAATAAGTAACACTGGCGAGAGCACTCACCATAAATCTTCAGATAATATGGTGAGATGAGTGCAAACATTTATAGATGCTGATGGAGGACACTTCCAACATTTTCTCTGAGATGTAGATAATGTAGTGTAATCTCCCAATTATTTATTAAACTCTCCCAAAGAAGCACGTGCGTCCTATTTATTATTGGTTCAATAATATGGCCTAATGAAATGGTTCAGGCTTATATGGATCGCACTATATCTGCTACTCCTGGAGGACGATACAGGGAGTGAGCAGTTTGTCACTTGTCCACGCACTGCGTATGGAACACAAAGAAAACTACTATTTTAAGAAACTAGCATTTTTTTGTTTCACTATTGGAGAAAAATAAAGCTAAGTACTGCATTTGCATTACCTTCTCTATTCACTGTCACTTATCTTTTCTGCTACCTACTTGTGGTAAACAATAGAATACGGTACTCCACCCAACATTTTGACACCGAGATTTCACCTCAAATACGTACATATACATATATATTGAAACTTTATTAATAATAAAGAGTAGCTTATTTAGGAACAAATCTGTTTGTGTGTACATCTTCTTATTTGCCTGTCTCTGTATGCAACCAGCATAAACTAAAAACGAAAGGTTGGTTAACCATCAAAATTTGATGCTTAAAAATCTGATTTTTAAAATAAGATACGTGAAGGTCATATCCCCCCCTCTTTACCCTCTCAATACTCGAAACATATAAACCAGTGTTCGAGTTTATCTCATCACAACAAAAACATGCATATTTAATTGTATTAGTCTACTTTAGGAACAAAGTCTTTACCCCACATTAAGAACAAAAATATGTTGTTCTCAGTACACAATCAATGCATTGTATCGTCTTTATAGGTGTGAGTACTTTGTAAATAATGTACTAACGACTCTGTCAATTGAGACGAATCATAGTGACGCCGTGTGCTGGAATTTCGAGTCGCAGGCGTTTATGGCCATAGTCCATATTTTCACTATATTCCCCAGTTTTTTTTTTCAATTTGAAGAGCAGAAGAGCTAAGTGCACACCGTTTCCTGTAGGTCCTTTTGTGATACTTTGGAGTGTGCCATCAGCCCAGCCCTTTGACATAGTATGGCCGGCATTTACCAAGGTTTCATCCAACCATACTAGTTCATGCAACTTCTTATTCAGCTTTTGTCTTAAAAACAAAGCCATTAGCGTTACAGTATTTGATCTTTCAAGTATTAGTTTTCTGTTGCTCATATTCCTGATCTTGGAGGACTTTGTTCAAAGAGCTAAGGCTTCCTGCTAATAGTTCTGTTTCTTTAAGGGAAGAAAAGAACTCAGGTGTGGGAGAATGCTCCTTTCGGGTATAATAGTCATATATGTGTCTTCTTATTTCATCTAATTGAAAACTATGTAGATACTCATGGTGTTTGTTTCCCAAAAGTTACAATTCGTGATGGACCTAGCTGTAACTGCTTCTCTTTAGAGATTCTAGAAACAGTCACACCACTTATTTTAAGGATACATTAACTTGGTTGAAAGGAATAAACGATCTTTGTGAAGGAGCAAATTCTCCTCTTCCTGTTTAAATAATTCCTTAAGAATTCTCTAGCTGTGTAATGAAACACAAGCTGGTCTTCGTCTTCGACCATGAATCCTCAGTCTACCTCTAATCCTACTGCTACTATGTATTGCTTCCATAATGGCGTACACTCAAGCAAACTCTGTTTTGCGCACACAGCTAGCGATAATTGACTAGAGGAATAGATGATTAACCAGTGTAACCAATTTGACAATCTTTGTTTACGTTTCCATAGCAACGATCTTACCTCTTACCCTCCACGTCCCTTGCTTGACAGCTGTCATTACCATCTTCTGAAAATCGGACTTGTAGAAGACAATCTACGAAATCGCACGCAACACGAAATTCTTTACCAATTACAAACTAAACAACTGATTGGAAAACATAGGGAGTTTAATAAAGAAACGCATATGGCGTTTATTGACATTGAAAAGCCTTCGATAGGGTAAACCGATGCATAATGTTGCAAATATTGGAAGAACGAGGATACCCACAACAATTAGTAAAAATGATACAATGCTTCTACTTCCAAACAAAAATAAATGTAGGGAACAATGGAAAAATTTCTAAAAAAATTCTTACTAATCAGGGTGTCAGACAAGGGTGTACTTTATCACCTACACATTTTAGTATTTATATTGACGACCTAGTGTGCAAATGGAAGCAGCTAGTGAATGTAGGTTTTAAAATTTCAAATAAAAACTTTTTAAATATTTTATTGTTTGCTGACGACTTAGTTATTATACAAAATAGCGAGTCTGCCTGAAAAAAACTATTTTTAAACTTAGTGAACTTTGTAAGCAATACAATATGAAAATTTATTTTATAAAGTCAAAGGTAATGGCATTCATTGGGAAAGAACCAATTAGAACAAAAGTAGTTATAAATAATCGTTGCGTTGAACAGGTAAGCCATTTTAACTACTTGGGAACTGATGTTAGTTATGACAAGGAATATGATGTCTACAATAAAATATGCAAATTTCAAAGAGTGTGTGGAACAATAAATAGAAAATTTAGAAACAAAATACGTAAAGAAACAAAATTAAAGTTCTACAAAGTTATGGCTGTAACTGTACTGACATACGGAAGTGAGACTTGGACGTTAACTAAAAAGCAACAGAGTAAAATACAGGCTCCAGAAATGAAATTCTTGAGAAGTGTGAAAGGAAGCACGAAGAGGGACTTAATAAGAAATGAAAATATAAGAGAAGAGCTAGATATATTTAGTATGAATGATAGGTTGCAAGATCTCAAACAAAAATGGAAGAAACATGTTGAAAGAATGCCAGATAATAGACTTATAAAACAAATATTACAGTATCATCCTAAAGGTAGGAGATCGGTGGGCAGACCTAGGAAACGATGGCTAGAGGACTTCGATGGCGGAACAGGCACTTGATTGCCTATGCCATGAAGTGAAGAAGAAGAAGAAGAAGAAGGAGAAGAAGGAGAAGAAGAAGAAGAAGAAGAAGAAGAAGACGAAGAAGAAGAAGAAGAATAATTACAAACTAGTTTTTACTGGAACAGTTTTCAAAATTGCTCTATAGAGCTGATTAAAATACCACACCTTCAATCCATTTACATGATAAATGAAATGCAAATATTGAATCTTTGGGAATAGCCAGAAAATTCATCACTCTCAACGAGCTTTTTATAATTGGCAAACCATAAGGTATCGAAAAAATCCAACTCCATAAAACATGTAGGCCTATTTAAAGTACACATGCAATTTCATAGTTGTTTTTTTCTTAGACTTGTAAAAAGTGTGCGCAGCTTCAAAGTCCTCACCTAGGGATCTAAAACTTAATAACTTGACTTTCGTCTCAGGTATATAATTTGTGGATAAGAGGCTTCCCCATTAAATTGCCTGTAGTAACACCTTGATCACATAGTGCCAAAGGGTAGTCAGGGAACCTTGCTCACTTTACAGTGGCAATCAGAGCATCAGTATGTTGAACTCCTGGAAATTCATCTGATGTAAAAACTTATGACAACAGCTTGTAAAAGTAACATTCAGATTTGCCAGATGTTACTATGTCAATTACGTTTCAATTGTAGATGCATTTGAGCTCAGCAAAAAGCATAAATTTACAGTAATTAATTACAGATTTGCTTTTGTCTTTAACACTGTTTATTAGCAAAACTACTGCTCCAAATATTGCTACAGTAAACCCACGGAAGCTGCACAATTTCGGGACTAGCTATTTAACATTTTATCAAAATTAATCCCTGAATTTCAATTATTTTAAAGAACGTTCTTGTTCTAAAGTTCCATAATCTCAATTTTAGTGACCATATATCTCCTCTGAATTGAGAAAAAATGAATTCCTATGAAGAATGAAATGTATACCGCGACATGCTGCCAGTACATCACTGAAGGTGTGTTAACACGTAACTATCTGACTAGAGACATGAACGGCTTATCGCTTGGAGCAATTTGGTGTAGTGTGGTTTCATGCCAAGACCAGTGGAATGAGTGATGCAAGATAATGTCACACAACGGGATGCCTATTTCAGCCTAAAATACTCATACGTAAAAATGGTGTAATGGAAAATATGTAAGTAGGGGCAAAGCTTTTGTAAGAGCAATATTAGAAGAGTGAATAGAATGTATTGTGAATACAACACGTAACATTTTTAGTTACGCTGTTGATACAAAGACCACCACGATGTTTGCGATATTTTTGGCATTGAGGAATTTTCAAAAATTCTTATTTAATAAACTATTAACATGAAGATCTTTGGGGCCCTATGAATGCTTACCTTGCGTAAGCGTAGGGAGTTATGAAATATGAAATGGTTCGGAATGGGTGACATAACAGAGGTGAGGGAGCATGGTGGAACTAGGATATAGGACGGCATAAGGGGCGGGCCTACAGTTCCACATTTAAAACTTTCAGGTAGCAGGTCATAGTATCGGCTCCTCTACGTCTGTGGGTACACACATCCCCTGGAGAGGGGTAATTAGCAGGGAAATTTATGCACGTTTGCGTACAACCCTAAAATAGCCAAATAGAACGAAAGATGAACCAAAAGGTGAAGTGAGATGAAATGCAGGAACAGGGAATTGGGGGGAATGTGATCATCCTACCCAGCAATTCAGACAGCGATCTGCAGAATTCCCGTAAAAGGGCCTATGAATCAGTAAGATCGGACACCGGAATAAACCCACGACCTACCGGGTGGAAAGCACAGCCACTATCTCCTGAATCACCCCGTTCGATAAGCAACCCAGAAGAATGAACACGAAGACACAGAGGAAGTAGCCATCAACCCAGATAGAAGCCATGCAAGCGGAACAAGCAGGAGTAAAGCTGCTTTTACCTGCCAGAAAGAATCTACAACATGATCCTGAAACGAACGAAGGGATTAATTTTACTTTTCTTTTATGTACACCATCGCGCCTGCTAAGGATGGTACTTGAGCTCGTTGCACACAACCATCACCGATAAAATGGAAATGACGTCCATTTTTAAAGCTTGTACTTATGGTAATGTATACTGTCAAGGCGGGCTAAGCGGTGAAAAAGCGCTGGACCAAAATCCCTCCTCAGCTTCCCTAAGGACACCCTCGGGTTACATGCATGCCCGCTTCGCTCATTAAGTCGCAGCATGTCACCATCGTCTCTTGCTAGATCTGTCTCACTGGAGGAAAAAAAACTGCTTTTTCCTCCTGCTGGATTCTATATTTCCAGCCTCCTAGTCGTTTCAAATTTGTTAACACCCACATTGTTTTACTTCGCTATGTCCAGCTTCTACACAATGTTTTTACTACCTCTTCCACTTCAGAGGAATCCTGTATTCAGAAACTGTTTCGACGATTCAAACTACCTATACTTTGAATAGAACAACTAGTTTCTGCTCAAATTATATTTATCAAAATATCTAATGTTTGCAACACAAACAATATACTAAGGTTTTTACATACAGAGTTTAAAGCTATTTATTCTTAAATTAATTTCGTACAGTTGGATAAACCGGATAAACATTTCCTTTTATAGTCATTAATCTACAAACTGCTTTACACAAACCCAGACTTCTATCTCCTTTTTGTTAAACTAAATAAACTTTCTGTTCAGATTTACTAATTTATTTGGAACGCCTAATTCATTAGCCACTTCATACTATAATAATTGCTTTTCCTAAGCGCATAAGTTGCAATTTTCTTACAAAATTGTAAATCATAAGCCTATATTATACAGTGATTTTAACATATTGAAGTTATTTCTTGCAATTATTTATCAATCTTATATACTATTAAACTTGTCTGTCGCCCACCTCAGTAGCGTAGATGGTAGCGAGTCTGCCTCACGTTCAAGAGGTCCCGAGTTCGAATCTCGGTCAGGGTGAGTTATCTGGATATGGTTTTTTCGAGGGTTTTCCCTTATCCTGGAAGACAAATGTCGGGTAGCTCTAAGCTCTATGGACCCTGAGCTCATTTGAGCATCATTTCACCCATTCCATTCATCGTCCGATATGACTTAAAGTTAGGGAACGTAAAATACAAAAAAAAAAAAAAAAATGCCTGTCGATAATCGAAGTTTATTTGATTGAAACAATGCATTTTTAAATTAAAGTGGCATCAAAACGTGTATTTGTAACAAACAAATGGGTTGAATATACTTATCCTAACTTAGGTAAGTAGCGGAGGATTAAAACAATTCACTCCAAGACAAAACTTGACCATATGTCAAGAAGCGATGCCTTTTACAGAAGTCCGAACGAGTTCGAACTGTGTTCTAATATACGAATGGGGTGGAATGCACTCTTCCTGGAATGGAAGAAGTAACATGTGGAATTGTTGTCACCTAGTGCTGTTTCAAATATGAAAATTTCAGAATGCTGATGAATTCAGGAGACTGTGTCGGCCAGAAATTCCTGTAAAGCTTAGATCCCCTCCAAATTCTCTCACAATAATTTCACCCCAATGCATGGGGTTTCCTGGAATTCAGTCTGAGTACAACAATGGATTACCTCATTTACTTCAGAGATATGCGGCAGGCTTTAGCAATGCAGGTTCATAAAACCTGCTTCCTGTAAAATATCTGGCCATAAAGCTTCACTGTCTCCGTGAGCTTTATTTCGAGATAACAATTTTACTTTAAAAAATGCGCATGTATTACAGCAAAAAAGGTAAAAATTAAACTAGTTAAATTTCATGCAGCTGCCCACACAGATTATTTGCTTATCTTCACAACAGTTGGCCCTGGTTTAAGTGTTTCAAACTCTTTATGCGGAAAACGTACTAACCTCATATTTGCTGACGAAGTTTCAGCGTTTGTTACTTTTTGATGCCGTCTCCCAAATCCTCATATCTGTAGAATTACTGCCGGCTGCTACGGTAGCAAACATATTTTCTGATACGCGTGGGTGGATTCTGGAATAAACAGTACCAGTTAAAAGGGCTGATAAACTTAACGGGAACTAATTATGAACTATTTTAAACAAATTGTGAGCTGTTTCAAATGTACAAAATCTGTTTCTGAAGGTTAACGAAAGATAGTAACCATTGAAATATTATATCTTATAACTTCTCACATATCTAACATTTTAAGCTTTAAAACAACAATGATAAACCTGGGCTAGAGGCTGAAATTTTAGGCAGAAAGTTCCCTTGTGGCAACTGTTACGAATGTATAAACCAAGCGCGATGTTAGGTAATGCGGAATAACTGACTACACTTACAGTTCTCAAGAATCTAAAGCACGAAAAGTACACGAAATTTAGAAATACTTTCTTACCAATGTAACTCTCTCCTACTTAATGACGAGTCCACCAAGCTCGTACATTATACATTATTAAGTTTCTTATTAGCATCTGGAAAACGACTTTTTATTCTTGAATAATTCTAAGAATTATTTTAGCTCTCTAATTTTCAGAATTTTTTATACGTGAACCTGCGGCTAACTCTGTGTATATTCTTGAGACGTAAAAGATTTCCTGTTGATAAGTTTTATACTAACGTCTAATTACCTTAGCTACATTGACATATCCGAAGGGGGCAATATCACCCTATTTACTGGCAAACTTTAACTGGTTCTGTTGTGCACTGGTTAAACATATGGTAAATATGTATACAATTCTTTATCTAAATTGGGTTTATTTTAAGAAACTTTTAGTTTACATTTCAGTTATGGTGAGTATCCTGAATAAGTTCTATATTTCCGAAGCAACTTATCTTGGGTATATAAATGTCGGATAACTAATTGTACTGTCTTAGAACGCATTTGGGCAAAGGTACATCTATTTTCTTATTCCTGAACAAAAAAAAGCTTCAATTCAAACTGAACAGCAGCCACAGTAATCCTTCTACTTCTACAAAAACCACCACCCTTATTGGTAAAATGCATCTCAGCTATGCTTTCTTTTCCGAAGCATGTATGGTTTAACATTATAAACTCAGTTATTGAGGAAAACGCGTTTTTAACGTTAATAGTTTTGCAGTTATTGCTGTTTGAAAAAAAAGTGTAGATGAAGTACTCAGCATGACTACTGTGAGTAAAATTACAACTGTAAACTCTTCAGCAAAATAACAGGCAATACTGGACTATAATTTAACTATTACGCACATTTCAGCCTGTTGCTGATAACACCCATGTAGAGAGGGAATTAACTGAGGACAATAGGGGAGGTACGGTGACAAGTTCTCCTTTAGATACGTAGCCGGAACAGCCCGCATAGATGTTATCAGCAGTGGCTTGATAACCACCTAACGCTAAACTGTGATGCAATGCCATGCTCTTTCTTTGCCTAAATTTCACTGCTATAATTTGAGACGGAGTTTCATTAACTCCAAATTTGTTCATATAACGGGATCCTTTAAAATCTGTATTAAAATTACTTATATCACAAATATTAAAATAAAGTTTCATTTTACGATAAGGAATTTGCAGAACGAAGCTAAAGTCAGGTTAAGTAATGTTACGAGCAAAATAAATCCAGTTTTGAAACCTATAACATAATTTTATGGATTCCTGGATATCAAATTATAAAGCACACAGCTGAAACTTAAATGGACATATTCAGACATGCACAGCATGAGCTTATATCTGTTGTTCTGCAGCCTTCGTTGCCTTTTGACCTTCATAGCACCAGTTATAGCATAATTGCCACCCAAACATAAAACTACTGTATAGACGGTTTGATGAAATCTTGACCCCACTTTCTGAATATAAAACCAAAAATATGACTGTTTTAGCTTGCGACAGTAAAAAATAAATCTGAAATATAGACAGTTTCAGTGTTTCATTAGGTGTTTTGGTAATAATTTTAATAGGACTATCCTCACCGTTGGTTGCAAGACTTTGACCTTCCGAAGGCATTTTGGGGGGTCATTCACATAATTTGCAATTACATTACTGTGTACAAAGCCATCACTTAATACATACTGTGACTTTGTGTGTTCGTAGAATTAAAAGTCCAATTTGCAGAAATTCAAAATGTTCTTTATTTCCGTAGAAATACACTTTGGTCAAACCTTACAGTAGTATAATTACGTAACATACACAAATAAGCCTCCAAGGTCGTCTGCCACACCCACAAACAGAGAGTTCACCTTCAAAACACAGCTGTATGCACACACAGTTCCGATTACCTCTCACTATTGGCGTGTCGCGATTTCTTTTATATACCTCTACTCACATTTCTGGAATGAACAAGACTGTACCTTCTAGTTATCTATCTGTTTCGGCAAGCACTTTTATCTCCACGCTATCTTTATCTGTTTCGCCAAGCTCTTTATCTCCGCGCTGCACTATCTGTCACTTTGTGCGCGTCGGCCGCACCTCCTCGCAACAATGGCTTCACAACAATACAGTTAAATATTAAGTGGTTCATTTAAAAAAATGTGCATAATTATACTACAGCTATGTTTAACGCTCGCGCATATTAAGCAATATATTAGGTAGCATCTATTCCACAGAAACAGAACATACTTAATATCATTGTTGCACAAATTGAACGACTACAGATACGTTGTATGTTTTGTATCCAATCTCATCTGATATTAAATAGCTTAAGTTGAATCATTTTGTGTAACTGTAAAAGGGACCAATTATATTATACCTCAGACATCGCTACGTTAACCAAATAGTTAAAAAGGAACTTCTATTTATGTAAATCAAACAAACAGTTGATCACTAACATTAAAACAAATAAATTATAAGTTCAAAGTATGTTAAATTAATAAAATATTCAAATTGTTTTATATTTACGGTCAGGTATTGTGGAAGATAATGAACAATAATCCTAACTCTCCCCTTTCACTTGGAAACATTTTTTTAGCAATCTTCAGAGTTAAGTCATATAGGACAACGAATAAAAAGGATAAAAGTATACCCAAATAAGTCTAGGATGAATAGAGCTTAGAGTTAAACCACAGTCATCTTTCAGAATAAAAAAAATGTAAAAAACGAGAATCACATGACCCACCTTGGCCGAGATTTGAAGTGAAGACCTCTAGAATGTGCGGCAGGTGCGCTACCATCTACGCTACGAAGCCGAACACTTTGAAGTTTTGTTACGTAGCGTCTTCAACAAATAAAATGTTTAGTAACACCAGAAAATTATTTATTCGGTTACCAAACCAACCTTGATTGTAAAGAGCATTTGAAGCACTCAGATTTAGAAGTTGTTGAGTCAATGATTTTGAGAAATCCTGTTAAACACACGATAAACATTCTGAATACCAGTTCTGTAATAGTGCTAGAAGATTTGCGGATCAGAAGAGGTTAGGTCAAACATGTTATGACCCTGGTATGTTGAATGTGCATCAATTTCAGAAATAAAAGTTGTTAAGTCAGCCTTTTCGAGTTAGATGTTAAAACAAGTAGCTGTCGCATTAACCGTTTGGTGGTGCAACATCACTGTGCCACCCAAGCTCTTTGATATCAGCTGTTGATTCATTTTAGATTAGACATTAGACAGGTTTAGACATTCCTCAAGTGCACCTTCAGAAAGTTTTTCTGTACTTTCCAATACCAGGGCACTCTTTTATGCCTATTGACAGAATTTTGACCAATTTTGAGAAGAAGAAACGATCAATGGATAAAGTCTTGGTGCCTTCCACATGGGAGAAATTGATCAAAGATTCACTGCAGTAGAAGCCCATTAATGTTATCTATTTCAAACATCCATTGATCGATAAAGGAGAACATTTTGGCACTCCATTTGTTGAAATTTTTACTTCAAAGGTGCCCTTAATCATGTCCTTTTAAGTGTTTCTGAATTCACTTTAGTCCTCGGTGTGTGTTTCCAAAGATGATGTGCACCAGAAGTTCGTCATACAATGTCTTCCTCATTTTATTGTCCCCAGTCTCTTTCGAGGAGTGGAGTGAGGTCGCAAGCCTTACAAAAAGCATGTGATAGTGCGAAAAACACACCAGATAGGCTTCGGAAGATTAAGCAGGCAAAATATTACGATATTCGTTCACTACTGGAACATATTACTCTGCCAGAAGGTACCACATTTTATGACACAATGACATGGAGGTGATGTAGAAGATGCAGTAGGGATGGAGTGATATTTTGATGACAATATTGTATGTCAATCCATGTAGTGCATACTGCATTAGTTCATAGTAGAGATGTATTGGTGAAAATAAAGTAATAGTTTATCCATGGCTACATATTATAATATTGTATAATGGGAAAATTCTAACATTAAGAATCAAACGTTGTTAAGTCAAGTGACTTACCAACTTTTCATCCATTTTAATAAAAGTTTTTAAGTCGTAATAATAAAATATCCTGTCACAAATACTACATATGTCAAACCGTGAAAATAACTTCAATAGAGTACTTTGTACCTCCAAAGGAAACTATCACATAACATTCTTTCATTTTTATTACTATTTTGATATTTAAAATTTGTACCGTTTCCTGGGATGACTTAAAACGTGGAAGGTGGAAGGTCCGTATAGGATGGTTAAGGGAAGGCACAAAGTATTTCAAAATTAGATGTTTTAAACGATATCTTTATACTCTTTCATGTTCAAATATAACAATATACAATTTATCTTGTCTTCAAATCTTTAACAACATATCAATTAATTATCCTTGCCACTGGTTATATATTATTTCTTTAACTGCATAGAAAGTCTTTAGGGTTTCTTTTGTTGTTTAAAGTGCACTAACTCCACGGAATTTGTCTTAATTGACGTGGGAAACACAGGGAAAAATTTGGAATAGAAATTTAGAAGATTTACACAGAACTTACATAATGAAGCGAAGCCAAACAATGTTGTTCCCAATGTCCCTACGTACCGAGCGACGAAGGGTAGATGCGATGTTCAGTGTCCGAGATCCAGGCCAGAAGTCCTCTCTTGTACCGGAGCCTCTCAGACGAAAAGTCCAAGCCAATCCCCCCGGTGCAGCGACAAGCAATTGTCCACAAGCTTTCGGCTCCCTCTACAGGCGAAAGTAGCGCTTCCTAGCGCTCAGCAACGGAACTCGTAAGAGACTAGAAGTAACTAGGCAGCATGGCTGGTAGTCTAACGAGCTGGAGATCACCAATATAGCTCATGAGCTGGGTAGTAGATAGCACGAAGTAGATGACTCTTTAGAAGTGATCAGGTGCAATGATCGGGTGCAAATTAATTTTGAAAATTTTGAACAGCTCTCCTGCACAAATGTGAAACAGTGAGCAACTTCTGCTTCTGACTGCTTCAATTTATACTTGAATCAAAATACATAAACATTAAATCTTTGACATTGTATACAAAAATACCTATAGTAGTTTAGAAATGTCTACGACGACATAATAACTGTCACAACATCATGCTAAGAATGGTTTTTCATGTGAAAAAGGTATTTAAAATATTGTGACTTTGTGGGTTCGTAGAATTAAGAGGCCGAGTTGCAGATATTCCAAATGTTCTTTATTTCCGTAGAAATTCACTCTGATCAATTCTCACATAACAACATTACGTCACATACACAACAGAATCTACCAAGGTCGATGACAATCATAAACAGCATTCTGTTACAACACACTACAGCTGTTTACTGCTACTCACAACTGCGCGACTGACTCTGGTTTTACAACTGTTTACTACTCACACCCCTTGGCGAGTCGTCGCTCCCTTAAATACCTCACTGATAATTTCGAGAGATTTCTGGACCAAACCAAAATCGAATGTTCTATCACCTTCCATAAGCATAACTCTATCTGTGCCGGCAGGTCTTTTATCTCGCGCTATCTTTATTTTTTGCTGCACACTCTTTAACTCCAGGATCTTTGTATAGACAAGCCGCGCTATCTCGATCGGGTTCGCGACAATACATTGTTTAACCTGCCCAAGCATTTTCGTATAACTTTCCTTTAGCTTCTTCAGAAAATATAGTTCGCTGTTCAAAGAACCTGCAAAATTATATCGTATAAAATTTGCATCGAAATATATAGAGGGAAAAAAGGGAATATTAAGACAAATGAATTCTCCTGAGCGCTATAACTTTGCATTTTTAGTGTAACAAGCAGCTCTTAGTTTCTCTAATACACACATAGTAGACTTTTGTGACAACATTTGTAACGAAATTTCTGTCTAAAGTCATATTTGTGGGATGTTCGGAAAGGGTGTCATTATGCCTGTTAACAGCTAACTCAAAAACGAAAATATTTCGTATGATGGATCTTTCAAGCATGCAACACGAATATTTCAGGAATATACTCCCGCCGAAAAAGCCATCTTTTACTTGGAACACGTTTATACATTTTGAGTGTTTCAGAATGGCTCTAACAATTTTGACTAAAATGTAATATTTCAGATATTTTCATGACAAATGAGATGCAGAGCTTGAATATTCTGAAAATAGGGGCTAAAGCCCTTTTCGTTCTGAATGTCATGGCTGACTCGTAAACCGTAACAAATAGACAAAATACTAGTTCAAAAAACAGGTTAATAACAATTGTTGATTGTCAATTCAACCAATTTCAACATACTGCATGTTACTTGTTATACTTCAGCCAACTTCGTTTTTATGTCCTGACCATTTATAAACCAACACATACTGACCAGCCCTTGAACATTTGACTACTACTTAAGCCTAATGCATACCTTTTTATATTTTACCCATAAGGTAATATGTAATAAAACCATTTTACACAGCTTATTTCAGTTAAGTTATCAAAAACAATCAAAATAAGCAATTTAAGACCTTTTTTACAAGACTGAGTAGAGAAAGCTGTGTGAAAGCCTTGAAAATGAAGAAAGGGCAGTTCTAAATCCTTACAGATTGGCAGCACAGCGTCAGTGTTTGTTGTATGATTAGGCAGGGCTTTAAAGCGCCCTATTCGCAAACTCTCGGCTCCTCTCGACTGCATGACGTCAGTTTTAACGATCCGAATGAAGGAATGAATGAATGAATGAATGAATTACCAAGGTGGCATCCAAATCACTTCACTCACCCCAACCTTTTTTCTGTATCACCCTGATTTCGTTTTGTACTCTCATTGCCTCTATAAAGGTGTTGCTTTCTGAATAGACCCTCCGGAAATGAAAAATGTGTACACAATTTGCCATTTTCAATCAGCTAACTACCTCTGCTAAGCTGAAGAATTAATGCATCTCACACAAAATCAACAAATTAACACATATTCCGTGAGTAAAATAATCTGGTATGTTGCAGCTACATGAGTTTATCATGATGTCACTGTCAAATGTATTACAGAAGCTTATTTTATGTCTATTTAATTAAATTATAGATATGAATTTGTGTAAATGTCTTTGAAAAAATTGCTTGTAGCCCAGCATTGCCTCCTTAGCGAGATAACAGTACTCCTTACCCAGCGGGAGAGAGCGGGTTCGATTTCCGGTACCGGCGTATAGATCTGTCTCACAAAGAAGTCAATTTACAAGCGTTTTCAGAGTGCAAAAACCGCATTTACAGCCGGGAGGAATCGGTGCGCTAACCACGTCCCATTTCCAGTACTGCATCCCATTCTGTATTAAGTAGAGATGGGGTGGTTAGCCTTGACGCAGCATTGGGTTGTTGGCTAGCGGAGTTGACTTTCTGCTTTTTAGCACGCTTCAGAAATAATTTCGTTCTTTAAGAGCTGTTTGCTTAGTGATGTGTTTGAAATTCGCTTCTCTTTACATGGCCAGGAGAAATGAAGAAAATAAATGTTGTCCCTTTTGAGACGTTTATAAGCACTTTAAACTTTAAACGCTACAGAGGCGGGAAAAAATTGCATTATTATCTAAGGCACCGTAATGATGTTTGAGTAAGAGTACTCCGAAGGTATGAACACAGTGATTCCTCCCCTCTTTGGCGGTATTACTTACTAACACACATGGGTACACAGATATTATGTGGAACCAGTTTTCCATAAGGGTTTCCTTTTTGGTGGTCATGAAAGCAGGGAAATGGCTTGACACTTTGGGAGTACTGTTCCGCAGAAACAGTGAAGTAGTTAAAAGTTACACATTAAGTATTTTCTAAATATAATTAACCTTTGGCGTGCGTTGTGTGTTTTGATTCTCTGTCTGAGAAGGTCTTTATAACGTCTCGCCTCAAACTTGACATGACTATCTAAGATCAACATCTATCTCTTAGCACGAAGTCGAACATTTATTTAGATGTGATATACAGAGACTCTGTTCTGATTAAAAGGCACCTTCCATAGGAACAAAAACCATTTCGCATTCTGTTTTACCGTTTCCCATTGTTTAATTGGCAGTCGAAGGAACTTCAAAGGGGATGTCTGTCTTTCAAAGTTGAATCAGGCTCAGCAGAAGATATGTATGCCTCTTTTGACGGAGTTAATCCTTCCATTAATTTCCATGTCTGTCTTTCTCTTTTCTCGGAATCACAGCCGTGTTGCATGTTTTGTTTGCTTTCAAATATCGCGCATCTATTGTTTTCGAATTATGAAGTTGGCGCTACGAACTGCTTCTTTGACCCAATTACATTTAATTAGTAACAGCTCCCATTTATTCTTTCAAACATGGTACAGTCAGACACATAATTCACGCCTTCTAAGGCGCCAGTAACTAAGGACAAAGTAAACTAATTTGCTGATTGACTGAAAAGCATCTGTTGTAAACCTAATTACACATTGTTTACTGAAGGTGCTTCTCCTTCGTGCACCAGAATAAATTCGTAGCTCACTCAAATATACAAGCAACTTCGTATAACTTCTAACCTATACATGAAAAGCCATACTGGTTAGAGTGTTGATTTTTAATACCTGTGTTCAGTTACCTTCTGAATGGTTTTAATTTTTCTTAAGGGAGACAAACATTTTTACATATTAGTTTATTACATATTTTCTTGTAAGGAAGGTAGGAACATGAGTATAAAGTAGGTTTAAATGGGCAACCTGCTACCAACAATACAGCCAATTTTAATAACATTTTTAGCATTTATAATACCTAACAAAACAAATGGTACAAGTTTCGTTCTTCTAGATTGAATGGCTTTGTTATTAAAAGTTACTTATCGTATGCTTTTAGAAAATTTTGAGAGAAATGAAAAGTACATTCTTTGCAATTTAGAACTAAAACAGAGGCCTGAAGTTTGGTATGCTATTGTTTCTATTCCTACAAAATGAATTTCTGCTTTTCTTTTCTGAAATAAACAGTAAATATACTGATAATAATAATTGCAACCAAATAAACGCATATACCCGTTTATTGTTAGCAACAAACCAATACGCAGTTTCTTTAACACATTATTCTAAATATCCTGAAAATTTCAGCTTGATCCATAGATACTGCATGAACCCCGCAAAGAACTTAAATTGTTTTTAGAGAAAAGGTATCTAATGAATTATAACAGCCCTTATACTTGATTTGACGTACAGCTGGCGCTATTTTAGACCTACAGAACACAAAACTTCTTCCAAAATTGTTTTATGAAAAGAATCAATATTTTTGCCGTTTTGGCTCCAGATCGCTAAGTAATCGCTTGTAAATTCCATTGTTTCCGTATCCAGGAGTTACACACGAATAATATCGTGTAATTTGAGTAAAGCATGAATTTTGGAAAATTGCGTCCAATAACAGTGTCTCTCGAAATATATTCCAATAAGTGTTTTAAGTAAACTTGAACTCTATTCACTGTGGGACTTTTGTCTATATTTTTGGTTTACCTGTTATAAAACAATGTAAAGGTGAAGTTGACAAACATTTCTAAAAATATTCCCTGCAAAGGGTAGCTTTGTGTGGGAATATTTTCTTACAAGACTTCACATAAAGCATTTGGAAGATGCTGAACCTGATAACAACGGATTTATTTATTTTTGTTTTTACTTGGATCATACACACTTCTTTATAAAAGTGTTTTCCTGGATATAGGGAGTGTCAAGCGTGTATTTCTGCTGAAGTATAATTATAGTATTTTTCATGCATGCTTTACTTATGTTAAATATACAGAAGAGAAGAACAATTGTTACAATTTATATGAAGTAAAATGACAGTAGTAAATCTATTTTAAAGATCTGAAGCATGAGAGGTGAAACACAATACAAAGTTCAGGATATTTTTAAATTAAGTTCCTCCAACGTTAAGTCATATCCGATGATTGACGAAATGATGTTTAAATTAGTCCAGGAACCATAGAGCTTAGAGCTAACAAACTTCATTTTACAGGATAAGAGAAAACCCCTGAATAAACCTTATAAAAATAGATCTCTTTGACGAGAAGCAGATACGCTACAAAGCTCAGAAATGAAATTATTTTAAAAAGTAGGTGTTCGATGGGTCACTAAAATCGGTATAAACCAGCAGATACAAGACATGGGAAATTTGACGCACTGCTTTATGGCACAAACTTCGTCCATAAGTATCCGGTATAAGCCACTTTTTAAGTGTTTAATAAAAGAAAATTAATATCTCTCAAAAGTGCTGCACCTGACTTGTTACGACTACGAGTCCTTAGAATTCACACGTTTTAGTTTTAACAAGATATAACGTGCACTATTTCAATTTCATTCTTCATGCCTTCTGCCCTTTCTAGGAATCGTAACATGGTTCTTTTCAAATATCTCCGGCTTAAGAAGCTCACCAAGACAGATTATTAATTTCCGTGTAGCATAGGTGCTCTCAAAAGTAGCAAATCCAAATCTTCTGAAAGCTTTAACAAGAAATGTAGATCAGAAAATAAAACAACATTCGAAATTTAACAATCAAGATTATTTCAGAATTGAAGTGCATCGAGGGAACTGAATTTTTAAATTAATTAATTTTTGTGAAAACATTTTCACATTTATTATATTGCTATATTTACTTAAGTGCTCTAATAACTATTAAAACTAGAGTATGTTCTCCTATTTTATTTAAAATAAACGTTCCCCAAAGTTTTCAACAAAATTATATTTCCTTCTAAGTACACAAAAGCCTACAAGGAACTGAGAAAATACAGTCTGCCCAACATAAGAAGCAAAGCAAGGAAATGTGTAATCACCTTTGTTGTGTTTATGCTCGCGGATATGATATGGATGCTAGGTTCACAGTGTTTTCACATAACTCACCCATACATAATGCCTATCACTGCAATTACTGAAGCGAGCATTAGATCTGGCAGCGTGGACGACTCATATCCACTCTTGTTCACTCATTTCCTAGTAAACAGATCCACTAACAAAGCATATAAACAGTTTAAATCCCGCTACCCTTTTAGGCCCGCTTGCCTTCTTGTGGTGGGTAGGTATTACTTGACTGCTTAAAAGCCAGATAAATATACTGATAATAATGTTTCACAACCTCAACAATTAAAGCTGTGCAGCTTTAAAATATCCAACATTTCACAATGAATTACAGCTCAATTGATAAGTTGTAAATCTTACAATAATACGAGGCGTGTCCGTAAAATAAGGTCTCCAAGGGGCTGGAGCCGTAAGGAACGCTATTACGCGAGATCCGTCAACACTGGCGTGTAGGTTGGTTTTACCCCTTCAAATCCCCACCACAACGAGCCCGTTGCAACCATTGGTCTTCTGGGCAGCCGTTTGCGATGGAGCTTCCTATCACTTCCGCCCCAAGTGGGGTATGCGTACAGTGATCCGTCTTTTTAGTGCCAAGGGCACTACCCCCACTGAAATTCATCGTCAGTTATGCAAAATCTGTGGGTCACAATGTATGGACGTCAAAAAAGTGGAGCAAGAAATGCTTAAAATCGGTGTGTGACAGTTCACGAGCTGTGCTAACTGATCCCTGAAGTCACTAAGACTACGATTGATAAGATTTTGACCGAACATTTGCATTATCGTAGGGTGGGTCCCAAAATGCTCTCCTGGGATATCCTCATCCATCCCCCCTACAGTCTAGACTTAGCACCTAGTGATTATCATCTGTTTCCTGAGTTGAAGTCACACCAGGGCGGAACACATTTCCAGACCGACGATGATTTGAAAAACGAGGTTGAGCGCCACCTGTGCAACTTGGCGGGAGAGTGATATGAGAAGGGTATACAAAAACTGTCACAGCGCAAGCAAAATTGCATCGATCGCAATGGTGATTACGTTGAAAAATAGCTGTAAGTTCCGCATTTCCATCAATGTAACATTCATTGACAATAAACATGTTGGAGACCTTATTTTACAGACATGCCTCGTATATTTCTGATAAACTTATTTTTGTGCAGTGCTGTTTTGTTCCCTTTACGAGGTTTTCCACTATGTAAAATTAATTGACAGTTAAGTATTTCGGAATACTAAGGATTTATATGTTCTTAGTTATGCAAATTATTCATATCCACGTATTTTCATAAAATCAGTTAAACCATATTTAGAGAACAGAACATAGATATATTGTTTTCAAGACGGAATTTCGTGAGGATAACTATTTTAAAATATTCTACCTCATCTTCAAAGTACACAATAGTGTAAGCTTTTGTAATTTTGCAAAATGTTTTTCAAACAACGTACTTATTATGTTATGTACCACGTACTTAGTAGATAGATGAAAACTACATTCCATCCAAAAATTGCCTGTCGAAATTTCACTGGATATATCTACATATTATCTAGTCACTGAATACATAAAATTAGAAACACTTCTTTTCACTCTCCACACACGATTATCCATTTTTTCGCACATTTGTCCATCCATTCTTTGACTGGGTGTTTTCTAAGGTACGTTACTTCTTAACCTTCCGTTAAACTAGTTGGGATTGTTCAGGTAATTGAGTCTGATGCTTGCATTTTAGATTTTCCGGAATTTATTCCTTTCTGATCGGCCCCATTATGTCTTTGGCGAGTTTTCCAGGGCAGTAGACGTATTATGTGGTGGAATGCATACAAACAAGGACCTCCTGTAGCATTTCTTTTTTCTAATTTTGCTACCTTTCACATTCTTGTATTGTAAGATTAGGTGAGCTTATCGGTAGATACTATTTGGGTAGATAATTTTTTCTTCCTGTTGGATCTGTCTTGAAGGACGCATTAAAGGAACAGCCCAGCATCTTAAACCTGGAAACGTTAGGGGTCCCATTGAGTTACACCTGCCACTAGTAGATCTAGTAGTCCTTATATTGTCTTTCCTTGGCATTTCAAAGTTTAATGTTCGAGAAGGTCGCTGTGTTAAAATATCCCTGTTTGTTAAACCAAATACAGACCAGAGTTGCCCATTTATTAATATCTCTCTTCTCAGTGAACTACATAAGAATTATATAGCAGAAAACATGGTACGAATGGTAGAAAACAAACCTACTACAAATAAAAAATAAACATAAACTAAGAGAAACATAAACATCGGACGACCACGTAGGAAATCAAATGTCCAGTTTAAATAATATTGTAAAGTTTAAAAAGGCCTAAAGGCGTAAACCGTAATGTGTTGATCATATCATATATGTTATTTTAATAATATATGTTATTTTAATGAATATTTTTACTATATAAAGGGTAATTTTTTGGGAGATGTGTTTTGTTTTTAAGTCTCCCTATTGCACACTTGGAATATGTTATTTTTAAGCACTTGGTTTTTGAGTTATGCTCTGAACAGACAGACAGACAGATAGAGCTTTACATAAAATATTTTTTTATTAAGAGGAGCTCTAAACTGTATTTTAGTGAAATATCGATGTGTACTTCTGGGAGAAATATTCTACTCTTCGTTTGTTTGTTGTTTTTGTAATTTTACGTCCTCTACCGTTAAGGCATATCGGACGATGAATGAAATGGGTGAAATGCTCACATGTGTCCAGGGTCCATGGAGCTTAGAGCTACCCGACATTCGTCTTTCCGGATAAGGGAAAACCCCGGAAAATACCTTATCCAGGTAACTCACCCTGACCAAGGTTCAAACTCGGGACCTCTTGAACGTAAGGCAGACATGCTAGCATCTACGCTACCAAGGCGAGCTACTCTTCGTGCCTAATAGGTACAAAAAGTAAAAAAACTGGACTTTGTGACAGTTTCAAAAGTAATTTAATGCCAAGGATGATCATTAAAGCATTAGAAGAGTGATCACTGAATACTGTAGGTTCTTCTCCCTTGGCCTCGAGCGAGATTTGTAGGGCAGTCGAGATTGTCGCTCGACACAAAAGCCCCACTTCACTAAAGGTGAAGATGTCAGCCATTATGCGGCAGGGAGCAGCCATTAAATGCCCTGCAAAGCCGTTGAGAAACTTACCACAGTGGCCTTCCGGAAGTGTCTAGTCAGGAACATGTTCTTTTATGATCCCCTCAGGACATCTTAAAGTTCCCTCTCCGTCTTTGGAGTTATTTCTTTCCCGGACACACCGTTTATCCTCCTGTTGTACACCTACGAGATTTTACCATAAATTGTCTTGAGTCCTGGAGAAATTGCAGCGATTTGTATTTCCTGGACAGGAGAAAGGATAACCTCTGGGTAAAAGCTAGTTTTTCTTTATAAAAATGTAATGCTTTGGAGTACTGCGCACGTGATAAATAACAAAATATTCTATTTTCAAGTCTATAATGCACATTCATCTGTGACGTGCAGTAATTAATCAGCTAAGTACCTGGTGCACAAACTGAATACATCTTGGAATAATTAACCTAGGAATACCTAACTAGACGAAGAGCTGTACAACACACCTATTTTCTTTAAGACAGTCTTTTCATAAATGGATTTAAAATCAACTGTGACTCCCGAGCACAACAAATAAATCAATAAATATTTTCTTTTCTAACGGCGCTATTAGGAGAGTGGGTCAAAAAGTAATGCCTTCTACTTTTTTTCTCTTTTAATTGTCAAGAAAATTGAATCCAATTTACATAACTTGAAAACTACAACATTGACGATTAATTTTTCACTATTTAGTATAATCTCCGTCCTATTCCACAGTTTTGGTCCACCTTTTATCTAGGGCATGTATTCCAGTGTGGTAAAACGCATGGTCTTGCTTCCTAAGCCATTGACGCACGGACGTTTTCACAGCCTCCTCATCTTCCAAATGAATCCCACGATAAGCTTCCTTTAGTGGCCCGAACAGATGGAAGTCTGATGGTGCCAGGTCAGGACTTTATGGGGGTGAGGTAAGACTTACCATTCCAATTTCTCAATTTCTGCAGTGGTGGAACGACTGGTGTGTGGTCTTGCACTGTCATGCAAAAGAAGAACATCCGCCATAGTTTTTGTTGGGCGAACTCGGCGAATACGTGCTTTCAGGTTTCGAGAGTTCTGACGTATTGGACAGAATTTATTGTGCATCCCTGCTCCAAAAAATCAATCATAAGCACACCCTCTGCATCCCAAAACACTGTCTCCATAACTTTCGCTGCCGACCGCTGAGTTTTGAAATTTTTTCTTCGGTGACGTTGTGTGATGCCATTCCACCGACTGCCTCTTTGATTCAGGCTCAAAAAAAATGAACCCACGTTTCGTCTCCAGTAACAATTTTTTCCAGAAACTCCTCTCCCTCCAAATTGAAGCGCTGCAAGTGTTTGTAGGCTATTGTTTTCCTTGTTCCTTTGTTTTGGGCGGTTAACATTTTTGGTAACCAACGTGAACTAACTTTTGAGTAACCCAGTTGTTGAATAATCGTCATCACACTGCATTTACTGAGGGAGCTAATGCGACACAATTCACCTGTTGTTACCCGGCCATCACCACGAATGATGACATCGACTCACTGAATGTTGCATGCAGTCACGGCAGTCACCGGCCTGCCGCTTCGATTTTCATTTGCCCTTCAGCTTCGATACAGCGGCGAACCCATCGTCTAACAGTGCTTACATCCACTGTTGCATCACCATACACATTTTTATGTGTATGGCACATTTTCGTGAATGCGAACTGGTGTTTCACCTTCCGCAGTCAAAAATTCAATCACAGAACGCCGTCTAATACGAATGTCGATGTCAGACATTTGGCAAGAGGATGCAGTGCTGCTACCTGTTGACTTAGGAAGTTGCTGCTGCAGGGGAATGGAGAAGAAGGTTAGAGGAATTGCACCAAATTCAAAGTTTTCACATAAGTTAATTATTTAAGGAAAAAAAAATAGGAGGCATTAATTTTTGACCCACCCTCGTAATTTCCAGAATGTGTCATATTTACGTCCAGTTCTTAAATATTTGCCAGTCATCATTTCCTTAGGTTATAGATAAATATATCTATAGGTATTTATGCAAATGTTTGTCCCCCTTACCATAAAGAAAATTAAAGTCTCGGAAGAGTAATTGTTATGTCCACAAATAGATATTAGAGAATTGAGAATGTCCTGTGAAGGTCATATGAGTTGTGCATTTATAGCAGAGAAGTACTGAATTCCAACCAAAAATTCTGGTCCAAGATTAAAAACACAATTGGAGATCAGATAAATACAGAGCAATTATTTTATAAATGGACTCTATAGCACAACCCAAAAACCAATAATCTGTTTAATGTCTTCATCTTCTACGTATACAACACAAAAGTTTGCAAGTTAATTTCCCCTGTCCATAAGAAACCTTTGACAATTTTTCCTTATATTTTAATTTGTCAAAAACAGCTGTAAGTACAGCAGCGAGAAATATTAAAATTGTTTTACAAAAGTTTTAGAATAAATAGTTTTACTAGGTGTAAGATAATATTTTAGGCTTTGAATAGCGAAGAATCGTAACTATGGTGATGCAAAAATAAATGTTAAGAATGTGTCAGAATGAGTGATTCAGGTTACGAAGGTTTTAATAGCTGAAGAAATTCAAGAAATAGCTCGAACTGCTAATCTTATTTTGCTGCCGCAAAAGTCATCTGCAATTTATGAAAGGAATAGTTATGTTTTAAGAAATGGCGCAGTTCAAAAAATTGTTACTAATATTTGCGAGGTAGTGATTTTAGCATATTTTTCAGAGCAATCAGAAGTATCTACTTTTTTCCAGATAACTAAAGAAAAATTGAACATCGGACTAAGCTATCTCGGAGGTAATCGATAATCAAAGATATTATAATATAGTTTCTTTGATACTATACTGGAGTGGACGTTCCTGAAAAATAATGTGTTTTTGTCTCGCAAATTATAACTTTATTCTTCTCTTGCCTTTTATTTGATCTTGGTAGAAATGACGCGACTCTTTGCAGAGATTATTCATGTCTAAGAGTAAAAGGCCTATTTTTCAGTAGTAAAAGTATGACGTAATGATGGCTGATAAAAGGCATTTTTATTAAAATGTTCCTCAGTGCGTTTGTGTGAGTGTGTAAACAGCATAACTCAAGTAAAAAACGAGAAGTTAGAGCACTTCGTATTTATGATTTCAATCTTCCAAGGATGTGATACAAATGTTTCAAAATCGCTGATAACCTTAGTTGTTGTAAAGCGACGTTAAACAAATGAAAAAAGAAAGGCTTTAAAAACTATTCTACTACTGGAAGCTGCTCAACATGTAACATATTTTGTAAATATAGACTTTCACAAAATATGTCTCTTGATATTTTGATTAAAGAACGAAGTATTCATGTTATGAAAATGAAATGATAAAGCGATGTTTATTAGGAATGACCTTCACATGACTGGTAAACCTCAAAAAAGAAAACAAAAATCTTACTGTAGATCACCTTAAAGCATAAAACTTATGCAAATTACGTATATGTTCAGGCTTTCACAGATGACGTTAATCCAGTAGCAGGTTATTTCCGGGCTTGAAGGCCGAGGTCCAGACGATGATAAAACATCTGACGTTTAGTCCATAGCTCCATCGGGCATCTTCAGAAATTCACTCCTTGCTGGTTACAGTTAAACTGACGTTTACAGAGGAGATAGCTGTCCCTCAGCACTCCATCTCCTCTGTAAACGCCACTCTAGTCTTAACCAGTTAGGACTGAACCTCTGAAGATGCCCGATGGAGGTATGTGCGAAAAGTAAGATGTTTCTTCATCGCCTATACCATGGCCTTCAAGCCCGGAAATAACATTCTACTGGATTGTGCAAAATAAGTATTTTAGTCACCCCTATTTTGAGCTGTTCCCTGTTATTGGTTTGAAATTCTCATTCTTTTCTCAAAAAAAAAAAAAAAAAAAAAAATCATTCACTTTCATGTCCTGGTCACGCAAACAGAAGAGAATTTCAAAGACAGCACATAACAAGCAGTTCTTAAAATATTAGACTGCTCTTTAAGCCAACTGCATTCCCATGTGTCCTTGTATCTAAAAGGAAAATTATAATAAAAACACTTATATAAATGATTGGCATAACAGTTTGTGACACTACAAAAAACAACAAGAAAAAGTGCTTTAAACATTGTAAGAAGACATAAGGGTATCTCAATGTATTAGGCCCGTCTATGTAGCGGAGGTGATAGCGTGTCTGCTCACGTTCAAGAGCTCCCAAGTCCGATTATTTTATCGCTCAGGGTGGGTTATATGGATAAGGTTTTATCCTGGGTTTTCCCTTATCCTGATAGATGAATGTCGGTAACTCTAAGCTCTATGGACTAGACTCATTTGACCATCATTTCACCCATTTCATTCATCATCAGATATGACTTAAAGTTAGAGGACGAAAATGACAATAAAAAAAAAACTTCTATCAATTTGAAATCTCATTGTGGTTCAGCGGGAAATAATTCGAATCAGCTGGAGAATTTTACCTCGTGCCAATATGCTGTGATGGTAGCGCAGTAGTTAGAGCAGCCGGACGAAGACCGAAAAATACGCGTTTATAATCCCTGCTGAGGCATTGACTTATCAATCTGATTTCATACTTCCATAACTACCTAAGAGTGGAAAAACAATTCTATTTATGTAAATCTATCTCGTGAAGGATACAGAGGAATACAGGAATACAGTAAGTATGGTTTGTTAAAGGAATAGAGAGAGAAGTTCACCTAATGTAGCCCATATGATTTTATTGCTATAACTCTTAATTTACCACCAGCAAGCAGTCCTCAGAATAAATCCCCTTTTAAAAACTCCAAAGAAAGTTTTTTGCTTTCGGGTTGTCTCAAAACTACGAAACAAAAGTTTTAATTAATCGAAGTGACCTAAAAGTGGTAGGTTTGTTTCGCAATCAGCACACTAAATACACGTGTTAGACCACTTCGGTGTACATGGAACTAACTCCTGAAGGGAAGGAAGATAAATTAGCTAACACACTTGAGGAGCCGGTCTCCCAGCCATCACAACAAGGTTTATCGAGTTAGCTAACTAGTTATATTCCCCCAACAGGACACCTGCACTTTGTTTGCCAGCTATGTAAACCACACACACACACGTACACACACACACGTACACACACACGTACACACATACACACACACACACACACACACACACACACACACACACACACACACACACACACTTTGCGCAACGTTTCTGCCAGCGAAAGTCTAGTGTGAACATTGCGAGAGAGCATGCCATTGTTATCGATTGTTGAAGTGCCTACACCGAGTTGCCAGAGTACCTCAGGGACTGATGAAATGAGATAAACCTACTACGCTCACTTCAAACGTTATCATCATATTAATGTAAATATGGAGGAAATCGTGCCAAAATCTTATAGGTGCACTCGCATGACTAGCACCAACAATCCTAAAAACGATATTTATTTTATCCACTATATGTTAATCGAAATAAACATCTGTATAAATGATTTTATTACACATTTCCATATATACAAAACCTACAGTATCATACCGAAATGTTACACGACGTCATATCTTTATACCAGAACTTTTGAAGTTCATGCTCTATAAATGAGCAAAACATTAAAACGTAAAATGAACTGCTATGTTAGTAAAGCATACGTATTACAAAATTTAAAGCAAAAGGAAAAAGTAATATTAATAATGCTTATGTACAAAAAGTATTTATTTAAACACATTTTCTGCTTCTAAGGTTTACCAGTTATATAAAAGTCGCTGAGAAGGTAGACTTCAAAGGTTCTGCTAGAAAATACATATTTATTTAGTCATAAAAACGTTAAATATATGGTAAAGCACGTAAGTATTATTAAATAACAGAGTACAGGCTAGGATAAAAGTCAGTTGCAACAAGGGTTTAATTTATGAATAGATAAACGATAATTTTTAGTTTTAAGCTGTCGTGTTGTTTACACTTCACATGGGGACAAAAATACAGTAGTGATCTAAACAGAGCTTCAAATGCTTAACAACATGTAGAAGACTACAATATTAATTACAAAACAGTATAGGAGTGTAAAAGTATTCTGGAGACAAACTACTTGCAAACATGTAACAAGGGTTGTCTAAAATATAATGTATATTAGACACTTCAATCCCGATGTAGGTATCTGCGAGGGAAGAGAGAAACAGCGATAGTGAGAAAGAGATCTTTAGACTTTTGATTAGGTCAGAGAAAGTGTAAAAATAAAAAATAACACCTTCCCTGATCAATCAACACTCAGGCAGTTGATACCGAAATTATGGTTTTGCAGAAGCAAAGAATGATAGACGTAAAAGGAATGTTGGTTCTTTGTGACGACCTAGGGCAAGGCCAGTTTAGTTGGGGAAACTGTTTATAACAATGCTATGAATGAAAGGAACAGTGTCCTTAGAAGGTTTCTAAAGGAATTGTCACTTGACGTACATGAATAGGGTATTCTTCGGATCGTTTACAATAGCGACCAAAACAGCCACAAAAGGACTTTGTTTAAAAAGGAATTTGGAGAGTGAAAGTTATATATAAATACACACACGCAGTTGTGGTGAGGGAACACTCTTCGGCGCTTAGCCGATGGAGGTGGGTCGCGGCTACGAAGCCATCATAAAGACTTCGGCGTGTAGCCGATATTAGGGTAGAGTCAGACGTGAAGCCTATTACAGCGGTCAACTTGTTCGGTCTTGAATATTTGTCAGGTCATCAAAATTTATCGGGAAATATAATTAGCATTCAGTCACTATAAACCGTGATTGGTAACCCTTGGTCGGCAGCTTCCATTTCGAGGTTTGAAATAAGAAGCAGTGAATAAATAATTTGGAAACGGGCATTCCAGTGTTGTAAAATTTCCTTCTCACACACATCCACGCATACCCTGAGAGAAACCTCATTGCTCACTATAATATTTGCTTCAAACTGGTGCACAACGTGGAGCTGTGGTAACCTGTGATCGCCACCATTAAATCAGTTACAAATTGGCGCGCCAACGTGGAGCTCGATACGAGGAGGTTCGGCACGATAGGAGAAGGACGTTCGACAACAAGTGGAGCTCGATACGAGGAGTTTCAACCCGACGACGAGGTTCAACGAGAAGCAGATTCAACCTAGAAGGAGGTTCAACCTAGAAGGAGTTTCACCCCGACAACAAGGTTCAACAGGTGAAGGTGGTTCGACAGGAGGACGGTCGACCCATCAAGAAATTCGTCAACAGTTCGACTGTAAAGAAGAAACGAGGACGGCATCGTCATCAGTGACATCATCAGGAGCCAGTAAAAACAATCAAAGGTACAGAGTGTAAAATTATATACTAGACTATGGTGAATTTATTTGAGAAGTGAAAAACAAGATTTTAAGTAAAATTTGTAGAAAACATGGAAGTTCGAGAGGTTTATGGTAATAACAGTAGGCAGGGAGTAGTTGAAGTAGCAGAGTGTGGTAGAACTGTAACAAATAATGTAGAAATGAGAATAAGTATGTTACGGGAAGTCATGAAAATGTTCGAAAGTTTACGAAAAGACAATGAAAATTTAAGAAAAGACCATGAAAGTTTTATGCAAGAGTTGAGGAAGGACCGCGAAAGTTTAAATAACGAGTTAGATGATATGCATCAAGGTTTAAGTAAAGTGATAGATGATGGGAATCAAAGTTTAAGTGAAAAGATAGGTAATAATCATCAAAGTTTGAGTGGGGAAATAGACAGTAGCAATCAAACGTTTCAGCAGATAGGAGAAAAGATAGATGATAGTGTTGAGAAGTTAGAGGTAGGAGAAGTAGAACTAGGAAAGAAGACAGAGAATGAACAAGCGTTTGAGAATGTCAGGAAAGATAGTCAAGAAATAGAGAATGTAAGAGAAGAAACTGATCAGGTAACAGACAGTTTAGGGAGAGATGTTAGTGAGGAGACGCAGAATGCTGAAAATGAAGTTTTGAATGTAGTTAATGAAAGGTCAGATAGTGAAAAAGAAAACTTGGGGAGGAAATAGTACAGAAATTAGACGAAGAAATAGGAATGGCTAGAGAAGAGTTAGGAGAAACTAGGAGTAGACTAGAAGTATCACAGAGGGAAAATAGAATACAGACGAGGAATTTGGAGAAAATCACAAATGCAATGAACGAGTTAGCAATGGAAATCTCAGTGACAAAGGAAACTGAAATTTTGAATCTAGTTAATGAAAGGTCGGATAGTAAAAACAGAAAACTGAGGGAGGAAATCGTACAGAAACTAGATAAAGAACGAGAAATGGCTAGAAAAGAGTTAGAAGAAACTAGGAGTAGACTAGAAGCATCAGAGTGGGAAAATAGAAAACTGACGAGGAATTTGGAGAAAACCACAAGTGAAATTAGTGAGGTAGCAATAGAGATCACGGTGACAAATGAAACATTGAAAAACATGCAAAATCCAGGGATAAACGAAACAGAAATGTTAAAATATTTCAGGCAAGGGGCACAGTTTCATCAGAATATGCCTAAGAAAGATAGGAAAAAAGATCGATGTCCAATATCTAAGCTAAATGTGGAAAAATCATGGGGATGTAGAATAAATAAGTCCTTTGTACATGGAAAAGTCCGCAAAATTCTCTTGTATTTCGAAGTACGTTGTGGAATGATGAATTTTCTTGTAAATGGTAGAAACTTAGGCTAAAGTATTTAAAATTGCCATTGCAAATTGGAAAAGGAGAAGAAACAAACTTGTAAAATGTATAGGCTAAGTATAAATAGTGTAGTGCAAAAGGTATAGGCTAAGTGTAAACAGTGTCGTGACAGTGCAGTGAAACTCAAAACTAAACAAGTGAAATATATATATATATATATATATATATATAGAAATGAAAATCAGAACACTTAAAGACTTTTGAAAATAATATTTATACAGCATCCTAAAGAAGTATTCGGAAATGTATAAAAAAAAAAGAATTAAGCAGTTAAAAAAACAAAGAAAATTTCAGAACAATGAAAGACTTTTGAAAAGAATATTTATATAGAATCAAGAAGAAGAACTCAGAAATGTTGTATACAAATATAATATTATTAATGTACCATTGATTTAATTATGGGAGTGTATATTTAGGAATTGTTTCAAGTGTAACAACAATATGAATTAATTTTAAGTAGATCAGATGGAGAAAAAGAGAGATGAGGTAAATTGAAATCTTTTCTGAGTAATATTTAAAAGTTGATAATTGCAGAACAGAATGTTGGTAAATTTTAAATGAACTGTTGTTATGTAACCATGTGAATAATTTTTAGGAAATGTCATGTAAAAAAATCAATGTTGTGAAAAGAAATTGTAAAACGAATTGGAAGTTGCTGACAAAGGTCTAATATTTTGCGTTATATTCGGGCAAGACATATATATTATTTCATTATTGGATAATAAAATAATATCTATGGGGGCATTTGATACCGAAATTATGGTTTTGCAGAAGCAAAGAATGATAGACGTAAAAGGAATGTTGGTTCTTTGTGACGACCTAGGGCAAGGCCAGTTTAGTTGGGGAAACTGTTTATAACAATGCTATGAATGAAAGGAACAGTGTCCTTAGAAGGTTTCCAAAGGAATTGTCACTTGACGTACATGAATAGGGTATTCTTCGGATCGTTTACAATAGCGACCAAAACAGCCACAAAAGGACTATAATATTTGCTTCAAACTGGTGCACAACGTAGAGCAGTGGTAACCTGTGATCGCCACCACCTACATCATTTTGGTATCACAGTCATCCATCAGGATCGCAGTCCCATACTTAACCACGCCAAATTTGGGTCCTCCCACCTCATCCCTCTCTCCCAGGAAGCGACTTTTCAAGAGCATCTCTGAAGCTTTTCACTGTCAGGGATACAGTAAGTAATGTGAATCTAGCACATCAAACCTTTGGAAATATTAAAATGAAATTGAAGTGTTGACATGGTAAAGGAAGTATGCGGAGAAAAAAAAAATCATGTGTCAGATTTTTAATCGAAAAGTTTGGAAGATCATTTGCTTCTCTATAAAATGTTCTTTTCATGACTTACCATGCCAGCGCTGAATCAAACTACCACTATATAATCACTATATTGTTACGGGAGCATTATGTTAGATATTATTGCATGGCACTGCCTCAACAACAGCCCGAGAATAGCCACTGTGTGCCGTCCATCTGCTCTCGAAGATTCTCTTGGCACTCCTAATACTTTCGTCTTTCCGAAGGTTTGAAGGAGTCACCCATTCCCAAGAGGGCAAATAGTTGGTTCAGTCTATGACAGTCGAACTGAGTCCAATGAGAATGGACAGCTTTGAAGTACGTAGTGAACATTGAAGTGTTCAGTGGATATCGCTGAATGCAGTTCGGTGTTGCTCAGGATTTCTTATGTGATTTGATTAAAGTAAGTTTAGCAGTAACTGGGGCTTTCATTTGATACAACATATTCTCTGGCTGCTGCACCAGAACTCGAATAAGTTAACAATTAAGGCCGAAATGTCCTGAAGCATTTTATAACTCTTTTACCCTATACTTCTGTTCTAGCTCATCTAAAGCTCCGCCAGCTAACAGAAATGAAATTGCGTTAATAGCCATCGCCCACGCTATCCCTAAAACGTTATTTTCCTAATAGAAAACAAAATTGCCGTAAAAACCATCAAACCCCCATATACATACACTGGAATAAATAGCTCCGCACACATATCTCAAGGGACATAGCGGAGGCAGCGGTTCTGAAATTTAATTTGCGTTCATGGCGCTTTAATATCGTGGGTGTTTAAAAAACGATGAAAAACATATGGGTATTAATATTTCTCGTTTCCCCTTACACTGTGTTGCTTTCCATCTGCTTTACAGAAACACCATTTCTCTGTTAGTGACATATGCTCCTGTAAGGATCTTTTTAGACGATTGAAGATATTAACGCTTTCTTGCATGTATATATTCTCGATCCTAAAATTCTTTGTATGCAAGCGTGCCTTATTTGCAACAAATAATGTAATTCACAGAATAAACACTAGACAAAAGTATAATATCCATTATCCCAGTGCTAAACTTTCTTGCTTCCAGAAAGGTGCGCATTATGAAACTATCAAAATATTTGGCGCACTTCCTAATGTTCTTAAAGAAAAAATTGATAATTTCGGTGCTTTTAAAAATGATGTTAGAAAGTACATTTGCAAAAAATCTTTTTATTCTGTACAAGATTATCTGAATAACAAATTACCCTGATAATCATTCTGTAGCTCTGTAAGTAGTATCTAACTGTTCCAATGACAAATCATTACCAATAATTCTTTGATGCATGTTGAAAGTTTATTTTTAATGTATATGTATTTAAGAAATAACAAGAATGGTATCCATTGCAAAACGGTTGAGACGTACTGGCATAAGCCAAGTGAAAGCTGAATTATAAAGTGTTTGATTTTGTATCATATATAATTATCCCTGCTTTGTTTTGCATAATGTTGTTCATATTGCCTGTATACTATATTATGTGTCTTATGTTAACTTTTGTACATGTATATGCTATTGAAGTTCATACCTTTGGACATGCTCAATGTTCACAGCCTTTCCTGGCTAAAACTGAACCTACTGAACGGAACTAAATCTAATCTAATCTATGAATTGGGTAAGCATAGCAATACACTACAATTCGTATTTCTCATTGGTTAAGGACAAACAATCGTTCGGCTCCCCAATTCTTCAATGTAAATTTCCATATGTAAGCCGGTGACGTATTTTCCATTGCGACACTTATGTCTCCATTTCCTTCATCTTTAATTAATCTATAGTGATGAAAAAGTGGACTTTTTCAGGGCATGTATGGGTAGGTATAGGACATACCAAACTGTGTTAGGTGAGAGAATTAGCAGAGGCTAGCAATTATGCTACTCGACTCGGTTTGCCCAATACCCCAGAATGAAAAGCAAAACTGTCTCTGAAATTCAATAAGAGAGGCTAGACAAATTGAACTGTATCTGCTAATGTTTGAAGTAAGTATAAATAAGTTTAAAATGTAAAATTACTCCTTAGTAATCGGAATTATAAGTGACATACCGAAGTATAAAGCGGCAAAGTTCACTTGGTATAAGCTATCGTTACTATATATACACTTAGAGGGAATAAATATATAAATAATACACAAAGGTTTGGTAATCCGTTAAAGTACACAAATTCTGTCAGATAAATTATTTTCTATTAAAAATTTCTGAGATGCTATTTTTATTGGTTTAAAACGTTTAGTAAATACACTTTTTGTTTCTTTTTCTTCTTTATTATTATGCTTATGTAAAGCCATATTTTAGACTATCCGTTCTTAGACTATCGCCTATATAGGACACACGTGCAACTTTGGAAAAATATAATACATAATTGGGAGATTACATTACACTATTTACATCTCAGAGAAAATGTTGGAAGTGTCCTCCACCAGCATCCAAACATGTTTGCACTCGTCTCACCATATTCTCTGAAGCTTAGGGAGAATGTCTTCACTAATGTTACTTATTTCGGTTCGAATGTATTCCTTGAGAACATCAATTGTCCGTGGCCTATTCTTATACATTCTATTTTTAGACACCTGCTTAAGAAACAATTCGGTGAGGTTAGGTCAGAAGATCTGGGAGGCCCACAGACACTTTGAGATTATTCGATTATCAAAGAAATTGGTTACAAGTTCCATGGTGTCATTAGATGAATGACACGTTGCTCCATCTTGCTGGAAATAACCTTCTCTCAATTCGATATCATCCAGCTGCTCCACAAATGTCTTGAAGATACCCACATAAACTTCAGTGTCTACAGTCGTACCAAAGAAAATGGGACCAACGATCCATAGATGCTGATGGAGGACACTTCCAACATTCTCTCTGAGATGTAAATAGTGTAATGTAATCTCCCATTATGTATTATATTCTCCCAAAGTTGCGAAATGGTTCAGGTTTATATGGATCGCACTGTATAATTTATCTCCTTCAAATTTATATCTTACTGCACGATGAACAAAATGAAGAAATGATGCTCTAAAATGAGTGGAGAGGCCATGTAGCTTACGTTTTCCTTACATTCATCTTTCTGGATAAGGGAAAAGCTTCTCGCTCAGGGTGACTTATCTGGATAAGGTTTCACCGGTGTTTTTAATTATCTTGAAAAATTAATGTCGGGTAACCCTAAGCTCTAGGGACCCTGGGCTTATTTGAGCATCATTTCTCACATTTCAAACATCGTCATATATAACTTAACGTTATCTTTACCAGCATTCGCTGGAAACCTGGAGTAAACCTGAAAAATCCCATATGTCAGAAACCTCAGGAATCGTACACATAACCTTCAAAATGAAGGCCACAGAGACACCTTCTGAACAATCCCTTTCCTCTCCTTGCACTAAAAACAAATATATATTAATATCATGTCTGCAAATATTTACGTCAATTGAACTTGAAATTAATTTTAGAATAAACATTTGTAATAACGTAACTTTAAAAATATGAGAAGAATAATATCGTAACTTTATTTAGCAATCATAGCACACGTTTACTTCTCTCCTTCAGCTAAATGAAACTGCAACGCTGCCTACAGATATAAAATTGATACGTCAATGGATTCTTCTTTGCAAGAGTTTCACGGTCGGGAGTTCTCCCACAGATTGAAATTTTTCATCGTGCAGCACTTCACTTTATAACCTCGAATTCCCGCGAGAACTGGCGGTAACCAACCCATTAACCGTTTCATCTTTCGATGCAAAGTGAGCCAAATTGTTCATTAAATATCCCAAAACGAAGTCATTATCCTCCCTGCAAAACCTGCAACGTCTTTGCTAAGTGAATAGCAGTTTCCACTTAATGAAGGTTATTTCTGAAACCGATTGAAGCGTTCACACAAAGTACCAGTGCACCTACTTATGCGTAGATAAAAGATTAAAAATAAACCAAACAATTGCTCCGCAGGAAGCTTCCCGGGTTGCAATGTGTAGGGTTTGATTCCTCTCAACTGTTCCCTCTAACATTCTTTTTCATATGTTTCCGTAAATAATAACAAAGTTTTGTTAACAATGCCGTCAAATAATAGGATCATATCAGACCGATGGTGTACCGCAGTTTCACCCCTGTGTGGGGGGAGTCCCTTATCGTGTGTACAAACATGAGCCGAGTTTCAACCTCGAGTACAACCAGATGGCAGCATCTGATCAGAAGGGCCAATCAGGCCCATGCTGGGATATTCTCTCATCTGCATATCAAAATTTCCTCTCCACTAATTCAATTTCTTTTTGTTTACTTCGCGTCTTATTTCTCTAAAACTGATCAGAGTTACTGTTTATGGTGTAAAAGTATACAGCAGGTAATAGTAAACCGTGCCGTGATCGACAGTGGTTACACCGCTTGTCTTTCACCAAGGCGGCGTGGGTTTGATCCCAGACGACCACAAATTGAGATTTGTGGAGGGCTTGGTTTTCTCCGAGATCTCCGGTTTCCCACGCCATCATTCCACAAATGTCTCTATAATGTTTCCCTCCGTTCATTTCGTCCTCATTCTCATTTGCTTCTCTCTCATAAAAGGCATCTGACTTGAGCCATCTACGAGGCATGCCTCTCTGCGTGAGGGATACTTACTAAGCTTCCTCTTGTAGGAGTCCCTTGCCTTTACGGAGAGATTAAAAGGTCCATTGGGATTGAAATGACATTTCCTGCACATTTTGATACCAATTTAGTGTTAGGAGCCCATTACAAATATTTTAAAAATATTTTTGGAAATTCTGCTGCATCGGATCCTTATTTTCATCATTTCAGAAGAAAACTCATATCTTTTGAACCGATTGGGTTAAAAATATGCAATTTAGCTTATTTTATAGCGTAATTTACGCTGAAGTAGTTGGTAGCACTAATGCTAAATGGCCACTAACTGTGCGAGGGAAAAATAGTAAACATTGTAATTTTAAAAGTGAGTTTTTCTTTAATTATTGTTCTTTTTCATTTTTATATTCCCTTAAACTACACTTTTTGTTATAAAGGTATAGTTTTCTCAAAAACTATGAAAAGTAATTATTTAAATTTTCAATACATATCAAGCATATTATAATAGAATTGTGGACCTACTTATGTGTTAATCAGTGAAATATTTTCTTAAATTGCATTTTTATGGCAAATTAAAGCAAAAGCTGTTGATAAGGTAAAAAGTGGAACATTTGCATAATTAGATCTTATTTTTAAATAGATTTTCATACTTAAAACGTTGCCTGAAACAACTGCCATAATAAAATTTTGATATATTTAGTAGTTTTAGAGAAAATTGCATCTTAACTTAGCAGTTTTAACTTTGGTGGGATAGGTGCTTTAATCTCTCCTTAATGGGATATTCCGGGCTAATAAGAAAAGATAATAGGCTAAATTATGTGTTAATGGCTAGGCAGTTCAACTCCCATTCACGTAAGATTTTGTCGTTTCTATAGAGGTGTCCGTATGGATGTCAGCAATGGAATATGGGAAATATGGAGTCTGGTAGAGGTCGTTTTGAGACAGTCTATCTGGAAAGTAAAAAGGGAAGAATTTATGAGCTCATTAGCTCATTTCACTTGCAAGGGGTGTTTGCGTCGTTGTTACACTCCCTTGTGACGATAGTTCGTGATAATGCTTAGATTGATCGCTGATGTCATCCACATGATGGTGCTGAAGGCGTCGTCACCTCAAGCCTTCTGGTTCTTCGGGACGCTCTTACCTGCTGACGCTGTTGATCGCCTCCGTCATCCTCTCCGATGATGGTGAGAATGAAGATGCCCGCGGCTATTCTGGACGTTCTCCTAAATCTTACGGTATTAGGATTGGGTTACAAGCAATGATCTATTGAAGATAAGGTTTGTGTGGCTGGATCATTTGGGCGTAGAAGGAAACACAGTTTTCTTGTCTAGTGGCAATCAGATACTTTTCTTAGTCACAAATTATCACGCGACAAACTTTACGCGGACTTCTGCTTTATTGAGTATGATTTTGTCAGCGTATACTACAAAGCTCCACAATTCTCGCCCTACTACAAAAATTAACTTATTTTTATCCATGATATCCACGCCACTTAAGTGTAACTTGTAACACCGGCGAAATACAAGCTGCAAACTTTTCACGCTAACAGACGTGGCTTCTCCTCTACCTATACGGCAGCGACTGTGGAACATTCGGCGTGAACTTCTCGCACTAACAGACGTGGTTTCTCCTCCACGTACGCAACAGCAATTGAGTAAAATTCCCTTTTCTATATGTATTTTAACTGCGTCTACAAACCCCCTTCCTCCTTTCCTGTCGATGATAACCGCCGAAGTCACTTTTTATATTTTTGCGTGAAATATTTTTAAATTGATTGGTCGAGAGAATGCATATGGCGTCTTTTTTACTGGAATAAAATTCTTCCTAATTTTTTTTTTTTTTGGGGGGGGGGGATTCACCCCATTTCCCCTGTCAGAAATTTGCCTGAATACAGCACTTGCAACCCTGAAGATTTATTGCTCTTCTCGCCTTTTATTACCGGAGCAGAACACTTCCACTGACCGAGAGTCGGTTTCAAGTATGTCAGCATCCATACATACAAGTTTTTACAAGGAAAATAAATATCTTTAACATGTGGAAACATATGATCTCGTTTATACATAACACATAGTTGACAAATGTTTTAATTAACTTTTAACGTATGATTCATCATTAAGAGCAGAGATTATTGTTTCACACTGTGGTTGAAATACCTGCAAAACTTTCAGTAGTACATTGGCCAGTACAAGAAATGATTAAAAACTTAGATTACGGAAAGTCTATGCCCATTAAGTCCCACGTTTATTGACCGGAGACCAACAACTAGGAGGAGAACGTACTTCATAGATTTCCAAACAAAAGGCGATGAGTTTTTGACAGATTTCCAGTATTACAAATGTGAAAGAAATCTGGAATTGAGGAGTGACTACTTGGAAAAGTACATTATTGTAAGAGTATTTACAAACTATCAAAACGGCGCAAAATGTTGCATAAAGAAAGGGGAGTATGTTGAAAATTTCCAGAAAAGTATACGTTATTCGTCTCTCAAAAAATTAATGTTAAGTGATTTAAACATTTTTACTCGGAAAATTCACTGTTCCGCTCGTGGACAGCTGATTTGTTCCCTGACTTCTGGTCACGTGTGAATGTTGGAATGTTGTTCGATTCAATATTGCCCTGCTGTTTGTCCATTAAGTTCTGTTTGCATGAGGAACGAATTAGATTTGCCAGTTCGACTCGTTAGCGAGCAAGCATAAAGGACTAACAAACGGAGAGTTCATTTTAGTGTTATATATTGACCAACGAAGAATTGAGCCTGCCTCGGTAGCTTGTCTGCCTCACGTTCAAGAGGTCCTGAGCTCGAATCTTGGTCAGGGTAAGTTACTTGGATAAGGTTTTTCCGGGGTTCTCCCTTATCCTGAAAGATGAATGTCGGGTAACTCTAAGCTCTATGGACCCTGCTCAATTTCACTCATTCCATTCATCGTCCGATATGACTTAACGTTGGACGACGTAATATACAAAAAAAATGGTTTATTTATACACACTGGTTTGGAACAAACATCTCCCTTTTTAAATTTAACTTCTAAACGGAGATCTTTGGGAGCTTATTTCACGGGAGAAACTTGAACATTTTTAAAAGAATAACAACTCCTTTTATTTTAGATCACTTTAATTCTAAGTAAGAATTGACAGTTGTAATCTTTCATCCAGTTAAGTTCTAAAATAACAGCGTTTCTTATGTTTCAACTTCCAGAATTTCCTTCCTTTTTTACTTTAAAATAAAGTTTTCGATTTGTGTGAAACTCTGTGTCACATTAATAAATTACATTCTTTGTTCTTTCAACACTGAAATAAAGCATTTTAATCACCATTCGCAAAAGATACGTATATGTGAAGGCAAAGCGAATCCTCCTCAGTACAAATTAGAATGAAATCCGTACGAATTAAAAAGCAGCGCTCAAGCTTAACTGTTTCTCTTTTTTAGGATTAACATTACAAAGAAAACTTTTAACCGTATTTAACTTTCTATGGCTTATTACTTGTTCTGAAGCTCGCCTTCTTATGTTCGTCACTTGAAGAACGAAGTTCAAGCTTAGGCATTATTCTGACAAATTAACTTTTTTAACGTTTTTTCCCCTGTCTGTGCCACATGTCTGTGGTAGCTAATTGTAAGAATTTTAAAGAAATAATTGCTATTCCATCTAAAAATTAAAGCAGGTATTCCCCTGCCCTATTTATTTTTGAATTTATACAACTTGCTAAGCGACATAGTGACTTACGCCCTTTTTGAAGGACTTATAATGGATGATTTGCAGAATAGTCTATGCAGGAGGGGTGGACAACTCAGTGCGTAAGTGTTTTATGGGGCAAAAAGGAATCACTACGTATGTGGATTCCAACAACAACATAACCATACACAGAAAGCTGCAGTATAAGTTTAAACAAGTTTGCAAACTTTTATTCATTAGCGTACGTTAAAACACACCTTTAAAAACGCCCCTAAGGTAACATATATGTGTTCGAGGGTATTTACCAGGGCAATCCACACAAAGTGAAGACTGACCCCCCCCCCTCTCTAATGACCAGGGAGTTACTGAGCTGTCCCGCAACGGCGCCCAGCGCCTCCGTGGGGCTTTCCGTAGGGCAAGACCTAGAGACTAACAAGCCCCCCTCCTCTGGTCCTATGGACTCAAGACGGGATGGAAGTGAATACGCCACTTACGTGCGCCAACCCAAAGGGAAAGGCTACCTCGGTAGGGCCGCCTGGCGATCTAGCATACCTTCTACTAGCTATGCTGGCTAGTATGCGGGAATATTGAAGGCTTCCCTCAACCCCGTCCTGAGACGTACCCGATCTCCCACGGGTATCGGGAACCACTGCCCTCTCGAGTGCAACCCAATCTGAGCAACTCCCAATCAGGGAGGGGCTCGAATGTTCAGCCCGAGGTTCCTCTAGTAACGTCACAGGTACCACGAGTGCTAGGGGTCCACAGCGCTCGCACCACAGCAGCTGAAGGGGACGGATCTCCTACCCTACGGAGCCCCTAAGGGGACACTTTAGCCCAGAGGTTCTACTCCCATTAGTCCTGAACCCGTAGGAACTGGACCCGGGCCTCCTTCAACCAGGGAGTATCCGAGCTGTCCCAAAGGGTGCTCGGCGTCCTCCGAGGTGCTTTCCATAGAGACCTAGAGACTAACAAGCCCCCCCCCATCTGGTCCTTTGGACTCAAGACGGGATGGAAGTGGATACGCCACTTACGCGCGTCAACACTCAAGGTGAAGACTACCGAAAAGCCTCGGTGGGGCCGCCTGGTGATCTAGCACACCTTCTACTAGCTTTGCAGGCTAGTACCCGGGAGACTTAATGGCTTCCCTCAACCCCGTCCGAAGACGTACCCGATTCCCACGGGTTTCGGGAACACATTGCCCTCTCGAGTCCATCCCAATCCGAACAACTCCCGAGGGAGGGGCTCGGCTGTTCGGCCCTAGGTTCCTCTAGTAACGTCAGAGGTACCACGAGTGCTAAGGGTCCGCAGCGCCCGCACTTTGGCAGCTGAAAGGGACGGATCCCTTCCCCTACGGGACCCCTAAGGGGACAACCTGTCGCATGCACCAGTTGATAATAACATTGAAACTCAAAATGGCAGATCCATACAGTGGGACAGATTGGATTTAAATCTTCAGCCAACAGGTGTTTTCGTTGTACAGCCACGTCAAAAAATGCTAAGATTTAGGTCGATTGTTTTCGCTTGTCATAAATTACGGCAGAGTTTAGCTCATACAGTTACTGTAATGATGGATGCAGTTTTTTAGTTCAGTAAAAACTACCGAAGCAAGCTCTAAAACTGTAGGAAGCTGCAAAAAGCGCGTGAAGATCCGAGGTGGGGGTGTGAGGTTTGATATTACATATTCGTATACAAACTGCCCTCGCAAGGTAGCATTGCTTAAAAGGTATTATACAGGTTACTTCACCACTCTGCTCCTGCAAGTTGGGTTCAAACATTTCGTGTACAGCTTATAAATTATATTACCCTTAATTTTACTTCTTGTGGTTTATAATTTGATATTACAAGATAACACTTTTATAAAACTATAAATGATCATGAAAAACAAAAATTACCATGTTTTGCACTGAAAGATAGATAACAATTTATAGTTTGTAGTAGATATTTTATTATGGTCGGTATTGTACTTGACCCATACAATCAAGTTTCAAGCACGTCAGAAATGCAAAGTGCCTTTAGCTATTTGTGCCTGCGTCAATGCTTGGCGAGAATGAATGCTTCATTATCTAGGTCGTTTCGAGCGTCTACTGCGTTGATGTAATACACACTATTTGACAATTTATTTTTCTGTTTTACCGAGAACTTAACACAATCATAACTTCTTTGTCAGTAGAAGAAGTGAAACATAATATTTATTCATGCAACAAAAGTTATTAGAATAAATGCCGTTGACATCCTTCTAAAATGAAGGCTAACTACGTAACATGATTTACAACACCAGATAGGGTATAGGTTATAAATGCCCACAAAGCTAAGCATGATCTCTAATTATCTGATTATCATTCTTTGTGTAGGCTCACAGGTGAGCCAGTAACAATAATAAATAAATTAGTAACTAAAATACATATAATGAAGACTAGAAGAAAGAAAAAGGTCAAAACAGTGTGACGTCTTTTGGAACCTAATCTTTGCATCACAGTATTTCCGCAACTAACCCACTGCGCCAGATGCCACGTATTCTCTGTCGCTCTTTGGGAAAGCATTCGTTTATCACCGTATCAGTATTGCTTATATATGCATGAAAAACCATATTAAATTATGCTTTACACAGCTAATTGGTCCTCATTCAGGGCTGTACTTCATGCTGGGTGCGTATATTATCGGACTGTACAGTTTTGGGTATGACACTAATAGAAAGCCAGGAAAGCTTCAGGTCATAATGTAGGAAGTTTTGTATCTGTTGATGGGGATTCTAATTTAGTTTTCTTTTGTAATAGGTAAGTATCGCTGCCAGCAAGTCTTAAATACATCATATATTAGTAAGTATATTATTATTACTATTGTTATTACTATTATTATTGCTATTATTACTATTACTACTACTACTACTACTACTATTATTATTATTATTATTATTATTATTATTATTATTATTATTATTATTATTATTATTATTATTATTATTATTATTATTATTATTATTATTATTATTATTATTATTACTATAACTTAGATAACACACTACACTGCACCTTCTGCTCGTTGAATTTTGAAAATAAGCTAGTGAAATTCTTAAGACAATGCATTCCTTTTTGGGACTTCCTTCAGTTAATTCTTCTTTGCATGTATTGCCCTTGATATTTCACAGGTTTTACACATATTTTTCTTTTCAAGTGAATCTGTATATACAGGGGACGTTACATCGCCGGATGGAAAATAATGCTATAACAGTCCTTACGGAGTACCTAATATCTTCGGAGGTAAAATAAACCTTCAATCAAGATTCGAATTCTGGACCTCTTTAGTGTAAGGCTGATATAATGCTACTATTAATCCTTGGTTTCTCATTACACTTAAGCACGGATAAATTTATAAGGTGTTCAAGCTGAAAGAATGTTTCTGTATAGTTGTAAATTTATCCTTCTAACGTGGTTTTAGATGTAATACATGTAAAAGATGAATTAATACTTTTGACATGTGTAATATTTCTAGCTTCCATAACATTTTCAATATTAATTTTTAACTTACAGGTTAGTTCTTCTAATAAAATTACTATACACAATAGGTACTCAACACTTCAAAAATGCAGGTTATGAAGAAAATGATTTAAGGAAACGATTAATTAAAACATAGGTTTTATATTAACAGATTAAATAGATAAATTGTTAATTTCCGTTCCATTCAAAATTCGCTATTTTTCAAAAGTTAATAACTTAATATTCTAAACTGAGTATAGTTTTTAAAAGAATATGGTCACTTTCCTTTTTTATAATTTACAGAAGGACTTAAAAAGTTTTAAACAATTCTTATTTAAAATGTACTGTACAGAGAATTTTGAGTACGTTAAAATGCTGAAAAACATTTAAGATAAAACTAGGTTTGAAGTTGGCATGCTTATTAGTAAAACATATGACTTGCTCTTTAATACGTCAGCTGATTAGTAGTTTTAGTTAAATGGGCAACGGAAATCAAGATAAGTTTTCTTAAATTTTTATGATTAATATTATTTTTATTGGAATGATAGAGCCAGACTGAAAAATTCAGTGTCATAGCCGGGATTTGAACCACGGATCTCCTGGTTTCCATCCAGCCGCTCTAACCACTGAGCTAGGCACGTTGACCGTAGTAGCTCAATGGTTAGAGCGGCTGGACGGAAATCAGAAGATCTATGGTTCAAATCCCGGCTATGGCATTAAATTTTTCAGTCTGGCTCTATCTTTCCATACTTTAGCCTACACGCGGTCAGTGTGAAAGAACAATTTCCATTATTTTTATTCATTTATTTATTTATTTATTTTTCTTCATTCATCCAATTATTTATTTATTTTTTATTCAGTCATCCATTTATTATTTCGTTCATTCATTTATTTCTCATTTATATCCTACAAGGTTGTCATATCAGACGATGAATAAAACGGGTGAAATGATATTCAAATGAGCTCAGGATCTTTAGAGATTAGATGCACTTGATATTTATCTTACAGAATAACCCTGGATTTTTTTCCCATATAGGTAACTAGCTCTCTCCGAGATTTGAACTCGGGGCTACTGAACGCAGGGCAGAGATGCTACCACCATGCTACAGAGGCGAGCATTCGTTATTGTGAAAAAAAAATATAATTTAGCTTTTTTAAACTTTTGGACAAATTTTACCGATATATTGCCTTAAACAACTTCTTTATTTCTACCTATCTTTGTATAAAATGTAATTTTCGGCGTGGAACACACTCTTATAATTAATATTGATATGCAGTACAGAATACTGAATGGAGAATGAACGCTGGAATTCTCAAGTAGATATCGATGTTTCTTGTGAACGGATAGAAGCAATAAGCAACTCATCTCCTTCTCTCAATGAAAACAGGAAGAAAGTTAACTGCAGGAAACAGAAGAAGCAAGACGATTTCCTGTAAATAATCTTGCCATCGGCACTTAAGCGTATTGTTTTGTTTGCATGAGATAAGTTCGTGTGTTTATCATCAGTTAGCTCTTTAAGCCTCTTCCCTTTCCTCCCCTCTTCTGAACATCACATCGTTATTTTAGCTGCTATCATTTCCAGAGCAAATGGGAAAAGACTCGACTCAACAAAACAAGAATAAAATAAATAAGACGAGGAATAGGCACTGCCAGGATAAAAGCGAAAAATCAATATTTACGGCAGACGGCTAAGATGAGAAACAATAGAGAAGAAAACTTGTTTTGACCGAGGAAAGAGTTATTTTCATTGCTGGAGCACAGCGAGCCATGGCTGCCATATTTATTACTGACTGCAGATGAGGTTAAATCCAACAGCAGCAGCATCCGAGAGTACTCGCAATACGAGAAGGCAAAACATACAATAAATCTCTTACATAGAAAGGCGTGCAAATTATTACACTTAGATATCTGTTTATTTTCAATACTGCGTACTTACATGATTAGAGAAAGTATTGCTATCAATCCATGATGTCATATTAATGGCCTTGAAGGTGTTAAAAATTATCGAAAGGAGTGCATGGGCGTACGTGTTTGATCGCCTTAACTAACCGAGAAACGACATCTGGATAAGTAACAATTTGACAGTTATATTCAACATTCTCCAAAAATGCAAAATCCCTATTCCCCAAACCATTACCTGGAATTAGAAAAGTGATTTCCTACAAAATTGGTTCCTAATATTATATTTCCCTCCTTCAAAGCCTGCTGGTAGCGTTTCTGCCTCACATTAAAGAGGTCCTGAGTTCGAATGTCGGTCAGGGTGAGTTATCTGCATGAGATTTCTTCATGGTTTTCTCTTATCTAAAAAGACGAATGTCTGGTAACTCTAAGCCCTACGGACCCTGAATTCATTTGAACATCATTGCATTTAACGTCCGATGTGTCCTAACTTTGGAGGCTTTCCCTCATGCTGAAAGATGAATGCCTGATTAACTCTAATCTCTAGGAATACTCGACTCATTTGAATATCATTTCACTCATCGTCCGATATGACTTACCATTGAAGTATTTCCTTATACTGAAAGACGAATGCTCTAAGCTCTATGTGCCCTGGACTCATTTAACATCATTTCATTCATCGTCCGATATGATTAACGTTCGAGATTTTTACTTATTCTTGAAGATGGATGTCTGGTAACTCTAAGCTCTTTGGACCCTTGGTTCATTTGAGCATCGTTTCACCCATTTTTTTGCTTTCATTGTCCAAATGGCATACTTTGAAGAACCTTAAAAATGAATTAAAATACAGTAAGTATCAAATATATGCCAATCACTTTGGCTGGGTAGCTATACTGCTCATCTCTCATCACGGTTTCTAGGGTTCGAGTTCAGGGAACCTTATGTGGGATTCGTAGTGGACAAAGCGGTGTCTTGACGGTTTCTCCCGCCATTCATTTCCCCAGACTTTCGGATACAGAATTTGTCTGCTTCTGGACAGGCATTTGACCCTAGCGCCTCTTGTAAGCCTGGGAATGTATAAGTTTCACATATGAAGAGGACAAACAAAGGAATAAAGTAAGTTTAAGGTAGCATTTGTATTACAAATGTAGTGCACTGCGGGTATCTAGTACTCGCTTCTGAAATTATAAGAAGTACGTCGGGCCGAACATTTCGAAGTACTCGCCTAAGGGAAAAGTTCGGTTTAGGTAGGACTCGACGGGCATTGGTGCCCGATACCCATGGATATTGGGCATCTTTGGCTGGTACGGCCACCCAGACGGTGTTAAAGGATGCCTTAAAATTCACTGGTACTAGCCTGGAGAGCTAGTAGCATGTTGTCCCAGATCACTGGCGGCCTTGGTTTGACGCGCCTTAGTAGAGTATCCACTTCCACACAAATATGAAGGGAGCCCTTTAGAATCAAGGAACTGCCCTACGGAAACCGCAGGGAGTTTCCATTCCCGGGTAAACCTCGAGCCTATTGTATATAACTTTAACTTTCTCGGATTATCTGTGAAGTCCTCTTCGTTCTAAATTACTTTTTCATAAGCTACGGACAAAATAAACGTATTTCGTGCATCATAATTATGTCGGAAATTTTCTATGAAGAAAAGCATTTTGAAGAATTGCTTGTTATTACACTGAAAAAAAAAGGTAGAAGGTGTGTTTCGTTCATCACCAGCCATCTTTCTCCCGACTGTCACATAATCATAAGTCTTACAGCTTAACTTAGCCACTAATGAGAGAAACACGGATGACTTCAGGAACTGCATTCTGGAACACATGTAATGTGTAGTATTTAGAACACCAGAGTGGATATGCTGACCTACATAAAAGTCGTGGATATGCGAAATTGGTATAATCAAGCAGCTGTTAAAGGGAAACAGCCTACTGAAAATAGCAAAAGTGGATGAATTGTACTTCAAGCATTTACACTTTACTCACGTCACAGTTAAATACTCCAGAAAAGCACAGGAGCTTTACTTTTGAAAGCTTTATGTACTGTAGAGCACGTGATGCTAATCCTCTAACCATAAAATAATGTGATAAAAAAGAAACAGGCAAATAAAAGCACCTAGGTCAATGGACATCGTATTTCTCAGTGCACGTTTGGTATTTCTGTTTTTAGATACGTGTATAAGTGTTGCAAATTTGTCCAACAACTAAATGTGTTGTATTTTAAAGAAAAAAAGTAGACATACAATTTTAACTTAAAGAGTAAAGACATGTCTAACGAGCCGGAGGATCAAGCAGTTTTGTCTATGGTCCACATTCGGGAGGCACAGGATCGATTCCCATGACTGACCTACCTGACACGTGGGTTTTTCGTATGGTTTGCTGGGTCGCCAGGTGAATGGTGGGTAGGTTAATAACAATCCCCGAATTTCCTCGCCCTCATATCATCTCCATCATCATTTCATGTCGTCTCTCATCTGGTGGCCCCATTCAGGGTAGAAGTGTCGGTGGGTGTCTCAGCGGTGTTGTGACTCCTTGGGTCGGCCGCTCTCTATCTCCTCTCGCCCCATTCTTCTTCCTGGAGGTGCCTCCCTTGGGGTTTAGGTACAATAAACCACAGGTTTCGGTGCCGAATCCTCTCCGCAGTCATTTTAATCCTAAAGGCGTATCTTTACCTTTTGTTTAATATCATGGCCAAAAGATTCTTTCAGATAAAGCAAATTGCTTGGTGTCAAATTCAGGCCTTATGGAGGGTGGTCCAATGGTTCCTAGCCAAATGATGCAATCAGATGAGTTTATTTGGTGTGTGTGACGGCATAAACCTCACACAATTGAGTGTTTCTCAAAGTAAAAAAACAACAAAAAACGCTGATCCGACTTCACAGTTGGTAGGTCATTCAGTTGTTTTGAGAATTCCAACGCTCTAAAAATAGGAATCCACAGTTGAACAATCTGTCAAAACTGTACCTGCTTCCTAATGAATGGAGGAGTGATTGCGTATGCTCAAAATTGTAAACAAAATGTGTAAAGTATAGTTCGTAGTATTTATAGACACATTTTGGAGAAGTATTCAGGATATATGTAGTTGAGGGACTTCTGAAACTCCTTAAGAGGCAGAATGGCTGAACAAGTTCTCGCTTCTCTCGAGTTACTACAAAATCGGCTTTGGTAGGTGGAAAGAACCAGTACGCCCACCTCTTCAGAGTAGGCGGTCAGCTTCAGGAGGTCCCAAGTTTGAATATCGGTCACGGCGAAGTATGTGGATTCGTTTTTTTTTTTTCAGGTATTTCCCTTCTCCTGAAAGATGAATGTCGCGTATCGAAGCTTTATGATCCCTGGGCTGATTTCAACTAATTTTACCTATTTCATTCATCGTCCGATGTAACTTAACTTTGACGGATATAAATTTAAAAATGAGGGATAGGTAAAATGCTGTATCTCCCAGATAAAAGCAGACTTTTTCCAGATCTCCCACATTCTTTAGCGAGCTAAACACTGGTTGAAGGAAATATTCATGTTTGAACCAAAGACCTTCACTTGCAAGCAGGGGAGACGGCTCTTTATACAATATTCCTAGTGATAGAGCATGGGTCCGTTATCACTTACGGTGCTTGACTGCACAAATCCTATTATCAGACTGTACAAGGCTGTACAAAGCTAGAGATGCGATCTGAAATCCCTAGCATCTCTGCCACGTGTTACCTGAGTGTGCTGTCTAATACCGTCATCAATCAAGCATTAGCAGAGGGCAAAATCTCACAACCAATGTTATACTATGACACAAGGGACTGTAGGGTTAATGGAGTATTGCAATTGGACTCTATAGCTCAAAGGCTTGTTGCTCTGAACTGCAAGCAAATCCTGTACCAAAACTGGCGTTCCTATACCAACACAATTTTCTGTTCCCAATCTTCATGGAAAATTGGGTGGAATTGTCAACTAACAAGGTAAAATTTTGACTTTTATGTTTTCACATTCTTCTCTGTTGTTTAGGTAATGTGATCCTAGAATTTTATTTTAAATACCACTCCAAAAAGCTCTTGACATTTAATAATATGTCCACGTTACCCCACCCTCTCTGTCTCAGGTCTACTTTGACTTAACAGGGACTTTTGGTCACAGACATAGTTAGTATGTCTGTATGATTTACCAATGGTCAGCATACACTCTTACTTACACCAACTTTCTGAAATAGGCAACTCATCTATGAAGCTTTTCAAAATCAGGAACAACAAATCTTTTCTTATTATTAAAGTTTGGAGGCCTGTGCCTTTTACTAGCTATGCTGCACATGGACTGTGCTGTTATAGCCTGACCATGAAAACTGCGAGGGGAAACAAAACAGTGGTATTATACCACACTTTGACCTTGCGTCTACATACACTTGCAAAGGCTATGCTTCACTAGTTCGCAGACTTCGACGTTTGCACATTTGATGGCCGTGCTGTCCATTTTGACATCACCATTATCATGATCATGATCATCATCATCATCATCATCATCATCATCATCATCATCACCATTGACTTTTCCTTGATGTTATCTATTTAATATTTGACTAATCTTGCCTTTTAGCTATTACCATTTTAGATCAAATATGTCAGGAATTATGATTAAATGACGAAGAACGAACAATCGACTCTCACCAAGGTGACCCGGATTCGATCCCAGATGACCGCAGAGCGAGATTTGTGGTGGACAACCCAGCTCTGGTGCGGATTTTTTCGGGGATCTCCAGTTCCCCGCCGTAATTCCACCAATTGCTCCATTATCATTTTCCTATCACTCATACTATCATCCATTCCTCTCAACTTCACACCAGATATCGGGCTGATCATCCATTCTGGGTTCTCTATGGGATCCAGAGCTTCGGTTCCTCAACCCGACATTAAGCGATAAACGAACAGGAATCCCCACCACGGTAAGTGGTGCTACTACGAAAAGTTAAAGAACAAGATTAAGAACCTTTATTAGAGTCTAATTAATTCCTATAATATTATGGGAAATTCTTTCTGAAGAGAAAAGAAAACGTTGCACTTGTATGCGACAAATTTATCTTTAAAAGTCATTTACTCATATTTCTAAACATATGCAACAGATTCCGAGTTTAAAGCCATTAAAGTAGAAATTTTACATATTAGTATCATCATTATCATCTTCATTACTATTATTAAAAGATCCATAAATCGATTTAACTTTAGAATTCATACAGTATTTTCATGAAATGAATAAAACTGGAATGAGTGCAAATTTTTAAGCTATAGATCTCCTGGTTAAGCACAAAATTATCTTATCAAGAAAACACGGATAGAACCAAACTTAATTTGGTTTCTTGGATAGTGGATAGCCTAGCAAAGCAATCAAGTACCCGTGGGAACAGTTTTGAAAATACTATTTAACCAAATATAATTATATTAAAAGACCACGAGATTCCTGAAGCCAGGAAACAAATATCGAACTTCTAAAAATGTATAAGTGTGATTTGTCAAACATTATCAAAACATTTCATCTATGACCCTACTCTTATTGTAAAACTGGGTCATTAAATGCATCATTTAAATGAGTGAAAGCCTAATAAGAACAACAGTGATTATTTATCAAATAAACCGTAGAAAGATGATGTATAATAGCCTATAAAAGTTATTTATTTAAAAGTTACTATCAAACTAATATTAAAAAATTCCGCCGATGTTTTGCGTAATGCAAACTAAAAATTTAATCTTTGGGTTTCTTAAAAAATTATAGAACCAGTGCCTTAATATAAAATACTTCTACAGGTGTAAGATTTAAGAGCGAAAGTGTTTATATTGTCACCGATCGCATTTTTCTTTGTGTTGGAGCAACGACAAACAAGTTTAGGAGCGTGCGCTGGAAAGAGACAAATAGTGGTGCGAGTGCTGAGCGCTTGCTGAGAGAGAGAGAGACAAACAGAGAGTAAGTGACGGAGTGATGTCTGGATTCTTCCGTCCTTCTCTTGCCGCCGCGAAAGTCCTTAAAACTTCGGCGGCTTTCTAGAACAATGACTGGAGGTATAGAAGCCCACAAAGTGTTAGTTGCTAGTCAGCTACTGTGTTGCTAATTGAGTTGCAGCTGTGCAATGTGAGAGTTTTGTGAGGTTATTAAACTGTCTGCAGTGAATTATTTTATTTGTTTATGTGTGGCTGGAGTAAAGAGATGACCTTGAAGACTGTTGTGTATGTCACGTCAGTTTTACTGTGGAAAGGGGTGCACAGAGTTATTGTTTAATGCAATAAGGAATGTTTTAAATTTCTGCAAACAAGACTTAAATATATGAACCCACAAGGTCACAATATAAAGAAAAATAATATAAGCTCAGAGGCAGAGATTTACAAATCTTTAAAATATTGTATAGGTATAAAAATATACGGAGCTGAAGTAGAAGTTGTGTGGTGTTTAATAACATTAAAATTCTAGTTAATAATTTTGATTATTTTTACATTTTTCTTACACATATGTATTTAATTATAACAGTGTAAAATAAAATACATCGAACAATTAGAATCTAGTTATTCTTCTGCTTCAAACATTAAACCTCCAAATGCATGTTGAGCGTTCCAAATATGTATTTCATTGGGAGATACATCGCTTTTTGGACCTTCCGAATTTTCATTTTCTGTTTCCTTTGGGTCTGCAATATAATTTTTTTTCTTTTGTCGTTTCTCGTTCATTTTATCTCTTATGTCTGTTATCAACTATCTTTTCATTTATGTTAAAATCTGTAATTGATTTCCCATATCATCATTCTGTATTCTGTCACTTCTAGTGGCTCGCAAAACTGATGTTAAACATCTCATTTCTGCCGCCTGTAATCAGCTTTTATCTTTGCTTGTCGTTGTCCAATCAGAGCTATTGGAATTGTATTAGTTTTATAGACTTTCGTTATTTTATCCTTTCTTACTTTAATTTTTAAAGTTTTCTCAATTCTCCCACAAATTTTTGAAAAACTTTCAACATTAGTTCCAACATCTACTTCTTTAATGTGTGATACTGTAGCTTAACGGAGAGTTCCTTGAAATCTGTGGATTTAGTTTTATTTTATTTTTTTACGTCGTCAAAACTGTAATTAAGAATTATTGTGGCTATGTGGGTTCAAAAAATTAAAGTCTAATTTGCAGAAATTCAGAATGCTCCTTATTTCCGAGGAAAAACACTTTTGTATAGCCCTTTGCAGCACGATGATGTAACACACCACCACAGTCTCTCCTGGCTTCATCACACGTAAATAGATAAAATAATTCACTTTAAAATGACTACGAGATGATCAGTTCTCAACTCGGTACAGTTGAAGTGTCCACACACTGCACTAAAACTCCAATCACTGACTCGCAGCTCCGCTCTAACTCTATTATTTATAACCGAACCATCGTTTCTAGAAAGTTACCGAAGCTTCACAGTCTTTCACGATGCAGCGAGAAGTTCCAGATAATCTCCGTCTCATTCCCTCTAGGCAAAATTTCAGCGAGTGCGCGTGCGGGCGTGGCTTGGGCCCTATCTGTCTCTTTCACTCCCCGCTTCTCTCTCGCCAAATAAGTGCCTAGTGACATTAATTAGCTCCAATAATGTTGTTCAATTATCATAGACGATTACTTGGTCATCTGCATATAGGAGTGCCGTTACAAAGTTGTTGTGAGTAATAACAAAAGTTTTATTTAAAATATTTAGCCGCTATTTCCATTCTCGAATTGCATTGTCTAAATATAGGTTAAATAGATTGGATGCTCACTCCGATATTAATACCAGCTGTCTTAAAATTCGCATTTTTAGTTTTCACATATATTTGTACCCTTATATATTTCTTTAAATATTTCAATAATATGATTTCGTATTCCTTTGACAGTTATTATCTCCCACAGTTTTTATGTTTACTTTATTAAATGCCTTTATAAAGCCTATAAATATTATATAATTTGGGCAATTTAACTCTCTCCCTTTCTCTATTATGCATTTAGTAGTGAAAATATTATCTGTGCATAATCTTCCTATTCAAAATCCTGTCTGTTCTTCTAAAAGTATTGTTTCAACTATGTTAAAGAGGTTTTGATGTAAATGTTCTGTATATAACTTGAAGTACTCCTTGACAGGCTAATTTCTCTATAATATTCGACTTAGTTTTATCTCTTTTTTTAAATATGGGCACGATTAGTGATGTTTTCCATTCTTCGTTTTTTTTTTTTTTTTTTTTTTTTTGCCGGCAGTTTATATTCCATTCCTTCATTTCAGCAATTCACAAATAAAATCGTTTTCAGGAAAGCTATTACCATCTTTGATTCTACTTCATTACTGTTTAATTTATGGAGTTGAAACAGAAAGGGCGAGATCCACCAACTGTCATTGCTTTTAGCCCTTCTAAGCCAGAAGCGCCATCTCCAGTTGGATTCAGTGAATGCGGCAGCATTATGAACCCTATTGACGCTTATATCCCCCACATATATTGCATATTTTATATAGTGCACAGTTGTACTCGACAATGGTAACAAAAGTGTAGCGTGTTCCAAATCTCTCGCTTTGAATACAAAATACGTACTGAGATTTACATTTTGTCATTGTGCTCCGCTAACAAAGCCAGATAACGAACATAATACTATGGACAAGTGATGTGTGACAGGAATGTAATGGAGCCAAGTGTAACGAGATTATTGCCAATGTGAAATATGATACCATAATAATGTCAGTTTGCAAATGTATGCACCAAAATGAATGATCTACATCTCGTAGACGGAAAAGAAAATGAATTGCAACTGTTGAGAAAAAGGAAGGAAAATGGACAGTCAAATATAGAGGACCTAGTGGGATCGGAAGTCCGCCGTTCAAATCCCGTGGGCTAATAATCTCACTGAGGAATTTTTCATAATGTATCTTTGTCACCAAAGCAAATACGGGATCGGGAACGTATTTATAATATCTGGACCCCATGATTTGCCTTGGCAAAAAAAAAAAAAAAAAAAAAAAAAAAAAAAAAAAAAAAAAAAAAAAAAAACTGTATTATCATTTACACTTACATCTTTTCATAGATAATAAAAGCAGGTAACGTGGAAAATGCTCTAAAGGCACGTTTATAACCACAGGTACATTTTTCTGAGACCATGTCCGTAGAAATATTAAAGAATTGAATTATATTTCATTTTTTATGCTTTTCTATAAAAATATAATTCTTTTCAAGTTTTTAAACCTTGCCTTAGTACTATATAGTCACCTGTTATTCATTCATTGTTGTTTGTATTTTAATTTACGTCCTCCAACATTAATGCCCGATTTCACCAACAGATGTTAAAATCGACGTTAACAAATGTAAAGTAACAAATGTCAGAGCGCTAACACTACTGTTAAATTTCTTGCATTTCACCAACCTGTTTTCTGAAAATGTTAACAAACACGAGTTTACGCCAAGAAACATGCAACTAATACAGCTATAGAAGGCTATGGGTGAGTCGTATTATTTTCTGAACGTACTGCGATGCACTTTTGTTTTCATTTTCGTCTGCACAGTGCACACAGCTGAAAAAAATGGCGGGTGAACAAAATGGTAAACAAAAGCCGTGGAACAAATTTCTCGATGGAGAAGCAATTGTTAATTCAATTGGTGACGAAGTATAAGGATATCGTGGAAAACAAGAGGACGGATGCGGTGAAAGTAAAATAGAAAGTTGTCACGTGGGAAAATACTGGAAATGAATTTTATTCAAATGCACGTGTCTCTACTAACAAGCACCAAACAACTTCATCAGTATTACGTAAATTTAAAACGAGGTGTGAAGAAGGACAAGTGGCCTAACGTTTCAAGACGGGAGGTGGACAATGTATTATCCACATAATTCAGTGAATTATAAAATTGCGAAGTTATTATTACTTGAAGCAAAGGCAAGATCGCCATATTCCTTTCGATGCGTGTTCTAACTCAGTATTATGTAAATTTAAAACGAGGAGCGAAGAACAAGTGACTTGAACGTTTCAAGACCGGAGGTGGACAGTGACAGTTATAATTCAGTGAATTATAAAAGCCGAAGTTATTATTACTTGAAGCAAAGGCAAGATCGCCATAATCCTTTCGATGTATGTTCTAACCTCTGCTGTACTTTCGCAGTAACCTTCATAGCAACCTGTTTCGACAGTCTATACCTATGTAGAAAATGTTATTCTGATAGCTCCTCGAAATCATTTCTCCTCATAGGCCGTATTCTATAACGAATGCTATTTAGACGGTCTTAAATATAGCAAATCGACACCAGTAGCTGCGTTTATGCCCGCCATCTTGACTATTTACAATTGTTAAGCACTTAACAACAGAAATTTGACTTGTTAGTTTAACAAGAGATTTAAGACGATTGTTAAGCTAACACTTGTTGGTGAAAAGAAATTTTTGTTTTAACTATTGCTGAACTCGTGTTAAGTCTTAACATCTGTTGGTGAAATCGGGCATAAGTCAAATTAAACGATGGATGAAATGGGTGAAATTATGCTGCAATGAGACCAGGGACCATAGAGCTTAGAGTTATCTGACATTCATCTTTCAAGATAAGAGAAAAACTTTACCCAGATAAACCATTCTGGCCAAGATTCCAACTTAGGACCTCTTGAACGTGAGGCAGACACGCTAAACCTGCGCTAAAGAGGCGGGCACCTTCTTTGTTGTTAACTAATATTCATAACCTGCACATTAGTAAATTATATGCTTTTATTCTAATTGCACTCCCGCCCTATATTCTATCTTTTCTTCCTTGTGCACCTCTCCTGTAGTTCTCCTAAAACCACAGCTACAGTTGCCTAACACTAAATCCTTCGTGAGTACGTGCCGAATCAAGATGGCATGGCACAGAAATGAGATTTGGAAGGCTCAGTGCCACACTCAGAGCTACTACATAAAGGAAAACTATTAATAGATTTGACTGTCACTTACGGGGGCATCAAATAATAATTTGGGGTTTTGGGTCAAATATGTGATCTGATTTCATCAATAAAACATTCATATAATGTCACTCTACGCTTGTTTTATTCTCAGGTATATTTAAACAGGAGAATAACATCTATTTTCTTCGTTCCTTAAAACTTGATCAGAATATTATGAAATTAGAATATAAGCTTCTTAGTACGTTTATAATTTTAATTATATTTGGTTAAGAATGGTTTGTTGAGTATTTACTTAATATTCAGAAAATCATGACGGTATATTAATTGTTTAAAGGAATAAACCTGAAGGTAGAAAAAATTCATATGCCGTTTGTTATTTATTTCGTAGGAAAAACCAGATTCAATTTTATTTGTTTATTTATTAAGAACTAGTCTACCAAATATTATGTTCAAGGATGAAAACTTGTGTGTAAGATGAAGTTAGTAACGCATAATAATTTCCGTAATTAAAAGTCAATAAATAGGAAATTAATTAGAGAAGAAGCTTCGAATTTTCCAGAGAGTATATTATTACTGAGACAAAAGATCATCCCAAATTTGGAAATCTTAATTTTGTAAGGTTGTTATTTAGAATTTTCCCCTCATTTTCCTTAAGCCTACTGTATTCCCTTATGGCTTCGTATCTAAGGGGCATATTTAACAAATGAATCTTTGCCAATTCTATCTCGTTTAATGTTAGGTAAATATGTGTTTAAAAGAACATTTTGTGCAGGGATCAAATTTTTAAAATGATGTAACACAATACCTCGCATCTGTATTACTACTACACATGTACTAAATTGGGATTTCTGTTTTGTTCGAAGTTGGCGATGCTAATAGGTTTGCAGTTAACGCGCTGACATTAATTAAATAACCGAGGACATCTCTGCGTCCACCAGAATCCGCAGTAATTGGCACGCGTAAAGTATCCATCCGCCTGCAGTACGCAACAATGTGAACTCGCAATTAATTGGATCCTGCATAGAAAAGAACAGTATGGTAACGAGGTTAGCAGATTGTGATGGTGTATGTCCTTGAAAACGCTTTCAAAAACGAGTGAAATATAGAAACAGAACCACTTCACGACAACACGCTGTGATCAGTCTCGTTGGCCTCCTTCTTGTTTCATGAAAACCACATTTCAATTTGATCTGTTGTCCCACATATTGGAACAGGATATATCAGAGTACCTTTGGTCTTCAAGTGTTAGTGAATCTGTTACGCCACATGACGCCAAGTGCTACATACCCTTGTTTAAGTGCAAGAAAAGGATATCGAAACTTAGGTAACACTTTTATTTTAGGGTTTTCAATATCAGATTGACATGAATTCCATTCTTGTAAAGTGAATTTTGAACTAAAATTTTTTCAATAAATAAAGTAATTCAACGAGTGCATAATTCTAGTCAAGGTACTATATGCGCACGATAAGTTGAGCGCTGGATTTAGGATGTGTTGCGGGCAGAAGGGAAGAATCGACAGCTAATGCTCTTTTGTTTCTGCATTGTCATCAACCTTGAAAAACACAGTTCAGCTAAATAGCGTGTAAGATAAGCGAAGATATGTGCCGCAGGTGAGAAATATGTGGACAAATAGTAAATTGAACTCGATCCGATAAGCTGTATATTTATATACTTACTATATATATAACATAAAAATAGAAAATTAATATTATGGCAGTTATAAATACTCATTCAATGTGTGATTCTTCGAGTCCGGTGTATCACTTTCATCGCTAGTATCCTCTGATGTGTTGACGATGATTTCATCAATTGCATTTTATATTATACCATCGTTTCTGCAATATTTCACTTCCAGCTCTTGGACCTTGTTGCAATGCATTGCGGTTACGGAAGATAATGCTCCTATAGCAAGTTTCCACAGATTTGGGGCCGACATATCACCAGTAACGTTGCATCCTCTGAAAATATTCCTTAGTTTTGCCCATGCCAGCTCAATTGTATTCAGATCACAGTTATACGGAGGTAGACCAATAATGTGTCCCCTTTCGAGAGCCATAACATGCACAACACACCTTTGTTGTAAACTGGTTAGCTAATTAATCTCCAGATTGATCAAAACGAAATATGGCGGACATGATAAAGCTGAGCGCATTAGCTACTAGATGTCAGTGTATAGCTATACACATTACCAGTTTCAAAGTTGTCATCTGTGTTTACGGAGTTAGACGAAACTTACCGAATGATGACTTGGAACCCGAGCGCTCAAGTTATCGCGTGCATACTTTAGGTGCTCATTCTCTTCCCCATGGTAGCTTTAAAAATTGTGGAAGTGACAGCGTCATCTTCTGAACCATTAAGTTCACAGGTGATTCAGATTTTTAGACTATCTATCAAACATTTGGTCCTTCGTGTAACCCTAGAGAAAAAAGATCAGATAGTGTCAAATCAGAAAATCTTGGTTAAAAGTGAAAGCTGCTAATAATTGTGTTGATTGTAATATTACGTTAATATTGACACATCGATGATGCAGGGCTTATTGTGCAGACGTTATACCACCACCACGGGGCTGCCTCGAAGGAGGATTGGGAGTACGGGAATCGCCTCACCTTGTTGTTTATTGGCTGACTGAACGGGGAAAGCATGGTTTTAAATACAGCCTGTAGCGGACGTCACGAATCCGGAAGCGAGTTCTATTACTGCAGAAAAAATCTTTCGAGAGGATTATAGCTCTAGAAGAATCTTCTGCATCCGAAATCTGTACAAAGTCGATGTGAGGTCCGTAGGACGACAGTACTAAAGAGTAGTAATGAGACCAGTATATTTAGTACTTTGAATTGAGTGCGGCTTTGTGAGGAGAACAAAGGTACCGTGGAGCAATTCAAGAATTATTCTGTCAATGAGTTGTACATATGTGTGTTAAGCTCCAGGGTGAGGTGTCGCAGGCCGTGCAACGGAGCAGGAAGCAGTTTGCAGGTCAGTAATTGCGGCTCCGATGTGAAGAAACTGTGGTCTGTGGAACCAGCAGTGAAGCAGTTTAAGAGTGAATATCGAAGTTGGGTTCAGAAGCGGCGTGTAGCTCCTTGTTAGAGATGGATCTTTGTGTAGGTCAGAAAGATTGAAGAACCACAAAGGGTGCGTACTACAGGAACCTAAAGGAACACTGTAGGGACTTTGTCGAAGTGGTTATAAGTTTGAAAGAGGGCGTGTTTGTAAGTTATCACTGCAGAAAATAAAGCAGTTTTAAGGTGAATTTTGCGTATTTGTCATAATATTAATCCCCACATTATAAGAATCGTTGTTTAAAACTCCTAAATTCGTTTATTAATAGATATTACATTATAGATTGTAGTGGGATTATCATTACAAGCCAGGTATGCCAGCAATAACCGCTATATATTGTGCCCTATGTGAAGAGCAGCACTCACTAATAAAGAATTTTACTTTGTTGTTTCACCTACTTACTCAATGAAAACCCCCGCTTTTAACTAGAATTCATTAAAGCAAACCAACAAAAACGAACAATCAGCTGCATGAATCAAAGTCATCAGTTCAATTGTAAATGTCAGCCCAATCTCTGTTATATCAGTAATTTCATAAGGGCTGAGCTCGGCTCTTTGAGCACCCGTGAAGAACGCAATAAAGAATGTTTATGCTGGCTCTGTTACAGTATGGACTCTTGACAACTTTGGCACAAACATAAACTGCCTTTGCAACGTCTTAGGAGGTGAAACTCGTACCTAACCAGTGATGTGATTAGAGCAACATTGAACTTTGGTATGCCCAGTCTAAAATTAAAAGCCACTGTCAGGAAAAAGAAACTATAACTGAAATCGTTCCAGTCATACAACTTAATTTGTACGCATATAGCTTCATTAACTATCTCGAGATAGATGAGAACTCAATCACGACATAACTTAAAGGCTATAAATAAAATTTGAGCTTTGCCGTTCAAAATTATCTGTCACAGCTATTTTTCTTATCTTCTACTTTTCTACACCTTTACACGTTCAAAATGTGCCACAGAAAATAAATCTTGTTCAACTTTATTATATAGCGAATCACTCCAAACTATACGTATTTTGGAGCGATTTTCCTTTAACCGTTATCATTGAGAGTATATAAATTAGAAGATATTACACATTAAAATTACTGAAATATGTTCCTTTCATAACATTTTATTTTGTCTGAAGAACTGAAACATTAATGGAAAATCATTTATAAAATTCTCTTCTAAAATACAAATAGACTTAGGAAGATATTTATATTTTAAAATCCCATATTAAGGAGAAATAACAATCGAGGAAAACAGTATTTTCAATTAATATATCATATTATTGTAAGTACTTCAAAATATCTCTCTTCTTATACAATATTATTTAATATCCCCTTTAATAAAGTTCATTACAACATAAATCGAAATAAATCAAGCAAAATGTTTTTATATTGGGGATATTAGATTATTTTGGCATTCAGGAACTTCAGTGCACATATTAGTAGAATGAGGTTAATTAGAGGTTTAGACAAGGCCTTATTACAAATACATTTTCATTATTGATATATGGAAATTAAAGAAACAATTGTGATGGAGGATCTACTGTCACATTTTAACCTCTTGTCTTCAATTTATTGAAGTATTGCAGAAACTAATAATGTTCCGTGGAGTAACAAGAACTATTTTGTACTCCGTGGACCCTCAACAGCTAAGAGTCAGAGGCTTAATCCCAAAAATGCTAATTTATATCTTTATGTGTTCGTAACATAAGATCCCATGTTGGTTAGCATGAAGTTTTTAAAACTGAGTTAGTACATACACAAATAATCAGTAACACAAAAGGTATCGTTTTAATATTAGTATAGATTAACCACACCTTCGGTAGAGCCATCATTTGATTAACACGTTTGCTTTTAATGGGCGCTGACGACCAAGCAGTTGAGCGCCCCTATATATCAATCATCATCATCATCATCATCATCATCATCATCATCATCACCATCATCATCATAATCATTTGATTAACAGGTGTGGCTATAAACAAACCAAGTCTTTAAGTAATGGAAATTCATACCTCATTTAAATGTTCAAATGCTTGAGAAACATTTAATCAGTCTGTCATAATATCTCAAAAAGTGGATTCATTACAGAATTGCACGCGTCTGAGATTAACATAATATTATTTAACTACAATGTGCATTTATTGAACAGAATCCTAAAATCGTAGCTGACGAGATAGGCTACAACGCGAAATGTAGTCAGCCGATTCTTCTACTCCGTTCATGACCCAACGACCTAAAATTGCAGTCGCCTCATAGATCAATGTGCTAAATAATCGAATAAGTTACTCGTAAAATTCATATAAAATTTACAATTATACAACGGCTCTATACAAGTTAGTCATTTTAAGACTGCCATTATCCAATTCACTCCGTAGCCTCGATTAAAGCTATAAAAAGCTAAAAAGAGATTAGAGAACTAAAACAGTTGGTGGGCAGAGATAGAAGGAATTGTGGAAAAAAAAATAGGAATGGGAGATATATGGAGATTAGAGGAAAGGAATACAAGCGGTTTGGGTAAATTGGTAAAATGCAGAATAGAAGATATAGAAAGGTAGGAAATATGGGCAAGTCTAGAAAATACGAAGTCATAAAATCTTACAAGCAAATAAAAAGAAATTGGGGACGAAAAGCATATTTAGATTGCTCCAATAGACAAGAGAGAGAAGGGCTAGCTTGGATGAGAACAGTAACATTATTCCTAAGAGGGATAAGAGGTAGGGAAAAAGGAATTTGTAAATTTTGTGGTGGAAAAGAAAGCATAGAGCACTATGTAACAGAATGGGAGGAGGCTGCAATATAGAGAAAAAAGGTTCAGGAGGAAACATGGGAGAAAGTGGAGAAGAGGATAGTAGCTATAAAATGTTAACAGAAAAGGAGGAAAAGAAGGTAAGAAGTATTGGTGAGTTGTATGGGCAAGAAATGTAAAGAAGATAAGAAATGAAGTTTGCGGCGGAGGAGGGGGAGAAAAGAGCTAATTAAGTGACAAAGAGGCATGGAGGTTATGAGCTACCTGGCAGAGCAGACGACCAGGGTGTCATGTAAGCCAAGGTAAAGACAAATAAATGTAGACTGAAGTTGAAAATTGTAAAATTCTGAAATATGCACAGTAACTAATTCATGCATAATTCAATTCATTTAGTTCATAATAATTGAGAAAAACGTTTCTCAGAATGAGGCGATAGTCAACCTTTTAAAGAGATTGGATTTCAAGCTCCACACTTCCTACTGAATTACAAGGTAATTGAGAATAAGCACTTCAAAGTCTTATGATACAGTTTTGTAAAATTTGAATCAATAGTTAGCCAATAGTAATGATAACGTACAAACAATTTTCAATATTGTACTTTATAATGAAATCTGTCTTTTCCTCGTGTGATTACAGATTATGCGATAATCTGTTCATTATGAATTCAAGTTACATATTAATCAAGCAAATTTCTTAAAAATGTATTTTAATCACAATCGCTGTAGCCATGTTTTTTTTTTCGGAAATAAATATAGCAAAACAAGTTCCATGTAAAGCTAGTTATAGGTACGGAAAATTTCATGAAAGTGTTCAAGAATACTTTCTTCAGTGAATTTTCTTTTGAATTTTTCACACACCACACTGATTTAAAATTCAAATCTTTGCACATTTTAAGAATTTGTGATTTAGCACTATTAGAAAAAAAACGTACTAGAGTATTATCACAAAATTTCAAGTAATAGCAATGAGTGTCTCTGAGCTTTAGTTGCATTAGAAAATATAAAAAGCAAATAAATAAATGATAAATCTGCATTTTCACGTAGATAAGTCTTAGTGTATCTCCTATGGTTCACAAGCTGTATATCAGTTTTGCACAGGTTCTTCACTTAAAATTCAAGTTATGAAAGTGATTATCGGTTAAGTTATCAGAGATGTAGTTTGTAATACAGTATCCATGGAACAACTTCTGTTAGACAAAGAAATCATTGATTTTCTTGGGAAATTCTCGTAGAATTTTGCATATTTTGCAAATTTACGGTGAATTTAATATTTAAGGAATGTTTTCGGGTCCTATGTTTTGTTTTTCACACACGGATGCACGATGTGCTTTTTCTAAAAATGTAGTTAGGTAAAATTTCAATATAGAATATTTCGATAATAGATAGTGGTACAATTCTGCGTAGATGTCAAATAAACTTATTGAATATCGATTAGTTATCAAAATTGCATTATTTGTACATCTAATACAATATTTCGATGTTGACGGTACACGTTTCGCCAAAATCTGCTTGCTGGCGTTTACGTTTGAGTGTTGAAGGAAGGCGGAAGTCGTTTGGGAGATTGAACAGGAAGGAAACGCTTGGCAAGTACAGAGGTAGCAAGAAGTGACTAGGAAACTCCAATTATACCCACCAGGAACATGGAAATTGCTACGTATTTCACGAGACACCTGGTGCCGATATGCAGTACTGTCATTAGGTTACGTTTATTCAGTTACCACATTCCGTAGCACGTTGTCTTACAGCGCCGTAATTCACATTGGTGAAGGGGGAAATGCGTTGGTTAACTTCTCCGATAAATTGTTGCAGGAAATGGAGCTAATTGTTGCCGTAAGCTGGGAGAACGATATCCTCTCCCCTTTTCATCTTCTTTTTTCGATATACTTGTGCAACACCTTAGTTGTGTTTAATCATTACCTCAGGTAGATATTCCTTAACTTTAATATTTGCCCTTCCACAGCTTCTTAAATTAAACTTCTTAGCTATACGCATTAAATTTATAAGAAGTTATATTTTATTTCTACCTAATCCTATTATTTGCTCCACAGTGTTCTCTTTTTTAATTTACATCCTCCAACGTTGTCATATCAAACGATGAACGAAATGGCTAAAATGATAATAAAATGAATCCAAGGGTCCATAGTACGCAAGAGTTAACCGATATTCATCTTTCAGGATAACGGAAAACCCGGGAGAAAGCCTCATGCAGATAACTCAACCTGACAGATTTTCGAACTCGGGAACTCTTTAACGTGAGGAAGGCACGCTACCATCTACGATGCAGAAGCGAGCTTTACAGTGGTCCATCATCAACTAACTGCCGAAATATTACAAATTACCATTACAACACTTACTCTGTATAATTCATTTCAACTAATAAATATTTGCGGAGATAGATCGCATCTTTGCAGGTTTTATTTAGTAACAGGCGAATACAATATTGCGACTAACGTAGCTAATTCTTTAGGAGGGAATCGCCACTTTAGAAGATACAAAGCAATAACATAGGATATGTCCGAAATATTAACTCCATGAAAAACATGAAATTTAAACATCATATTCAGTACTTAACCCACACTTTGTTTATGAGTAATACTGTTTCAAACAACACATGTGAGCTTTATATATATGCCCTTGGCGAAGATGTTTTTACCACCTCCACATCGTCATAACGCTCCCCTTTTAGCGTTTTTTTTTTATTCGTGGAAATGGGATAAAACGGCACGGGGCTAGTTCCGGCGAATGCGGAGCGTGGGGAAGGACAGACCAGCTCTGAGATGTCAAATAGTGGGTCAATCGTTAGGCCATGTGTGCTGGAGCGTTGTCGTGATGCAGAAACCAGTCACCTGATCGCCAAAGTTCCGGGCGTTTCCTCCTCTCATCCTCTCTCAGACGCCTTAAAACATCCAAGTAAAAGTGCTGGTTAACAGACAGACCATGGGGTACGAATTCCCGATGCACAATTCCACGAACATCAAAAAGAATAATGATCATGGCTTCACATTTCTCCTCACTTGCCTTGCTTTTATTGGTCTGGGAGAGTTGGGAGTCCTCTACTGGCTTGAAGCTTGCTTGGTTTCTGGGTCATACCCGTAACACCAACTCTCATCCCTTGTAATAACTTTCTTCAAAAAGTTTGGATCACGTGCAATCTCTGTTTTCAAGTCCTGACACACATTCATACGGATGGTTTTGTGCTCCTGTGTGAGAAGGCGCGGAACAAATTTAGCAGGAACACGTTTCATGTGCAAATCCTCCCTCAAAATCCGCTGGCACGAGCTCCAACTGATTCCTGTCGCTGCTGAAATTTGGTCGATCTTTTGGTGACGATTCTCGTTGATCTTTTGTGCGCACCTCTTCAATGTTCTCATTTCGCGATGTTGAAGGGCATCCAGAACGAGCTTAGTCTTCAACATACATCTCACCACGTTTAAAGCGCCCATACCACTCGAAAACCTCTGTCCTCCTCGAAAGCTTCCTGAAGCATTTGGTGTGTCTCCGTTGCAGTTTTTTCTAAGCAGGAAAGAAAATTTCACATACAATCTTTTATTTTAAAGTTGCCATAACGACTTCGCAGAGGTAACCCGCCAACAGTCAGAATATTAAACATGTGGTAGAGAAAATAATTAATATATTTATGATTACCTAAGCCATATGTAGAAGCTCCCATGTCAGATTCTATGATGTCAGAAGGAGTTAACTTAAATAAGGTAAATCTATATTTACATTTTAGAATTTCTCAAAGGATTTTGATCAGAAAGTGTGACACGCAATTTTATTTAATTGGTGGAAATTAATCGTTTCTTCACACTAGCCGTATATAGGTTAAGGAATTTGATAGAGTCAACCTGAGAAATTCAATGCCATGGATGGGATTTGAACCACGGATCTCCAGGAGGAAATTATTAATTTCCATCAATTAACTAAAATAATAAGAGTTAAATGATGAAGCCTGGGACTCAAGCACTTACAATAGTAAATCGCCACAAACGGTGTATCTCGAATGCGAGAGCGCCTAGTGATCTACCGGGGAAATATACGAGTTAAACGGAAAATTTAATATCGTGACGGCAAGTTGGCCATGGTAGCTCAATCGGTTAGAGTGACTGGACGGAAACCAGGAGATCCATGGTTTAAATCCCGGACATGGCATTGAATGTTTCCTGTTGACTCTATGACACACAATTTTAGTGATATTAAGTTAATTTAGATATAATAAATTGATGATATATCATGGAAATTCTAGACCTAGTGATAATATACAAAAAATGCCATGACTTCATCTAGTGGGTTAAGTGATATATTCTTTCTAGAATATTACTATTTTAGACTGTTTCCTCCCACGTTTCTAAGTAATCTAATTTCGATTATTAAGAGTTGCGAGTAAAGCAATATATCCTAGTCCTCAAAGGCTCAGTTCTATTAACTACAGGCTTATTTGGGTACTCCTTCCACTGAAGTAAGGGAAAAGCCTTGATAAATTTCTCTCAGACGTCTGATAGCCATAAAACGCTTGTACTTGTCTGGTACTTTCAACAGCTGTATCCGAAAGCAGGAGTGGGAAAAGATGCTTGTGACTACTCCAGGCAGAAACTTTGATATGGATTTACGTTTTGGCACAGCAGGTCATGGCGTGACCCATTCAGACACTCCTTATGCCGAGTCCAATTATTTTTTCCAATATTGGTGTTTCTCCCTCCGTCGAGGAACAATGTACCATTTCCGCCTGGAACTGCAACGTTGCAGAGAAAAGACTAAGAATGCACCTCACTCAGCACAACTACTCCTGATGTCACCTTCACTTCAAAATTATAATTTAACAGCTCACTTGCTTAAAGGAGAACTGAATTAAAATGCTGTCTACCTTATATTTTATAAGGTTCGGGAGTTGTACCTTCTCTGTTATTTTGGTGTAACAAAGGGAATCACGGGTTCGATTCTCAGTACCTGCATGGGGAGTTCCATTCATCGGGAGACGTAGTCTTGGGTGCACTCAAAATTGCTAGTTCCCATAGGAACCAACTAAGGAACTACTTGACTTAGAAATACAGGCCGCTGGTTATAAACGAGAGGGCACTGACCACGTCCCATCCTCTAGAACTGCACCCCACTTTTTTGGTGTTCCATGGAAGATAACCACTAAGAATAAAAATAGCAATAGAAAGTACTGTTGCATTAGGTTTCACTTTTCCAGTACCTGATATGTGTTATAACGTATGAAAGACAACACGATATAAATAAGAAAACAGAAATGTTGACATATTTGTGGAACAATGAGAGGAACACTAAAGAACAAAGTTAGAAAAGATGCGCAGCTAAGCTTTTATTCAGCAGTGGCACTAAGAGTGTTAATGTAACAATGTGATGCCTAGGTCCTTTAAAAAAAACAAAATAAAAAAATCAAGTAGCGGAAATGTACTTTGTACTGTCTGTGAAAGATTGTAGAAGACAATAAACACGTTAGAAATGAGAATATTAGTACATTGAGCCTATGCAGAAGACAATAAACACATTAGAAATGAGAATATGAGTACATTGTGACTATGCCCCCAAGTGGGGCACCCCCGGGAGGAAGGATGAGTCAAAGGAGACAGAGGGTGACTAACCGAAGGAGCCAGGACAGTACAGAGGGCAGGGTCCCCACAGTTTACTTAGAGATTTCCACCGACAGAGCAGGACAACGGAGAAAATGTTCAATGATGTCTACCCGAATGTCAGAAGACCCCGGCCTCTGTTACCCGGGAGCAATGGAAAACTCCGGGGGTCTTTCCTTGGGGCAATACCTTGAGTCTAAAAAGCCCACACCGCATCGCCAACAGCGTCAAGACGGTTGGAAGTGGATACGCCACTTACGCGCGTCAACCCTGTAGGGAAGACTACCGAAAACCTCGGTGGAGTCGCCTGCTGATCTAGCACACCTTCTACTGGCTCTGTAGGCTGGTACCTGGGACTTTTTAGGCAACCCTCTGCCCCCTCCGGGCGGTTGAAGACTGGCCGGAGGTACCCGATTGCCCGCGGGTTACGGGAACACACTGCCCCCTCGAGTCCAACCCAATCCGAACAACTCCCATTGAGGGAGGGACTCGAATGTTCGGCCCGAGGTTCCTGTAGTAACGTCAGAGGTACCACGAGTGCTAAGGGTCCGCAGCGCTCGCACTAAAGGAGCTTAAGGGGCCGGATCCCCTCCCCTACAAGTGGACAACGGACACGCTCCTCTACTGCGGGACGGCAACGAGCCCAGCAGCCGAGCTTTAATGGTTCCAGGCAGGCAATGCGAGCCCCAAAGGTCCCTGGCTGACGGTCACGAAATGGTCCCAGCAGAGGAGCGGAGACTGGATCAGGTAAATCAGCCACGGGAATTGAAACCGGGCCTCCTGAATGCGGGCCACAGACGAAATCGCCTGAGCCATCCAGCTCGGTATGGGTATATATGTGTAAGTATGACACTGGAATCCAAATTGAAACTTGTTTAATAATTGCTTCTTTATATGATATTCACGGAAATCGCGAAGTTGCCGACCAATGTGCACCAATCTATATTAACGTCCGAAGTTAGTATAGGGAACGTATCATATGCGATTACACGTGATTACCTATGTATGGCAAGAAACGATACTTCCTCCAGCAACGTCTTACTTCCTGGACGACCAGTCCAGCTTTCTCCGAGATTCTTCTCACGAAGTTGTGTTATTCACACAAATAATTCTCTAAACATGTGGTCCTTTTGTTACATTTGTTCGGGTGACAATTAAGGAAGGATCCAAGAAAGGCTCTTTACACAAGTGCCGCCCATCTGGTCCACCCACGAAATTGGTGTTCCTACTAGTGAACTGCTCACCCAACACCCAACATCTCTAATATATTACTATTCTTTATTTATTGAATCCCAAATTTTGGTATCAATATGTTGTGAACCAAAGTCCTGAGTATAACTCGCGTTTCATCCTCTACTGTTATTTAACAAGCGTCCTAATCGTTTAAAATTATCCCTAATGTAACTAATGGAACGTTACATCAGGCATTTCTTATGACGTTCAGTTGGATTTTAGGTATCCCACTTGTTGTTGCCAGTTTTTGGTATGAATACATAAACCAAAAATAATGTTGTAAAAAGTTCTCTTAATATTTCTTCATTACCTTGCAGTATCATTTACTTTTAGTGCCATGAACCGCCAACTGTTATTCGGCGTTTATTCATCTTTCTGAGTTATCCATACATCTCGAGGATGACAGAAGGAAGGCTTACCGAAGACGCGTTATCGTATGTCTAAACTCAGAGGATTTCATGATTTTATTAATTATGATACTACATAGTTCTACTAAATTTAACAGTTTTTTCTGGAATATCTTGCTCCTCAAGAAAAAAGGATTTTTAGCAGAACTTGGAATTGTATTTAGAATATAAATTTGACTTCGAAAAAGACTCTTTTTCCCAAAATGCCATTATTATTTAAGTATGCTCAATTTCCACGTTATATTTTTACAAAATAAACTTAAATTATGAATAGAATAAGTTCGTATTTACATAACATAGAAGCACTTGATTAACATGCTCTTTCATATGAGATTAAACATTTTTCTGTTTTATTCGTTTCTTTATTTTTACCTTTAATTCTGTTTCTTTTAAATGCTTCTTGCAGAATTGTCATAAATCTCATTTCTGCACTTTCGATTTTAAGTTCATTCTTTTGCGTCATAACTAGGTTTCCTTGCTTTAAACTATCATTTGGCTTTCCTTAGTTTGACTACAATGTAATTGTTTAATTATTCTGAAGTAATACCACACATAGGCTTTCACGGTCAGCGTCTTGTTCAATAAAAGATTCCGGGCTGTACGAAGAATACAAGGAGAACTTTTCTTCGCCACCGATGATGCTTGCCGCAGCTGCAAGCGAAACGTCTGGGAGAGAGATGAGGAAGCCCAGTGGACCACTGGGAATCTTCTACAGAAAATATTCTGAATTACCTGTTAATGCATACATATATTACATTACCAGTCATATTTCGATTTACATCCCACATCCCCGATATGCAAAAGTATTAACTGGTTCTAATGTTTGAAGCTTTATGACAATTTCAGCTCATCTATTACATATTCCGTCTATGGCCACCATTTGGTTTTACTATTGAGATTTGTTTCTAGAACTTCATACCATTTTTTAAATTTTCTTGCAAATTTTTTTTAGAGTCGGCCAAAAATAGTGATCTTTAGCAAAAATTATAGATTTATTTGACCTTAGCCAATCGCCATTCCTGAATAATTTTATGTAGTAATTTTCAAATAATATTGGTTACAATCCATACCTTTTACGAGACTAACTTTTAAGGACAATCTGTTTACTGTGTATTGGTATTATTATGGGATAATTTAACAATATTAATCTAAATGTAAGACTCATTATTTACATTCTTCCCGAAATTTCTTCCCATCTATTCTGATGCAATATTTTATAAACTAAACACATGCTAAATATCAGTACATTTATTGTTCTATGATTTTCTAAATCTGATAAAAATTCAGGTGCCCCAACTTTACGTAAATTCCACTACATCTCCAATCTTTCCTCTAGAATTACAAACCCGCATCGTAAACCGTGTAGGAACACGCAAAAGATTTTGATGCAGATCAACGGTGAGATAGCTGTGTGGTTTAGAGCAGACTAAGTTTGTTTGAGTTAACGAACAGTTTTATCTACAATGCACTCTGCGCTGAGGCTCATCACTTAGAATTCCATGGCAACAGAATCAATTATCTTTAAGATGGGTCTTAACCTACAACTTTTTCGCATAACTTCTCATCTAGCAGATGAAAGGACTCGAAGTGCCCAAGAATGGAAAATATTATAGAATCTATTCTTAGAAAAGTTTATTTTTTATGTATTTCATGATCCTTTTCGGAGATAGACATTTTATAGAAATAGTCTCTTTCCAAATTCCATTGCACGTGTAAGGAGCTCAGAGAAAAATGAATTAAATTAAGCTTTTAGGAGCGGGTGCTAATCATTAAATTCCACACTCTTTGCAAAATATTAAGAAGGATAACTGAAAAATAATAAAAAGTTTGTATATATACCTTTACGAATAGACTGAAGAAGTGTTTTATATGGCCCTAAGTTATGGAGTGCAGCACGTTGTGATAGCCTGATGGAAGATGCTGTAATTTTTGTTTCCAAGTCGGGACGTAGTTTTATGTTAAATAAATGATGCGTCTCTGGATGTCAAGACTTATGCTGTACTCAATTTATAAATTTATTATATTATCCAGGTAAATTTATGGAAATAATCATTTATTCCACACTAGCCGTGTGTAGGCTAAGGTTTGAACGGATACTGGGAAGAAACGATTATTTCCATCAATTTACTTGAATAGAAGAAGCTTGGGACTTAAGTACTTACAGAATAGTAAGTCCGCCACAAAAAGGTGAATGTCGCATAGCATATGAGAAACCCTAGTGGTCTACCGGGAAGCATACGAGTCAGTTGTATAATTTAATGTCATGTCGGCATGTTGGCCATAGTAGCTCAGTGGTTTAGAGCAACAGCATGGAGAGCGGAAGATCCGTGGTTCAAATCCCGGCTATGACATTGAATTTTTCAGTCTGGCTCTACTCATTGATTATATTAATTTCCCAGCCGGAGCACGAAGATTCTCTCCTCAGGTCGTTAGCTCGATCGATGTCTTTTTCTTAATTAAGTTAATTAATTAATTTTTGTGAAAAAAAATATTCGTATCTTTTCTTCTTTGTTACATTCTGCATTTAATTACGGAACATAGATAAAAATATATAACCCAATTTATATTAAATTCTCTCAAATAGAATTACTCTCATCTGCAATTATCAAACTTAATCTGATTAGGCTCCACTCAAGATTATTGACTTTTCTCCCCATAGCAACCGTACGTTTCTTTATACTCACATCACTTGTAGCAATTTTTATACACATCTTATTTATTTTTACGGGCGCCGGGGTAGCGCGGTGGTTTCGTTCGCGGCTCCCGTTCTAAGGGTCCCGAGTTCGATTCCCGGCTCTGGGGTTGGCGATTTTAAGTCGGCCCTATCCACGCCTTCACCTCTGTCTAGCACACGTGAAGTATCCCCTATGCCCAACGTGGTTCGGAGTCCACGGTAAAAACTGTAGGTCCTCTCACCTCACTGCCATCTTCACTATCACCCTATCATCGGAGGTAATGGACACCGCCCTCTGGGTGCCTCCACCTGAGAAATGGGTCCGGTCATCACTTGGTGGGGTGAGGTTACCCCGAAGGCCAAGGTTGCCATGTGGGGAGTGTTAGTAACTAACTAACTATTTATTTTTACAATTTCATTTCCTCAACTTAATAGAAATATTATATTTTAAAATATTATTTAAATGTTTTAAACTTTAAATAACATTACGAAACAAATAAATAGCATTGATTTTTCGGGAGCTAAATGTAAAAACAACTGACACACGACTGGTGCCACAAAATAGAACTTTACATGTTAGTGTAGCACTTTTTTTCGTCTATCCTATATGGTTAAAATTATACAAAATGCCTTTCAAATAAGGAAGGATTCTTAGGATTTTCATATACAATTTTTAATTGGGAATGTAAATTTATATTTTAAATATCTTACATAGATGATATGGTAATTTAAATAAATATTTATTTTCAAGAAAATGGAAAATTTGGAACTAAGAGAATTTCTTTCCAAATCGATTTCTTGCTTCTCGAAGTTCTTTATGATTCGGGCACTGACATTCTACATTTTATGTACAATGAAGTATGTCTTCTATATTTTTACAAGGTAAACAAGTAATACAGATAACAAAAACAATCACTATAAGCTGAGGCAATAACAGTTCTGTGTTGCCTGTAACAACCGCAAGTGTGAAAGTAACAGTTTCTTACTACAAAATTACGATGTTGACTAGAAAACATAGCTGGTGCCTGCACAGTAACATTATGCAGGGAAATAACCGTGTGTCAAATTTGGTGCGTTCAAAATTTCCATAAAAAAGGACAAAAAAGAAAGACGTAGCCGTCTGTGTGTTTCACCAGCAACAGTTTTCTCTGAAATACTATTTATTACAGCAGGAGTCATATGTGACAGAAAAAGAAATATACTTGAACCCGAAAAAGTGAAAATGCTAGTATTTTTTAACAAAAACCTATAAAAGTGGTATCTTATGTTTTTAAATATCTAATGTACAGTTAAAAAAAACACTAATTGGTTTTAAGGTTTGTCTCATTAAACATGTGCACCAATTTAATTTTATTAGCATTACACAGTTCTCCCAACAATGGATAACAGGCATGAGGACGAGTTTTCTCCAGGATCTCCGGTTTTCTCCACCATCTCATTCCACCGGTGCTCCATTATCATGTCATGTATCATCAGTGTCACATGTAGCAAAAGTGGGCGTTGAACACTACCCATTTCATAGAATAAGACCTGAAACTTTCCTGGCAACGTATATGTGCAATCCTTCTTGGGTAGCAAGCCAGATGAAAAGACGATTAGAAATCGACGTTTCATCAGAGTATTTATTAAATGTTATAACCGCAAATTAATCACTGGATATAACACAAATATAAACAAAGACAAAAGAATATCAATATTCGCATTACTGAACAAAAGACTTTTCAGTAAATTAAATGCCATGTCAGGATATGGCTAGAGTATAGGAAATTAATTGGGTCAAAGAAACGTAACTATTTAACTTGATTATCAATCTGTATAGATCTGTACTCTTTAAATCGACGGATTTCTATTTTAAGGTCAGCTTCCAAGAGGAGTTAAACTGAAATCCAGCATCACGATTAAGCCTGCTCCTCTCGGAGGAAATGACCAAAGCCTTCTTAACTCTCTCCTTTGTTTATATTTTTGTTATATTCAGTGATTCATTTGTGGTTATAACTTTTAATAAATACCCTGATGATGGGAGAGATGTACGTTCCCGAAACGTCGATTTCTAATCGTCTTTTCTCTGGCTTGCTTCCCTAAGAGAAATTTAACTACACATTTCATTTCGCCCAACATTCTACTTTGTATTGAAACTAGAAATTGAACTGACGGGATCGAGTATGCAAGTATCGGGTATCAAGAACAATATCGTAGAAAACTGTTATCACACATCCCAGAAATTTCATAATAGTCCCTTTTCTTCTTTTGTTTCCTAATGTCTTTGAATTGTTCCACGCGTTTCTTTGGAACTTATTAAGCTTTTTATCAAGTCTTTCTCTCCTTCATATGCAGGATCCCAGGTAATTAGAACTGCTATCTTTTAATATTATATTGTTATTAATAACTATTCTTGGTCTGCTGGAAACCTTCTTTCAAAAGCCATAACTTCATATTAATGTGTTTAGATTTCTAAATCCATGTGTTAGTGTCTATTGCGAATGTTAGTGCCTATTTACTTAAAATAATATCAGTCTGAGCGGCTCAGTTGTTAAGGCGCTGGGTTATTGATCCTGAGCTTGTGAGTTCAGATCAGGTCTAGACCAACGGCTTTTAAGTGTGTTGAAATGCGAAGGCACATTTCACTAAATTTACCGATGAAAAATATCTTCCACTGGACAAAATTCTGGCCTGACGGCGACGATGATATAATCTTGGAAACTGATAGCATCGTTAACAAACAGCATTATTAATTCTTGTACTGGAAATTAATTGTTCTTTCACACTGGCCGTGTGTAGGCTTAAGTATGGAAAGTTAGAGTCAGGCTGATAAATTCAATGCCATAGCCTGGATTTGAACCACGGATCTTCTGATTGCCATCCAGCCGCTCTAACCCTTTAGCTACTATGACCAACGTGCCGACATGACATTAAATTCTGCAACTGACTCGTATTTTTCCCGGTAAACCACTAGGAGTTCTCATAAACACATGAGACAACTACCTTAAAGGCGACTTACTATGCTATAAGTACTTTAAGGCCCGGGCTTTATAGTTAACTACTATTAGGTAAATTAATGGAAATTAATTGTTCTTCCACACCAGCCATGTGTAGGCTAAAGTATGGTAAGTTAATCAGACTGAAAAATGCAATGCCATAGCCGGGATTTGAACCACGGATCTTCTGGTTGCCATCCAGCCGCTCTAACCCTTTAGCTACTATGGCCAACGTGCCGACATGACATTAAATTCTGCAACTGACTCGTATTTTTCCCGGTAAACCACTAGGAGTTCTCATAAACACATGAGACAACTACCTTAAAGGCGACTTACTATGCTATAAGTACTTTAAGGCCCGGGCTTTATAGTTAACTACTATTAGGTAAATTGATGGAAATTAATTGTTCTTCCACACCAGCCATGTGTAGGCTAAAGTATGGAAAGTTAATCAGACTGAAAAATGCAATGTCATAGCCGGGATTTGAACCACGGATCTTCTGGTTCTAATCCCGGCTATGGCATTTAAATTTTCAGTCTGACTCTAACTTTCAAAATGTTTGTATTTCTAAATTATAATAAGAATGGATGAATAACACACACTTTACTCTCATAATAAGCATTACTTATACTGCACATACATGCTACTTGATTTATTAATGCAGTGACTTGCCGGTTGATTTTCTAGCCACTGTTTACGCCACCAATTAATGTAACGACTAGCTCATTTACTGCCCATATACAACTGACAGTGGCAAATAATTATTTCCATACGCGTTAATCTCTCTCTCCTGTTTAAATCAATGAATTTCACGCTTTCGCCTAATAAACAGAAACCAAGCTCTGGTTAACGGGCACTTCTATTGTTCACTTGTTGGAATTATTCATATTATTGCGTCACAAAAGATGGTGATAAAAAAACCGTTGTGTACATTCATTTATTCTTTTTCGTTAATGTAGGAGCTATTACTGGAGAGTTAAAACATGTTTTTGTAGTTAATGTGATGTGCAGCTTGAAAACGCTCCATTAATTTCCATGTGTTTTAAACATCAATGCCTCTAAAACTGTTTCTTTTAACCGTTACTCTCCGTACTGGCACTTAACTGTATCAGTCTATGTTCTCGTTTCTTCTTTACTTTCCTCTTACATGGATTAGGCTATTGACCTATTCCGATCTTACTTTGATCTTCCTATCGATCTGCTTCCTCTAGGTTTATATTTTAGCTCCCTTTTTGGTAGCGTGCTGCAGATGTTAGTGACCCCATACGGTCGCCTTTTGGATCTCTGGCTTTTGTAAAGGATGTGTTAGAAGCGCAAAGCACTGATCTTCGTGGTGCTGTGTAGGAGGCCTCTGCTGGTTGTTTTACAATACTGAGATTAAAGGGCGTTCATAGAAAACATATGTTACTATCAGCAGATACTTGTAGGAAGCAGAGATAAGAAATTTGCTCAATTTGACCCAAAAATTTGGTATTTGAATTTAACTGGAAATATGTTTGTGTTTGAATGTGAGTACTTAAGTGTACGGAGTGCACTTGTGTTAAAAATGTAATACCAACCCCAGAATTAATACAAGATGTAAATGAGTTGACATCGTTACTTTCAGAAATTCATCCCCCTCGAATGCCACATTTTATATCCTTAAACACTGAAGCCAAAACAGAAATGGAGCATAAATGTTTGATGTAGTTTATAATTAGTAAAGTTCCTAATTAATTTTTCTAGACCGGGCCTGGTAGAGTAGTTAGACCACTTGACTGTCACCAAGGAGGCCCGGATTCGACTGCAGGCAACCACGAAGTGAGAAGTGATGGACAACACGGCGCTGAGGCGGGTTTTCTCCGGTTCTTCAGGTTTTCCCCGCCATCATTCCACCAATTGTTCCATCTTTTTCTGTCATTCATTTCGCCTTCGTACTATCATCCACTTCTCCCGCTCTCATCCCAAGCGTTGGGCTGGTACCTCAACCCTGGTTACTCTATCAGGGTTAGTGCTTCGAATTCCCTTGCTCTAAGTAACCGGGCTAGTGGCATCCTGTCCCCTAACCCCGGCAACGGTGATGTAAGAGAGAGCACAATATTTTTCTAGCTAAAGCATAATGTTCGTTTTATGACGAACCAGAACGTGCGTACCTGAGTGTTTTACATTCTAAAACTCAATTGTTATATAGTTACACCAATGAGCGTTAGTAATTTTCATTACAGTGAGTACTAATCTTGTTTTAAGTTGTGATAAAAGAGATAGCATTGAGATATTCCTGACTTCTCTCGTCGCCATGACGTAATCCAGGAACAATAATCACACTGTAGGATTTCTATTTAAAAGATTAATAGCTTTTGTAACACCCACTTCCTCTTAGCCCGCCTCGGTAGCGTGATGGTAGAGTATTTGCCTCACGTTCAAGAGGTCCCGAGTTCGAATCTCATTCATTGTCCGATATGACATGACGTTGCAGGACGTAAAATTACCTCTCCCCCCCCCAAAAAAAACACTTCCTCTTAACCTTAAGCACGCCATCGCTAGCCAGCTAATGAAACAATGTCTAGGTAACTGCGACATAAATGCATTACCTACTTGTGATCACGGCCGGGTTACAAAGCGACCGCTCTGTTTAACGTTAATAACTGAAGTTTGAAGTTTTACAGTTATCCGATGCGATTTCTTCTCTAAATGTGCAGATATGCTGAAACAGATTAGGATGTGCATATACAGTATCGTATATTACCTACATTGCTACCGTTTATGGTCATTAAAGAGTAGCGAAATGGCTCGTGTGACGTCAATACCTGTATACGGCTATAGCAACGTAAAAGCTGGACGCGCTAGCAACAAATGTTATATGCTACATGAGCTCCGCTAACAGATTTTATATAGGATTCTACGCTTGGACGGGTTAGCATATTGTATAAGATATTTCGGTATGTTTGTTGTATTTAAATTAAGCTGTATATTACTTCAAGATTATTTTTTTGTTTTCCTTTTTAAGCACATTACTTTTTGTTTCATTTTGTAATTTACGTTCTCCAACGTAAATTCATATCGGACGATGAATGGAATGGGTGAAATGATGCTCACATGATCCCAGGGTCCATAGAGCTTAGAATTACCTGACATTCGTCTTTAAGGATAAGGGAAAAAAACCTTATCCAAGTAACTCACCCTGACCGAGATTCGAACTCGGGACCTCTTGAACGTGAGGCAGATACCCCGCCATCTACGCTACAGAGGCGGGCGAAGGCGTAGATTGAAGCACATTACGCTGTACATTACTTTCTCTACACATTCAACGAATTATTTTATGTATCTTATTCTTTTATATTTCATGTTAATCGAGATAAAATTTTGTGAAAATGATTTCATTGCATTTTTAATTGTAGACATGTGGTAATAAAGAAATGTATTTAGCTTAAGTGATAGTCAAATCCTTAAACCTGTTGACTATGTGATGGTTTTAAAATTGCATTCTTTTTTTCACGGAACAGCTGTATGATCGTTTACCATTCAAGGGAAATATATTCATTGGAAAATTCTGATCACTGACAAGGAATATCTTGGTTATGGCTAATTACACAAATACATATTTAATCTCAATTTTCAGCAGCAGGATCTATCTCTCAGGGCTTTAACAGTTATACTACAGTCATTCAGAATGAAGAGGATCTTGGAGACCATTCCCAGAAATTTCAAGATGCAAATTTCATTATCATGAAAATGTCTGAAGTGTGTGCTATTTAAACTAAAAGCATTAATCATCTTTGAGAATATTTTCTGAAACTTCAACATACAAAGGCTAATTATAAAACAACAATAATACTAATAATAATGCTAATAATAATAATAATAATAATAATAATAATAATGCTAATAATAATAATAATAATAATAATAATAATAATAATAATAATAATAATAATAATAATAATAATAATAATAATAATAATAATAATAATAATAATAATAATAATAATAATAATAATAATAATAATAATAATAATAATAATAATAATAATAATAATAATAATAATAATAATAATAATAATAATAATAATAATAATAATAATAATAATAATAATAATAATAATAATAATAATAATAATAATAATAATAATAATAATAATAATAATAATAATAATAATAATAATAATAATAATAATAATAATAATAATAATAATAATAATAATAATAATAATAATAATAATAATAATAATAATAATAATAATTTATTATGATTTATGGCGTAACAGCCCGCAAGAGAGCCAGAGCCTGCCAACCCGAATGCCGGCCTCACGCCCACATAATAATGCAGAGGTGAGCGATATTCCAACCGATAGGTGGAGCAGATTTGATCAGCATCACGGCACGCCAGCCGGAATGTTGGCTTTCTTCACCGGAATTCGCTAGTACCGTATCCTCAAATTCCTCATGCTGTTGAGTGGACACCGGTCCTATACGCTGGACTTAAAATCCCCATCCCCCCAGGGTAGGATCCAACCGGACGATTTCCGTGTCAAGGAACCAAAACACAAAGCTCCAGCCCAGTACAGTACGGCGCAGGACTAGAAGAGATTTTGAAGTGCGCGGGAATTCTAATTGTCAGAACATTTCCTTGAACATAAACATTTAATTGCATTTATCTTACAGATACCTGTAATAGAAACCATTGCTATGGAGAAATGACATAAGAAAACTTAAAGCGATAGTTGGAGCAACGAGTGGGATAAAGTAAACAAAATTCACTCGTTGCTCCGGTAACGGGTGCAATAAAGTAAGGAAATATATGGTGGTTGGTAACTACAAATTTACTATAATCTTTTAACAGAAACATCAAACATTTTTAGTCTTTAACTACATGAAAATGCACTTGTACATTACCATAGAAGTTAATACTTCCACATGTATTAGAAGTTACATGACCAGCATTTATATCACTGCAAAGAGGAACACTCGCCTCCACTTTTATACTGCCGGGATTGATTTTAGTCACCCATACCTTACCGTATTTTAAAACTAAAAGTATGTTGCAATAAATGCTTTATTCCTTAACTAATTTAATTTATTATATATGTTGTACAATCTTTAAGTGAACATTTATCATATATTAATTTATCGCATCTATAGCGTAAAATAATGTATGATCAAGTGGACAAACCTCTATTATCCACTCGTAAAACTTAAAACGCGTTGTACTCATGGATAAACTCTGTTTATTCAGTTGTGTACTAAATTACTATTTTCCCCAATATATAAAATGTAGATTTGAGGGTACACTTTGTGCAATTAGTTATTTCATCAAGTGTAGCAAGACATGATAAACAATTGTGCGTGCTAAGGATTATATTCTCTTTTCCAAGTTTAATTAATCACCGAAACATATGCTCGTCTCTATAGGTAGGTGGTAGTGTCTCTGCCTCACGTTCACAGTGTCCGGAGATCGAATCTAGGTCAGATTGATGATTTATCCGGAAAAGGTTCTTTCCTAGCCTTAAAGACGAATGTCATATAACTAACCTTCTTGGAATCTGGGTTCATTTGAGCAACAATACGCCCTTTCATTCACCTTTCTATGTGACAACGTTGGAGGACGTACAATAAAAAAAAATCCCATAACTATAATCCTTTGATATCTTAAAAACCTAAGTAATCCAACCAATCAAGTTGAAAGCTATGTTGCTTATCGTAATGAAAATATGCTTACTGTTAGAAAATTTTTTCTTGCCTCACCGTTTCTGGAAATGCAATCGAGCATCTTGTTAAGATGAAAGACATACTTCAGGCAATCCTCTGCGCGCACATTAGCTTTGATGTTGCTATTCCGAGGCATAGCCTCAGGCGGAGCGGTTACAAGTTAGAAACCACATACGGCTTCAGCAGAATTACATTGCCGGAGTAGGCTGTTACCTGTCATAACGGAATATGCACAGCCATTATCAAAATTACTGCCATGTTTGCTACTCACTTTATTAGCATAATGCGGTGCTGAACCCCTAGGTTAGGATATGAAAATCTAGTTTGCCAAACTAAGAATGACAAGGAATCTTCCCTTAGATATATATTCCATTGCATTTGTACAGATAACAGCAGCAATGAATTCATTTTAATGACATTTTAACGAATTATATTACAGCTATCAGTATTTGTTACACTAGGCGGTTATAACTTCGAAGCATATTAGTTTTATTTAACTTAAGTCCGATTTCACCAACAGATGTTAACACTTAACACGAGTTAAGCAATAGTTAAAACGAAAATTGCATTTCACCAACAAGTGTTAGCGTAATACTCGTGTTAAATCTCTTGTTAAGCTAACAAACCAAATTTCTGATGTTAAGTCCTTAACAATTGTAAATAGTCAAGATAGCGAGCATGAACCCAGCTGTTGATGTCGATTTGTTATATTTAAGACTGTCTAAATGGCATTCGTACTAGATTACGGCCTATGAGAAGAAATTATTTTCAGGAGCTATCACAAGAAAATTTTTACGGAGGTATACACTGTCAAAACATGTTGCTATGAAGGTTACTGCCGAAGTACAAGAGAGGTTAGAATATGCATCGAAAGGAATATGCCAATCTTGCCTTTGCTTCAAGTATTAATAACCTTGCGATTTTATAATTCACTGAATTATGTGGGTAATACATTGTCCACCTCCCGTCGCCACTTGTCCTTCGCACCTCGTTTTAAATTTACGTAACAATGAGTTAGCATGTGCACCGAAAGGAATATGGCAATCTCGCCTTTGCTTCAAGTATTAATAAATTTCCGATTTTATAATTCATTGAATTATGTGGATAATACACTGTCCACCTCCCGTCTTGATACGTTTAATTCACTTTTTTAAATTTACGTAATACTGACGAAGTTGTTTGGTGCTTCTAGTAGTGACACATGCATTTGAATAAAATTCGTTTCCAAAATTTTCCCGGTGACATCTTTCTCTTTTATATTCACCGCATCCGTCCACTTATTTTCCACGATATCCTTACACTTCGTCACCAATTCAATTAACAATTCTATCTCCATCCGTGAGAAATTTGTCTCATGGCTTCGTTTATGATTTTGTTCATCCGCCATTTTTCAGCTTGTGCAGACGAAAATGAAAACAAAAGCGCATCGCAGTACATTCAGAAAATAATACGACTCATCCATAGCCTTCTATAGCTGAGATATTTACAAGTTTCTTGGCGTTAACTCAGGTTTGTTAACATTTTCAGAAAACAGGTTGGTGAAATGCAAGAAATTTAACAGCTTTGTTAGCGCTGTGACAATTGTTATGTTACATTTGTTAACGTCGATTTTAACATCTGTTTGTGAAATTGGGCATTAAAGTCTTAATATACTCACCAAAAAGTTTGCAGAAATTTATAACAAATTATTGCTCAAGGTGTATTTCAGATATTAAAAAGAACTATTTGTTGAATTCGCCAACTAAAAAGTGTTGTTCTTAAGTTGGATGTTGCTATGCGAGCATGATGCTGTGCAAACATCCAGCCGAAAGCCGATTTCGGCCCAAACCGCTGCATCTATCTCCGGCGTAATTGTTGCACAGCATCTGTTATCCCATACCTTAATTGTTGCAGAACTCTGATCAGATTACTATACACAATGTTTATTACGTATCTCTATAAGAAAAGTTTAACGATGTCAAGTCGGGGCCTCTAGAAGGCCACTGAATAGGACCGGTCTCACCAATCCATCAATCAGGGAATCCTGCACAGCATCTTGAACTGGTAATGAAAAGTGTTTGGGTGCGGCTGACACAACCATTGACCTGGTATATAGCGTCATCTGTGATGGTTACAGTTTTTAAAAGGCTTTCTTTATCATAAATTTTGTTAAGCATTGATTTGCGAACTAAACACGGTTTACTAATCAAGGCTTCGCGGGTGACCAGCCGTGTCAAATTAATAAACGTCGAGCTTTCGGCCATTGTAAACTCCATGGCCTTTTGAGGATCTGATCTCAATTATACAATGGCCAGAAGCTCGACGTTTATTAATTTGACACGGCTGGTCACCCGCCAAGCCTTGATTAGTAATGCTTGCCGTGAAAGCTTCAAGTCTTACATAAACATGAAGATCTATACTCTTGTGTAACACACTTTGGATTGTTGACTTACGTATTTCAAGTCAGATATGAAAAAAGCTCGATTAGTTCCCGATCAGTTTCCAGACGAAATTATTCATTTATCTCAATTAAAAGGGAAGATATGATTCTGTGAATTTACTGCAACCTTCTTTAATTACCCTGTAGAAATAATTAGGTATTAATAATATAACAAATTAAATTAGCTAATTTTTATATTCTGTACTAAGTTGCTAAGGTAAGCAAAAGAACTATTGTATTCCACCCAAAATGTTATACCAATATTTCACAGGAAACACATATTTTGAGGTTCCTTGAATTCAAAAGTACATTTCAGAGAAATATTCGTCTATTTTGTGTGTTTTCCTTCGCCTATGAACCAAGAACCAAAGTTAATTAGAAAAATGCTCCCACAACAAACCTACCTTTAATTGGAAGTTTTACTTACTGTAATTTTATCAAAATACATACATACAAACCGTTTTATATCTTTTATTATTAAAAGAGGAATAAATTTATTTTGGGTGACATTTCGGTATCAGATTCTAGGGTAGAATAACTGAAGAACATGTTTCACATCCCACAATTTTACTCACAAACATTTATCCCTCACATCGTCCCATTCCAAACCTCATATCTACCAACAATCCAAGAACATCTAACCTTACTCCTATTATTAGTTTTACAAAATTGCAGCACATATTACTTACCTTGTTCATCAGTTGTAAATTTTACAGTTGATTTCCTTGATTATACTTTATGATTTTCTGTTACCATGTATTTTATTTTAAATGTTTTATCACTTTTATAATTAAACAGCATCTACAACATAGGTTACAAGTATTGCTCCGGGTAAGACTATCAGTACACATACACACACACACACACACACACACACACACACACACACACACACACACACACATACACACACACACACAGTTCATTATGATAGAGGAACTTCATGGGCTCATCTCTATATCTTACTATAATAATGCTATATTGGTAATTTTTATCAGTGGCCTGTAAAGCAGTGCTGTCAATCAGTCAATAAATATTGTAAGCGCAGTATCTGGCAGCGATTAGGACGTGGCAAATCAATTGAAGTCAGATAATTAAAAAAGAAGATAAATTAATAGAAATGCTTTGCTAAACTAATATAACAATCTTGTTATAATAATATGAAATTAGAATGGATAAAATAATGATTAAAATAGCAGTTGACTTAAAGAATAAGAAGGGAAGAATATAATTTAATATAACATATATACTAGCATCCGGGCAAGAAAGAGAAAATATTCTTGTAAAAATCTGTACACGTCGCAGAGACAGGAAGGATGGGCCGTTACCTTCTTTGTGCTAGTAAAAGTTCAATGTCTGAGAACTATTGTATTCTTTCAGCCAGGAATGTTTTAGCACAAAGGACATTCAAAATGCAGTTGAGCATGAAACGCTAAAGAGATTTACTTCGGTGATTTGGTAACGATGCATACCGTTAGAAATAACTCAAGGTAGGCGTTCCCCAACTCAGGGTGGGCGGAACGTCAGTGAGTCATATGAGTTTTGCAAACCAATGCAAAAATTCAAAATAAAATGAGAAACCAATAATAATGTAACATTTAAGAAGGGTGAGCTAGTTTGGTCATGTGATAAATTTAGAGAGGGGATCAGAATAAGGTTCAAACGGAATGGTGAAGTAAGAAAAACCTGACTTAAGAGTTGATACTAAGACAGGAAGGACGTGTTCATTTACATTAAGAAGAATAGCGAAGATTTAGACATAGGAAAGGTGGTCACCGATCCAAGTCGATAAACAAACATAGATTCAAGAATTAAACCAAATAATTCTACAACAAAGTATTATTAAAACGACTGAGTAGCCAACAACCACCAAAATGCATTTCCTACAACCATTCACCTGAGGACAAGAGAACTCATGGTTTCAATTAAGCTCCATTTAGAACCCAATTAATTTAACAATGGTATGCGGGTTTGCCGCAATATGAAAAAAAATTAAAATGGAATTCAAGTGTCTACAAAGTAAATCAATTCGTCCCATAAGACTTGATGTTGGAGAACGTAAATTTAAAATAAAAATACTAACACGCTTTCATATAAAGTTACTCCATAATAAAATGCAAAAAGAACTGTAATGTCTAAGCACATATAATCTTATAAAAACCAAGAACATCCAAATGGAGTTTAAACAAAGGCAGCTATAACTTGCATGCCGTGATACACAACAGTGTGAGAAATCTTGACAGATGCCATCCTTAAACACGGAGGTCAGCCCTTGGGTTTCCCCGAGGACAAAGCGTAACATATCACTGACTGGGATGTGCTAAATTTGTTGTCTGTCTTCACTCCGATGCGTCGGTCACGATACATCTGCTTCGTCTCAAGGGAAATAACATCTTGCGCCCGCAACACTTGCTTCGCCTTGCACTTATGACCTCATTTATACACTGTCAAATTTAGCCAAAATTACATCGTTCCTCGTACCGTCAAGATTCCACTGCCATATCAACGAACCATAACCCTCGTAAAATGACTTGTTATTCTAACCCATTCTAGTCCATTTTATAATTAGATTGACATCAAAAATCAAATCAATCTAGCGAGCTTTGGAAAAAATAGCAAAATACGTATATACATATCTTTTTTTAATTTTTATTTCAGTTGCTCAGCACAGTTGGTGCTATACAAATTGTGGAGCTATATACATACTATACATAATAAAATTAAAGTATACAGGGATATAGGATACTCATATTAGAGTCCTCAAGCAAACTGGTCTGATTAGTGTGAGTATAAATTAAATAACTTCTTCATTACAAAATAAATAAACATCATAGAAATAAAATTTCTTGTGGCAAGTGTGCCTTCAGTCTTGGTGCAGCATCAAGGCGACGTCCCAGTTGGAAGAATAGTACATATCCTTGGCCCCGCTATTAAGCGAACGCATGCTATAAATACGTAATTGTGTTTATTATGGAGTATTCCTGAATGTCCATATTTCACCGTGACATTAGGAAAGGTTTTCTGAGTATATTTATGCTCCTTACTATGTAAAATGATACGTTTAGGGTAACGTTAATGTCATGAATAACTGGATGCAGAAATACAGGTTGGCGCACGAAATGTCATACATTGAAAATGTTGATATAACTTTTAATAACCAAATCATGTCAATATTATCTTTTTACATTAATCATCAGAATGTGTATGCTCAGTGAGCGTGCAGTACATGCTCAATATGTCCACCTGGTTAACGTACCACCTCTTCGAGACGAACTGTGACGCTTCCGACCACTCTACGACATATGTCTTCTGTTATTCCCTGGCAAAGGTTGTGATAGCCACTCGCAGTTGCATTAGAGTGCGTGGTGTGTTGCGGTAGACTGTCTCCTTTAAATATCCGCATAAGAGATAATCACAGGGATTAGTATCCGAGCTGTGTGGTGGTGATATTGGACCGCCCTGTAAACGTTCAGGATGTCGATGGGACATCACACGGAGCCCGAAACGTTGGTGCAGGAAATCCAGAATAACGTTTGCTGTAGGTGGACGAGCTCCATCTTGCATAAGCCATTGAGTCTCCATTGGTAACCCTGTTGCATAAAGTTGCGAAAGAAAATTGTTCTGCGACATCTCCAAAAAGTGCGCACTGTTAACTGTGCAGTTGAAAAAGATTAGGCTAATGATTCCATGGCTGAATATGGCACTCCATACACTAACACTTTATCCGTAATTTTCAATCTCGTGAACAACACCAGGAGGTTCTTATGCCCAAAATCTGATATTCTGCCTATTCAAATGAACGTAAAGCTCATCAGAATGCCATGTGATATGAATCACGGCATCATCGTTTGCAAGAGCCGAAGTCGCAAACAGTAATCGCAGTACCTTGTCAAGTTCCGTAAGTTTGTGCGACACTGTCATTTTGTATGGGAATAATTTCGGCCGAAGCTCGTCTCGTGGATTTCCTGGGACTTCGTGTCAAAGCCACTCTCACAGTCTCGATATTATCTGGAGTACGGATTGTGTTGAGACGAGGTCACTTTTTCTCTAAAATATGGCTGTGAGCTTCAAATTGTGTGGTTTGTCTATAAACTGTCTGTCTGCAGGGGGCACCTCGTACGAAAATGAACACGAAAACATCGTTGCGTCTCTGCTACGCTCTTCATTTCCGCATAAAACAACACATTTTTCATGTTTTGTTCTAGGGTCAACCGAGCTTTGTCCGCCATTTTACTAAACTGAAGTGGTGGAATCACGCATGTGCGATATTGACAATCTATTGAACCATGTACGTACTACAGTTAATTGTCACATCATTCCAGCGTTAAAGTTAAAGTTAACCACTGGCGTGACAGTCCTTAGAGAGCCAAGGCCTACCAACCCAACTGCCAGCCTCACGCCCACTTACGCACGGCAGAGGTGGGCAATCATCCAACCGATACGGGGAGGAGATGTGGTCAGCATCTCGGCATCCCCCAGCCGGAATGTTCGTTTCCGTGCTTCAGCATAAGCTCCTCACTTTGCTGACGATACTAAGTGGGCACCGGTCTTATACCCGGGACCTGAAATCCCCACCACATTGGTGGTATCGAACCCGGGCCGCTTTCCGTGACCAGGGACAAAGGCATGCTGCCTTAGCCCGCTGCGCCACGGCGCAGGACCATTCCGGCGTTGCCAGCCCACAATTAACATATTTATTACACAATTTCAATGTATGACATTTCCTGCGCCACCCTGTATCAGTCTCATAATGTCTCTTCTGAAGTTTACAACTTTAAACTTAAATATCTCTGAAAGGGTTCCAACTTAACCATCTGTAAGGTACACCATTCTCCTACAAATAAATATTAAAACAAAATTAACTGCCATTTCTATTAAGTTTACCGATTTGTGGTCTTAGGATTACAAATAATCCATCCTTATATAAAAGTCTAACAAAGAGCTATAAAGTCACGTTGAATTTTTGCACTTTAGATGTGCACGAATTTCGAACTATGAGGTATAGGCATATCAAAAATATTGTTACCATTTCTTTTAATTATGGGTATTTAAAATATAATCCTGAATCTAGGATAATCATTTCAGTTGATATACTTGTAAAACCTGATTGTTGCTTTGTATTTATGATAACGTATTAGGAGTGTAATTAATATTTAATTTAATTCAGTATCGATCTCAGCTTGGATCACTTGTTACAATTTCATAACCGCATCATTCTGTCACTATTTTAAATGTAGGATGAGGTTGCCAGACATCTACGTCACATCTCCGTCGCATATACGTCATCAACTTTGCTTTAAACGAAAAGGATGATAATTGCAAGTGTCGTAAAAAGAATACTGCCACTTTTAACCGAGCCATTGCTAACAGTTGTCGCATTTTTCTCGGCGTTTACGAGGGTTTTACTGCACGAGAAAGTGTTTCCATTTCGTGATAAAAATGCTCGCGTAAATGTTTATGAAAGCATATACTAACGTGAAATATGCTTCAGAAGGCATTTCGTGTTCTCTAATGAAAGGATATTTGCTATTTAAAAAGTCCCAATAGAAAAAGTGGAACAATTAAACATTGTTATTTCCTCTCTAGCACCAAGGAGGATGGTCCTGAGGCTTGCGTTCTGGAGATCACATGTTCAGTTCTCGTGGGGTCAGTCTCTCTGACCCTCCGGTTTTTAATTGGTTTGCCTAAGCGAATACTGGGGTTATTCTTTTATACTATTGCCTGTCCGTTTCCTTTTATCATGTTTCTCTCTTCTTGTATTTGTGCCAGATTTTCGTTATTTCTGACCTATACGGTGTGTATATCTTCGTCCGATAATTTGCTGGTTCACCACCAGGTGTTAGTATTGCCGATTGCTTGTTAGTAAGCTACAGGTAGCTCCACTATTGTTACCTGGGGTCAGGTCCTGTTCTTTTCAAAACCACAAGATGAGTTTGGCACATTGAGCTGCGTGGAGCGCTTCCTAGTTAATCTTTTCTACACTTTAGATGCGTGTATGCGCAATGCAACTGGTTTTCACCTTTAGATTCTTTACTGTAATACTTTGTTGCAGCTCAATTATTTATACCTTATCTTTATGCTTTTCTTTTTATGGTGGTAAATTTAATGCAATTAATTATTAAACATGTAGTTATAAATGTTTACTAAGGAATCGGATGAAATTGTAATTATTCCTGCAGCAACATAAAAACACTAACAAAAATTCTGAAGTGTTAAAGAAGCGCCGAGATTAGAGTCTCGTGTATCCTGTTATTTGCAATCATTTGTTTATCATGCATTAGCGATGATGTCTGTGTATGCGGGTGTGGAAAATACGCAGGAAAATGCATATTAAAGCATACTTACTTCTCAAACAGCCAGGATATCTGTTATTGTTTCACTAGATAAAATGGGTCTTATTACTTGCCTGGTACCACATTCTTATTTTGAAGTCAGGTGTTTCAGGCTATAGCTTTTCTGAAGCTCGACCGATTCACGCTAATTGTTTGAGCTAGTCTCTTTATGATTCTCGAAGCGATCGGACTAAACTGACTCCAGTTTCATTTGTCTATATTCTTTTAAAGCTAATCCAGATTATTTCTTGTCCAACAGTAAACTCAAGCTTCGAATTTATAAACCACACATTTCATATGGTGTATCATAAGTGCTAGAAGAATAAGAGAACTCTTTTTCAACGAGAGAACCTGTTTGAGAAGTAGAGATTTAAATTTACACCTCTGCCTGAAACATTTTCCCATCTATTTTCAGTTGTCTTACTAGTAGAGAGACATTAATGTCAAATGACTGGAAAGGATCTATACTGCCATTGTATAAAATAAGATGTTGCATGGGGCAGAGATATGGGGAGTGGATGAAGCATGGGAAGACGTTTCAGATCTTTCTGTAAATATATTTTGGGCTTACCGGTAGCTTCACCTAATGGCGCAGCACAATTAGATTTGGGAAGACATTCAACAAGGGTTGAAATTGTCTCAAGGACATTGAAATATCTATACAGAGTTGTCAATTTGGAGGAAGGCAATATTATCAAGGAATGTTTTCTTTTGAAGATGAGAAGCAAATGGGGAGAGTCTTGGGCGCAAAAAGTAAGGGAACTGATGGTACAGATAGGTATGGGACATATTTGGAGAAACGAGGAGTATTATTACAGGGGCTTTTGGAAAGAGGTAAAATTAAGGCTGGAAGATTTAGATAGCCAAGTTATATTTACCAGTGTAAGGGAAAAAATATCATTGAGGACATATAGGGAAATAAAGACAGTGTGGAGGAGGGAGAAGTACATAGATGTGTGTCATAAGTGAGGGCGAGAAGGATTTGCCTGGGCAAGGACAGGAGTTAGAAATCTGAAAGGTATTAGATATGAAAAGGATACAGGGAAATGCCCAATGTGTGTAGAAGAGGATACAGATTGGCATAGTATACTTTATTGCAAACAAACAAAGATACGGAGAGAACAAATTTGGCAAAAAGTGGGACAGTTTTAGGGATGGGGGGAGGTATTAATAATAAAGAAAATATTATTGGTAAAAGGAGAAAAGAATGTAAGAAATATAGCTGAATATCTGGGGAAAGTTAGAGAGAAATGGTTATGATTGATAAAGAATACCTTACAATTAAGGGCTGGAAAACTATAACGAGGGATACAAGGGAGAGGATGGTCATCAATACACGAAAAACCAGGGATTATGTGTATTGAGACTGAGACTCGGGGCAAGCAGTCATGAAGAGTATGCTAAATATGAATAAGTCATTTTGTTATTGTGTGAAAGAAATGTTACAAATGTCAATGTATCAATGAAAATTAACGTAGAAGAAAGATGAGAAATACATTCAAATACTAGTAGAGAAGACCCACGAATATATTACCACATATTTTAATGGCCCTATATGATCCTATTGACCCTATTCATCTTTAGTATATTATCTGTTATGGAAAAGAAGTTTTGCTGGACGACTCTAGCACACTAGCTACCCCGATAGGATTCTGGCAATAGCCCATGACTTAAAAAATTCGACATATAAGATCCGTAAGAGCATACATAGATCGCGAAGTAAGAACATCTAATTTGATGAAGGTTTACAGCAAGTTCGTGCCTGGGCAATTAACTTTTGTATTTTCAGTTATCAAAAACCAATCTGAAGGGAATATGTGGCGTTGGCATAGACAGTCATATACATGTATAAAACACACACACACACACACACACACACACACACACACACACACACACACGCACGCACACACGCACGCACACACAGACAGACACCTATCCACCCCCACCCCACGCCACTCCCACGCTGCTTTCAGAGTTGCGATGAGCTGTTGTGGTCATCACAACTTTGGCATTCATAGGTTTAAACGCTGTAGACCAAAAGCGATTTCAGAAAGGTATTTCTATTTTCTGTGAAAGGAGACGTGGAAATAAACGTTTTATCATGCCACCCTTGGAAACTCCAAAACCGTGCAGATTCCTGAATGTCGCACTCATAAAATTCCAAATTAAAAGCGACAGAGACGGAAGGGGAGGTAATAAAGGACAAAAGGCGTCTCCAAATTGCGCTCCATGGGGATATGTACGGTTCGTGAGGCAATTAACAAGTACGCGAACTCCAACCTACAGCAGTAAACATGCCTGCCGCTTTAGCTGCGACTTTAACTCGAGGAAATAGTTTAAAGAAAATGTGACAGTGTCACTCAAATAAAAGTGCAGTTTTATCAAGTGCCAATTTATATATACGACCAGAAGATTAAAGTTCCTCTGTTTTTCCTTGAAATATTTTGCACAAGTATAGTTGAAGCTTGGATGAAATATATACAAAATTAATGTGATACGTACACCCAAATTCTCTAGCCATATGGAAGGGTAGAGCCAGGATGAAAAATTCAATGCCATAGCCGGGATTTGAACAACGGATCTTCTGGTTTCTGTCCAGCCACTCTATTTGAGCTACTATGGCCAACGTGCCAACATGGCATTAAATTCTCCAACTGACTAGTGTTTCTCCCGGTAAACCACTAGGAGTTGTCATAAACACATGACTTACTATGCTGTAAGTACTTTTAAGGCCCGTACTTTATAGTTCGGACCACTATTAGGTACAATTATAGGAAATTGTATGGAATTTTTCATTCTCGCTCTACCATTTCATATTGCGTCCTACACACGGCTAGTGTGAAGAACAATTAATTTCCATTAATTGTGCCTAATAGTGGTCCGAACTATTGTGTTACTCCTAGTGGTTTACCGGGAGAAACACGAGTCAGTTGGAGAATTTAATGTCATGTTGGCACGTTGGCCATAGTAGCTCAAATGGTTAGAGCGGCTGGACGGAAACCAGAAGATCCGTGGTTCAAATCCCGGCTATGACATTGAATTTTTCATTCTGTCTCTACCCTTTCATAGTGCATCCTACACACGGCTAGTGTGAAAGAACAATTAATTTCTGTAGCCATAGTTCAACTAAGTATTCCTAATTTTCCATATGCATGTTAACTTAGATAAGAATTTTTAAATATACTTTCATTCCATATTTCCTTGTAAGCCTTTTTAAAGGTTTAACGTTCTTTAGGGATACTGTCGCGAACCCGTATCTATGATCGCGCAGCTTGTTTACATAAAGGGAGCTGATAGGCGGGCACTGTGAAACCCAAGTGCCGGCAGACAAGATAACATGCAGATAAAGGTCTGCCGAAACAAACTGAGATAAATGGAAATTTCTAGTTACTTCTGGACTGATAGAGATAATCCAGTTTCTGATTTATTTTAGAACGATCTAGAAATTATCAGGAGATATATTAGCGATTGTGACACTCTAGCTGGAGAGTTGTAAACAGTAGTAGAGTTGCAAGTTGTGAAACAGTGTTGTGAACGAGAGACAGCTGCAAGTGTTATTGTAACGAGGGCTAATGATGTAATCTGCTATCACTGTTTGTTATTGTCATCGACCTTGGAAGGCTGTGTATATGTGATGTGATGTTGTTGCGTGAGAATTGAACAGTGTATCTCTACGAAAATAAAGGACATTTTTAAGTTCTGCAACTTGGCCTTTTAATTCTACGAACCCACAAAGTCACAATATATATAACTGAAAATTTGAAATCCTGAACTAATAACGTTAGCTTTTTAAGATTTATACCACAGATGTAACATAGAAAAAATATTATACTGCCAAATTTTATTAGTTTCAATATGATAGTTTGGAAAATATTGTCAAATTTATTCATTTTTTGTTACATCACCTAAAAAGTTACTTGCCACAAAATAACTTTAAATTTTAGTCTAATATATTAACAAAATGTTCCCAACACACCTATGTTCTGAATTTGCACTAGGTTTCTCTGCGTCTCAATAACTTTAGGCTCCAGAAATTTTTCAAGCTATGAATGTGGTTTTTTTGCCCAAAATTTGACATTTTTGTGTTTTGATGTAAAGAAAGTATCCTTAAAATGCACCTAAGAATAAAACCCAGGGCAATTTCTATTCACTATGTCTCTATGAATGTGTGTAGCAAGTTTCATTAGTCTAACATTAAAACTGCGACGCAAGGAGCATCTTAAATGATGAAAAATGATGAAACTTTCAACAGCGAGGAAACAAGGGTAAAGAATTAAAATGCATATCGTAACTTCCAAACTAAATTATAACATTTAAGAATGGCTTGCGGATTCTATCTAAGCATTCTTTGTATTCAGGAAGACTTGCACTATTTTACAGACAGAACAGAGGAAAAGGTGATCTTTTTAAAATGTTCATGAAATTTCTGTCCTTCATATCTTTAAGCTATTATGTCATATCAACAACGAATGAAATGGGTGAAATGATGCTATGATGATCCTCCGTTTTCTACAGAGCTCAGAGTTAATTAACGTCCCTCTCTCAGGATAAGGAAAATCGTTGGAAAAGTATCAATGTAACTCACCATAATCTACATTCAAACTCAGTAGTGAATGTGACACAGTCACGCAATCCCCAAACCACAGCTTCCTTGTAGGTACAATATAAGTAGGGAAGTATAGGAATGACGACTTCCCGTTTGAGTAGTAATGAAAAATTCAAAAGCATAAAGGTGAAATATATCAGAAATGGTTACTTTCAGGAAAAAATATGCACTTAAGCGACCTACAGCTTTTTGTTTAGTAAGATTTTCTGTATCGCTTAAGGTTTAAGAGTTATGTATAGTGTATTCAGAACGAAGTGGACTTCAGAAGCTATTCTCATAAAATCCAGGATATATAATTGTTGTCAGTGCGCCTAACAAGAACAATTCCTGCCCGCCTCGGTAGCGTGGATGTTAGCGCGTCTGCCTCACGTACAAGAGGTCCCGAGTTCCAATGTAAGTCAGGATACGGTTTTCTCCGGGGTTTTCCCTTATCCTGAAAGACCAATGCCCAGCACACGGGCCCACATTGCAAAGAGTGAGAAAAAGGACGTAACTATAGATCCAAACTTTTACAAACGTCCGCAATGATCCAGAGGAATGCAAAGGACCATATTTCGATCTCAGACATGTGTTCACCAGGACGGTGGTGCACGGCTTCCGTCCTAGTGTTTTACCAACAACGTGGATTCCACCATACACCGACCCAGTGCTCCTACAAGTTATGTGGCCTGTACTGCACAAAGTATCACCAAGTTGCCTGCGCTACTACCCAATGAGTAACTTTGTAAACAATCAGAACTTTCAGCGAACTATTGATATTGTGCACACATTTTATTTAATAATAAATAAAAATCTATGGGATATATCATGAAAATGTTTTAAAGGTATGGTATTTTAATTGAAATCTTCAGCTTAAAAATTATTAGCATGGCTTCCGTCAGCAAGGAAGTGAAGCTGGTGGTCCGTGTCGTAGGTTTACGACACATAAGAAGACTTCCATTCTGATAAAAAGGCCTCTGATAGAATGGAACGCTGAGAACCGCAGCAGTTGTAGGGTATTCATAAATAAAAATTTAATTTCAATTTAATCAAAATATTGACACAATTTTTGAAAAAAAATCAAAAGTATGCAAATATAGTTTGGAGTGGTGATAGTTTCTTATTTTCGTGAGGCATCCTGGGAAAATGTAGAACTTAAGTACAGTGTTTAACTTCATCCCAGAGAATCACATCAGCTACTCCTTAATCGCCTATCTTTTCCTCCATTTCACTTCCATACCAGGTTTCGAGTTAATATTCAGATATACTATCTGATCCAGCACTTGCCCGCTCCTCAATAGCTGAGGAACCCCAGGTATTTATTTGTATCTCTTGGAAGTTCAAGGGTAGCTCGAGAAAGAAGACCCATACTATTACATCGGCGTCCGCGCGGCCTTTAGAGAGATTACGTCGCCACTACTGTCTGTTGTGGAGAGCAAGTTACAGTTACGATGCTGGGTTGCCCGTAGAAGAAGTGAGCGTAGGGGAATCCGTCTGCTAATTGTCCATTGGCTGGAGGGAAGGCAGAGGCACGTCTTCAAGACAGATCTTCTTCTTCACTCCATGGTTTGGGCATATCGCCCTTTCCGGCTTCATAGATCACTCCAGAGTTTTCTGAGTCGTCCTCTGTCTCTTGTTCCTTTTGGATTATAGTTAAGGATATCTTCCATCCTCCATTTTTAATATATGTTTATGCCATTGTTGCCTTCGTTGTGATATTTTGTCATGGATTGGTTCGATTTCTAATTCCTTTCTAATATCCTCATTTCTTATTTTGTCCAATATTGTACAACCTTTAACACCTCTTAAAAATTTCATTTCTGCAGTCTGTATTTTATTTAAATCCTTTTGTGTTGGCACCCAGGTTTCGCTTCCTTATGGTAAAGTTAGAATAGCCATTACCTTATACATTTTCAATTTTGTATCCCTTCTCTGGATTGTCCCACATATTGCTCGGAATTGGTTTACTTTTCTTCCATATCAGCATTGTTTCTAAAACTCATGCTACATACCAAATATTTAAAACTCGATATTTGTTCTAAAATCCTATTTCCTAAAACAATTTTTGATCTTACATTATAATTTCCTTTAAAAGCCATAATTTTTGTTTTTTTTTCTTCTGATATTTTTAAATTATACTTTTGTACTATATTATTTAGGATATAAATTGATTTTTGCAGTTGATTTTCAGCTGGACGGATATCTTCAAGACAGATCATGAGCTGAAATCACTACTCCGGAGCTTAACTGTGTTATTAATATGCAAAAGAGCTTTCTTGACTGTAATTTGAGAGCCTTCCGCCTCCATAAACATCTACCACTCAAGGCAGGTGTAGTAGATACAAGGGCAGTGTGAGTATTGAGTGAGACAGTAGTACAATGAGTAGTGGAGAACACAGTGTGTTGCTTCGAGCTGAGTGTGGTTCCGCGAAGGAGTCGGCAGGCCATGAAACGGTGCTGATACCAGTTTACGGGTCAGTAAGTGGCGCTCCAAGTGAAGGATCGCCGAGCTGTGGAACCGACAGCGAAGCAGTTTAGTGTGAATATCAGATTTATTTTAAGAACAAGTGTGTAGCTCCGTGTGCATGGTAAAAGGACATAAACAAACGTGAAGTGTAAGGAAATGCGTATTTTACATCATAATTGAGCCAAAGATTTGGTGAATATAAAGCAGTTTTAAGACGAACTTTGCATCTTTGTCACTGATGTGCATACACACCGAGACACCGGAGCACTCAGTGCAATTTTTTTTTTCATTCAAGTAGCCTATAAACATGTATTATCCAACGAAATTACAATATCGAGTTTTTAAGGAATGCAGTACTTTCTCTACTTATTGTAAGTATCTAATAGAGGAAGTAAAAATCGGAACACCAGATACAAATGTCACATTTATGTTTGATTCAAAAGAACATCGTCAGAGATGTTAATAGCCGTTACTAATGCGGTATATTCGACGTTGCGATGTCAGACACTGCAGAGAAAACGACGCCACCAACTTTGCGTTTGTTTCATCTTTACTGTACAGAGAAAAAATATGGTTGAGTTTTCACTCGCAGTTTTATGGAAGTGGAAGTTCGGCTGCCAAGAAAGCAATGACGCAACAACCAGTTTCTGGTTCATTCATCTTGTTTTGCTGTGATTTTCCCGCTGCGGTATTCACTCCTACGCTTTGCTGCTGTGTGTATATATACCAAAAGCTGCTCAGTTTGAAATCAAATTAGTGGACTACATGAAAGATTTAATGACGGCAGCCTTCAGTGTTACTTCTTTCTTTTGCCATTTTCTGTGACTCGCAGCAAAGCCTTTCAACTCTTTTATTTTCGTTTGAATGCTGTTTCAAAGCGCAGTTATAGTCCTCATATCGGATAATGTTAATAAGAGTTGGTGTCGTAAAAGCAAAAGAACCAACCACAGAATATATCTGTTTTAATTTTCAGTTTTAAGGGAGGATTCCTAATATCTATCCCACGAGTGATAAGATACATCAATCGATTGATTTTTTCCTCTAGATGTTTTAATGCGAAAATGACACACTCCATATTATAGTGTTCATAAATAGTGGTACATCTTTATGGTTTGCTTTAAATGCTGTTTTGATGTTCATTGGGGTATTATTTAAAATACGGCGTAATTTAACTTCCATAACTTTCTCTACCCTTTACATTCATAAATAAACATTATATCACCTTCTGAGCTAAAAGAAAAAACTAACTTAACGTTGCAATCACTTGATTTTCTCTGCTCAAAAGATCATAAAAAATATAGGAACAAAATTCTACTACCATAATAAAAAAAATCCAAAATAAAATTAAGTAAAACCAAACCTTTTCTCAAGCTATCCTTACAAAAGCTTATTTCTCTGACTACCTTTTGTTAATCTATAAAATTTTTCATTGCTGAAATTTAATAATTAATAATTTCGTTGTAATTATAAAGATACACTAGGATGTGAACCAATTAAATCCTTATAAGATGTTAAAAATGTATAATAAACCAAATCCCGTCCAAAAAATAAAAATAAATTATGAATTAGAAATCATTTCAAACAAAAAGGAAATTAATTACTAAAATAAATATAATGCTAATAATATTAAGTTTACGGACTAAAATAGATTTCCTGTGTGCAACACGTTTAATACCTTCTAGAGCATACCGATCTTCTGTCATTTGCTATAAATGCGACATATGGCTCTTCATTTCTGAATTTCCATTGGTGAATGTGGCAATAGACAATATTAGTTACTTTGGATATCTGGTGGAGATGATAATCTATTTGAAGCGAACTTCCACTGTTTAAGAATGCATAATCATTGTTTCTGAATATTACCACTAGAACTTAATCACTAAATATTATACATTCTGATGTATCAATGATTTATGGCTTAAAACCATTTTTCCATAATAATTATGCAAATCGTAAAATGAGACTTGAAACTTCTACACTCACGCCATCTCCTGACATACTGTCTAATTTACTACAGTATTTTGTTCAGGGGTATTGGTAGTGTTTTGTCGTTAATCTTTTGTTATCTCAGTTTAGCTTTTAATAGTATTTCTTTATTCATTCATATCCTGATGTACGCTTCCGAAACTCGGTGTCTAATCGTCTGCTTGAAGGCCGAGAATATCTTAAACATATGCAAATCGTTTGTTGCAGAAATAAACTCAACTAATCGCTGATTTTCCCCAGAAAACACTTCTTTACTGTAGTACCGTAAAATAGGATTGGAATGAGCTGAATTTTGCAAACACAAGTAAATGCCTAGGGTGAGAAACCTTCAGGAAGCAGACAGACTTTCGATTAGAGATGTAGCCAGGATGAGTATTCATCCCGAAGCCTCTTAATGAGGAAGGAGATGATAAAAAGGGACGAAAGGAAAGGTCACAATGGAGCAGTTGATAGAATAAAGGTCCAGTAGTTCTGCACAGACAATAAATCCCACATACGGTTCAAAGGGTTCGAACCAGGGCTACCTTGGTGGGAGGTGAGTATTCCGAGTATAACGGAAGTGCCAGAAAAACATCTTCATATATAAAAATTATACATCTCGCTAAAAGAATACAATTTAATTCGCATGCATTTTTTAAAGTAAGGTGTTCATTTGCTACACATTCCTTGTTATTAATTTGAAGTTTTAGGTCAAGGGAAGACAGGTAGTGACATCAGCTCAATCAGCTCTAACCTCCAAATATGCACCCGAACGAAAGGCAGGTCAGCAGGTAAAAGAGAAAACGTACCGAGTATTAATAATATGTACAACTTGCATCTTGGGTGTTGTAATATTAATGCTGACTGGTGTAATTACACAATTGGTCACAGTTTATAAACAATTATATTTTGGCTCTGTGCTGAAAATATACAAAACTTCAACTCGTGGTTTATCTGAAGGTCAGGCATGCTATAAAGTAAATAAGATAAAACGTAAAATAATTTTCTCTGCAAATTTGAGGAGACCCATTGAGAGCAAAATTACGTGGACATTTCCCGACACTTTCTGTTTCGTTTTTCTTCAACTAGTTTATCAGTGTCAGGAAGTAAGGTCTGGGAAATTTTTAATCGAAGCCTGCATGTTAGATTGTGATCCAACAAGGTACTTCAGGGTTTGGACTTAGCAAATTTCATAACAGAAAAGAAACTGTTCGCACACGTATGTGGAGCCAAACATATAAAATGTCCGTGCAGCAAGTGAATACAACCTCGGAAATCGGGTTTGGGGGACACTCCTGTAAAACATTAGCCAAGTCTTACTTGTGTGTATATTTTTCTTTCAATAAATCGTCATATTGTTAATTTAACAGTTCCATTTGGTACATGGCAGCTACATTGTCATCGTCTGCTCTGCACCTGGCTGAACCCTCAGATTCGGTACACACAGAGTCATTTATATAGGCAACTTGGTACTACACGACTCTTGCCTGACGTCACACGCACTGCGGACCTCACTCCTGACTGAAATACATCACAACACTCGAAGCTGTCTTCCTGTGTTTTAGGTATTTCGTCACAGAGCTTTGAGGCTTATTGATAATGTGCTTATATCGTTCTACTTTGTTTACTAGAAGACTGAAACATTAGTAACTTGGCATACAGTAAGTGACGAAACACAAATAGAGCTTTATCTCTGACATGAAGGTTTAGGAAGTTAATTATTATATTTACAAATTAAATTATCATTGCAACCGCCCGTTTTGTCGCTAGACACAAAGGAACTTTGATAGCTTACTATCGCCCCTTGTCACAGTATTCAGTCACGTTATATATGATTTCTTGCACCTGTTCGATGTATGCCACGAAGACACAATTGCATCTGAACACAGACTGGCCGTGTATGTGTGACAGATTCATGTAAACAAACCCTATTGTTTTACATTTCTTCCTATAGGCTTCCATGCTTTGCCATGTAGTATTTTTTTCCATGAGAAGTTATCATTCGCTTTTTATTCTTGGGTATATAAAAACTGCGGTATTTCACATGCACTACTTAAAAATTAGCAACAAATTTTAAAATTTTAAACTGCTTTATCCTTCTATTAGCTGCAACATGTGAAGAAAATGTTCTATATTAACCCAAAGTGGATAGAAAAGTACGATCAATTGAAATCCCTGGACATCCATTCACAAACAACTCGCTATGAGGCGTGTTGGATTTCAAAGGAGGTAGAAAAGACGAACTGCAGACATCAAGCTACGGCGCTTCTAATTAAGGACATCATTTAGATTTATAGGCCTATTACCTCGTCGGATAATTGTAGTTTTGGGATAGAGAGCGGATGTGAAAATGAAAAGCTGTGATATACAGTACCTCGTTGCCCCTGTCATTTTAACGTCATTTAGTCTTCTGTGTTACGTGCTACGTTTTAAGAGGGAAGCAGAAGATTGCGTTCCGACTTTTGCCTGGTTTCACAAAACGTGTCAAACACTATCATCCCTTAGTTTATTATAAATATTCTTTAAATAACGCGCTGTTTTTGGGAACTTCCAAAATTATTGATGAAAAATGAACAATTCAAATCTGTAGCAAAATGTTACTGACTGAAGTCATAATTTTGTCTCTACCCAATCTTCTACAAACTATCTTATTAAAACCTATTCTTTTAGTTTCATTTAAGGTCACACCATCGGTTTTACATTTGAAACGATTGCTATCGTGACATTCGCTCGTTTATTATTGTGCTTCTTTGATTTTTTTTTACGTTAGTAGGCATTAAATTTACACATACACACATGTAAACGCTCAGCTACGTATACTTCCTGACTAAGAATAATGGAGAATACACTGAATACACAGAACATCTGGATTCATCTACGAGATCAGCTAAAAAGTGAAATGAAATTAAATACAAAGCCTGTAAATCCCTCGAGGACAGAGACCTCCTACTGCGCACGGAGAGCAATTGAGAAGCTTATTAGGATTGCAGCTCCTAAGAGCCATGTGCAGATGCTGCGCTCCAATAACGGCGTACTTTCGGGTCATCAGCACTATACCACTGCCTACCTCACACACATATATCATGATATCCTGACGGGTATCTTGTTGCCGCCAAGTTCGTTCCAGGTTTCTTGAGTCAAGACCAGAAAGACCATAGTCTTGCAGTCAATGAAGAGCTTTTGGGTTGCGCAAATCAGAACGTTGTGTTCTGCGTACTTTTTGCTTAAGTTGAAAACCCCGTTGAAAGGACACAAATTTGGAAATACATGAAATTAAAGGAAAATTCTAGACAGCGTTTCGCGCGATCCAGAAATAGAGGATCCAAGACTGCTTCCGAAGCGGAAATGGCGTTGGAAACTGTGTATTAATTATGGAGGAGATTGTGCACAATAAGTCAGAGGTAAGTACATAAAAATGTTTAAGTAAGAGTTGGAAAACTTTATAAACAGACGTTTTGGATAAAACCTCATTAGGCCTTTATATATAGTCGAACCGGTGACTTTCGGAATTCGAGCCTTCTCTTCCAACAAGTCATCCACCCCAAGTACTGATTTACAAAAGGCGTTGGAATTCGTACCCATGGTATTTTAATTGAAATAATGAGAGCCATTTTTACGAAAATCAAAATTTTCGAAGCATGTTCTAAAAGCAAATAGTAATCTGGTTATTATTATTATTCTTGGTGTTATCCTTTTGGAAAAAGCTGAATTTAAACACCAATGTTGGTGGAATAGGATAGAATTGAATTTATTTATTAATACAACTTTCTATTTTCAATATTTTATACACATTACATAGATATTTTCTTAACCTAGTTGTATAAATTGCTTGGTACTATATTTTAACCCTAGCTACCTCAGCCTGCTTGGCTCCCAGACCTTCTAGTATTACTGAGTAGCATAGTCACCCTTCTGTCATATACTCTAGTTTGCTATCTATTTTCTCTTGTCCCAATAGTTTTACTTTTCCAACCTTTACTTTTCTCATACATTTCTCTTTAGCTTTCCAAAACAGGTTCCCCGTATTCTTATTTGTACTTTCATTTTTATCCGTAACCATTATTATGGCTATCAACTCGCTTCGTACCTTTTCCTATTTCTTCTCCCACACTTTGTGTCTCCATACTGCTCTGTCAGCATATGAACTGTACTTTCTGTTTCTCCAAATAATTCACATATTTCTATCCTGCTATCTCTTAGTCCCCTTAAGAACATTGAACCCATTCTAATCCAAGCCATTCCTTCCCTCTCTTTGCCTGTTACATTGATCTACATCTTTCTCTTCCTCACTCTCGCTTTATTATTCCATAAAATTTAATAATTTCCTATTTTCTAACCCTCCCCGTATTTCTTGTTTTGCTATATCTTCCATTCTGGTGCTGACTGTTTTCAAAAAACATGCTAATTTCGATTTTTAGTCTCCATATATCAACGATTTCTATTTCTTCCATAGCTTTTTCTGCTTCTGACCACCAACTCTTTCTATTTCTCAATTTATTTGTGTTTATTGATACATACCTTTTGTTTTTAAACATCATCATCAAGTATTTGTTCAAAAATGTTGAGATTCCTTCAACTATTATACTTTTTCTGTTGGTTTTTTTCTAATTCTAATACGGCTACCTTTCCTAGAACTGATCTAGGCAACCCAGCACCCCTTTAGCAATTTTTTGTGTAATTGGTCTATTTTATTTGCTACTTTAGACATCCCCCTTATTTCCGCGGTATAGAACATCTTTGACTCTAACAGTGTCCCATAGATTCCCTCTAACCATTTTTCTTGCCATATGGAACTTCGCTTTGCATATTATTATTCCTAAATTACTGTCTTTACTTTAGCTACCATCTTCCTGCCATGCGCTTCCCATTATTATTCATCCTAGCTCCTAAGTACTCCAATGCTTTCACAACTTCTAACTTTTCTCCCTCTAAAAACCATTATTCCTCTTTCATCAATTTTGTTCCTCCTTTGATAGCAATGATATTTGATTGTTAATTTTGGTGTTCAATGATCTTCTCATTTTTAATTATGCTGTTGACACACAGACATAAAAAGATTTTCTAAAAATATTTTCTTTTATTCAGAAGACCTCAAAACGTGTATTTATACAAAATCTTAGGTCAAACTTAGGCTGTGTAGATGCAGTACTTCTTCTACCTATTACGTAGTTGCAGAGAAAGTAAGAAAGCACCAGAAGTGAAACCATAAAACATATTTACATTGCTCGACATAATACACATGAGTTCAATATGTTAACCACACAGATGTGTTTTATTTAGCTTCTTGGTATGGTTTCTGCAGTTCTTTCCTCAATTCAGAAGGGAAAAGAAAATCAATCACAAAGGGAAGAAAGAAAGAAGCCTAGTAAGCATGTTGAAATGCATAGGGCTTCTTTCATACAACTTCCTTTCTATTGTTACCCCACATAGCGTTTGCAGGATCAAGACGTTTTCTACGTTATCAGTCTTCCCAGTCATTCTAACTTATCGTATAGTGTAACGGCGTTCCAACGTACCGTAAAGTCGGTGGAATAACAATTCAAACAGCGTAATACAGCAGCGACCAATCTACTGTGAATGTAGGCCAATAGACTGATAGAATACATTTAAAAGATTATCTAACTAAATGTAGGTATATAAACCGGTATCACGCGCGTCACTTGCTGTCCCGCGATCACTCCGGAGTTAGACGTTGGGGCGTTTATCCTCCACTCGAACCAGATAGGAAGCACGCCGACTGTTTGGAAGTTCCAGGTCGAGATTTGATTAAATAAGAGTCATGAGATATTTTCTCAGGTGTGGATTTTAGGTGACAGAAATAACATTTTATATGACTCCGATTTCGTAATATATAATTTAATTGTATAATCTGAATTACTATTCACTCGATACTATTACGAATATCGAATAACTATTTTTGAAGGCTATGAACTTTCCGTTACAATTTATTTGGTCACACGTTCGGGAGCCAAATTTGTGGCGTTATTCGTCCACTCGCAGCAGATAAGAAGCACGCCCGGGCGAAATATTTCTGGCGATATAACAGGTCGTCTCGTTTCTCGATGATTAATCAGCCCCAAAGTTGGGAGCCATCTTTGTCACCGTCCATCTTAATCATTGCATGTTAAATTGCACTTCTTGATGATTGAGTTTGATTAACTACATAATTTGATCGTATAATCTAACGTCCACTCGTCACTATTACGAATATCAATTAACTCTTTTTGAAGGTTTTAACTTTCCGTTATAAAACTTTTATATTCACCGCGGCATTTATCCCTCGTCATGAAACAAGACTGAAGAACATATCTATCTCAAGATTATTGATTTTCCGTAAATATCGTTACTCATCTATTAATTCTGTGATTGGCCGATGTACTGCTACGTCACCGCATTACGTAATACAATTATTACTACGGCCAATCACAAAATTACACTGATATTTGTTTTTAATATTGTCATTACATGGCCTACTAAGTCATATCAGAAAACAATGTTCATATCAAAAGTTTTAACTAAAACATATCGTTACAACGTTTACTAACAAGATGGGTTTCTTAATAATGTCTTTATTTGAATACGTGTCATTGCAATTAATATACGAGTTGCATGAGCAATATTTTAACTATATTTAAACTATTATAAGCCGAAGATGTATTTATGCGCCACAAGGAACATTAAAGAAGGCTGTCATTTCTTCAAAATATGCTTCAGGACCACCTCGCAGAATAGTGAATAACACTGAGCCAATATCTTTAATTCATAATTTGAACATACCACAATGTGAGCAATTACAATATCAGGAATGGGTAATTTCCAACAATTAAGAATTCTCTTTACATTCTTTGCTACACCTTTTACACCTGGAAGGCGAGTATTAATTCTGACGTGCAACTTTTGTTGGAGAAGCTTTGTTCTTGAAGCACTCGTTCCATTTTTACCCCCACACACTTCGCAGTTTCCTAGTTTTAGAGTTGAAAGACCTGCACTACCAGAGTGGTTGTCACACTGTTCTGTTGCTCTATCAAGCTGCTCGTGTTCAGATTGAGCATTAGATTTGGAGTCTAGACCTTCTATGTGCATACCGTCCACTCTTCCTCAAATCACCTGAGAAGCTGTTCCTCTGTATCCATGCTGATAACCGAAAAGAACAGGCATTATGAATGCAATTGTCAAGAGTTGGGACAAATTACGGGGAAAAATCACAGAAACGTAATAATTTATGCTGCTGAAACTTACGTTTCTCTTCGGTAGGACAGTTGATGTTGAAAACGTTAAAAAAACTCGAAATAAACTCCTTTGTGTCCATAAAAAGCAAGGAGAACCTGCTATTTTAGCGTTACACTATGTTTGCGTTTCCTTTCAACTCATACCCAGAAAAGCAATATAGTGCATAATTGGGAGATTACATTACACTATTTAAATCTCAGGTAAAATGTTGGAAGTGTCTTCCACCATCCTCTAAACATGTTTGCACTCGTCTCACCATATTCTCTGTAGTTTTACGGAGATGATATCGAATTGAGAGAAAGTTATTTCCAGAAAGATGGAACAACGTGCCATACATCTAATGACACCATGAAACTTGTAACCAGTTTCTTTGATAATCGAATAATCTCAAAAGGTCTGTGGCTCCCCAGATCCCCTGACCTAACCTCACCCTTTTCTTGTGGGGGTATCTAGAACAGAGTTCGAACCGAAATAAGTAACACTGACGAGGATACTCTCCGTAAAACTTCAGAGAATATGGTGAGACGAGTGGCTGGTGGAGGACGCTTCAACATTTTACCTGAGATGTAAATAGTGTAATATAATCCCCAGTTATGTATTACCTTCTCCCAAAGTTTCATGTGTGTCCTATTATTGGTTCAGAAGTTATGGCCTATTGAAATGGTTCACGTTTATATGGATCGCACTGTATTTATACAGTTAAAACCATTTGAATGGTATTTATAGATATCGATTGAGCATTGCTAGCTCACATGTGTTGGAAAGAAAAAATAAACATATTAGAGCAATATATTTTCAGTTGTTAGATTTTATCTAATGAGAGCGATGTCGGGTTACATAATAATTGGTAATTTGAATCTCAGCTGAAGTATTATATAATTATACGCACAGTGCTGGTGTAACCAATGGAATAGTTAATTCCGTAACGTCTCTGGTCTTCATTCAGAAGGCGTAGGTTCGTTTCAGTGGCTATCCTGGTTTTTTAGGAGTTTCCCTGGTTCTTAAGCGAATGCTGAGTAGAATGGTGGTGTTTCCTCTTTGTAATTTTAGTTAGCTTCTTTTTTAGCATCACCTTTCATTCCGGTTCGTTGTTTCAGGACTCAAAAATAAAGATGGCTGGTTAAAATACCAACCTTGATACTTAAGTTCAGTCTCTTTCAAGGACGCGAAAGGAATATTTAAAGAAGTATCCCGCTTCGCGAAGATACTTTCGAAGATTTGTATCGAATATTTGATATTTGGATTATGCTATCCCCAAAATATACATTTCAATTTCAATGTCGGCTTTGGGTGGAATACAATGCTTCCTCCCAGCTTCTGTAAGCGAAAAAATTGCTTTTTTACTTTACTCTGTAACTGTGGTGATTAATCGGAATCTTACCATATTATTCTCTTACCTCAAGACATGTTTTATGGATAGTATAATGTAATTATTTTTATTTTTGTTATAGTATATTATTACATCGGAATAAAGGCTAGGATTATAAAACATGTAGAACGTGTCCTGCAGTATCGGCCACTGTCCTTTTTGTTACAATATAGATTGTCAGTGATACATTGCACTGCCACATAGAGAACAATAGTAGAATACAAAAGCATGGGAACTTATTGTCACGATTTCTACTCAGTTCACAAATGTTTAGCTCGCTGGTTTACAGAGATCACAAATATAGCGCTGCTATAGGCCTCAGAATATCTTCCGTGCGCTAAGAGCTACACTAACCACCATCAAGCACTCAGAGCAGACAAAGAACTGAAGAGAGGAAGAAGATATCCGACTATAGCGCACGTGGATGCACAAGCTTGCTACTGCTTACTGTAAACTTCTGCCACATGCAGACGAAAAAGGAAACCACAGTAGTGGTCGGTACTGCATGCCGGCCGATACTGCACGACTCTCCTATATTTACTTTAAAATTTAACATAAGAGACATGTTATATACAGGCAATATGAAAGACAATATGGAAAACAAGGCAGGGATTTATGATACAAAATAAAAAAGTGGTTAATCAACTTTCATTTGATTTTTGCCAGTACGTTTCAAACTTTTTGCAAAGGATACCATTTATTTATTCAGTTCTTCAACACATGTGCATTAAAATAGCTTTCGAATAGGCAGCAAAGGTTTATTGACAGTTATTTGTCATTGAAACAGATTCTACTTGCAGAGCTATATAAGCATTATGAGGATAATTTGTCATTCAGATCATCTTATAAATAGTAAAATGATTTTGAGTACAGGTGCTCTCTAGCAGTATTTTTAAAAGCACCGAAATTATCAATTTTTCCTTTAAGACCATCAGTGCGCCAAATATTTTTGTGGCTTCATAATGCTCACCTTTCTGGAAGAAAGAAAGTTTAGCACTGGGATAATGGATATTATACTTTTGTATACTGTTTATTCTATGAATAAATTTGGTATACATGTGGCCCGATTGCAAACGATTTTAGGTTCGAGAATATACACATAAAAGAAAGGGTTAATATCTTCAATCTTCTAAAAAAATATTTGCAGGAGCGTCTGTTATGGATGTCTTTTGTATAAGACATTTTTCTTTTACTTTTTACTGAGTTTCTCCAAAATAATATTCCATATTCCATGATAGAGTTAAAGTATGCATAATACACTAGTTTAAGTGTTTCAATAGACCTCACATTATCCAGCCCTCGGATAAATCATACAATACGAATCCAGGGGAAGTAGTCATTCAAGTATAAATAAAGAACAAACTTGTATAGTAAATATCTCACTTCAGATATTTAGAATGTAACGTCAGTTATAAACAAGATAACGACGTAAACAATAAACCACAACAGTTTCGGAGTGGCAACACGTCTAGAACTGGGAAAAACAAAACTACTTATAATCAAAGACAATGGTCACTCAATTATTAATTTTTTGCTGCGAACATGAACTACTCTAAAGAAAGATTTGAGGAAAATACAAGCTCTATAAACGATATTCTTCTGTTGAAGAATGGACAGGTATAACAAAAATAAATATAGGATTAGAGGTATATATAATATGAGCGCGAAATTTAATACTGGTAGAAAAAAAACTTAAATCACACATTAAGATCATAGCAGATCATCCCAGTTGAATGAATCAATCAATATTAATTTAAAAATCTAACCGTTAAACTTCGGATAGGCCATAGTTCTGGATATAAACGAGAAATTGCTCATTTATTATACAAAACGACATATTTGCCATTACATATTTTAGGTGAAGAATTGAGTATAGACTTCTCTGCATAACTGTTGTATACATTTCAAATTAATTACAATCCCAAATGGGTTTTTAGTGATGTTGCTGCATAATCAACAATAACACTGTACATCATAACTCCATTCTTTCATGTAAAATACATCCTTGTGCTTCAGATATTAATAATTTGCAATGTTTGCATATACCATACACGTGTTTGAAAGCATAGACTATATAGCAAAACCATTATGTTACCATATACACTGTCAAAATTTGCTTCAACTGTTTCGTTATAAACATCTGCCATGATAAAATGTTAATGTGGTATTATAATTCAGTTCAAACAGGAAAATTGTTTCCCTCACTGAAACTATGCAGGTTAGATATTAAAATTAGGCATTACGACAGAACATCTGTTTTCAAATGTTTGCAATAATTAATTTGAAGTATGTTCCAAACATAGAACTGTTAAATTGCTACTAGATTCTTAGGTACCTACAGAGTCCTACATCTTCTGATGCACTTCATACTAGGATACATACGTGTATAACAGAGCTATATGACTCCCAGGTCTTAAGTTTGATTCCATCGACCATCTACTCGAATATTATATTTTTCGTCCGTTTTTTTCTGCTTAGTGGGCAAATTCGGAGGCGACTTCTCATTTACAACAGTTTTATTTCCGTAATTTCAATTTCAGTTCACCTGCTTCTCATCCTTTAGATGTACTCCTAGGTTTCGTGATGAACTGCGGTGCCGGACAAATGGCACGAATGTTTGCTCAATCGTAAGTATATTCCCCTTGGACACTAGAAAGCAGCTTGGTCGACGAATCATTTGTTCATCACATATAGCCCATGACGCTAACGATACACATGCATGAAAATTGAGCCAAACACTTCAAAAATCTCATTTCTTGTATAGGACTATTACAAGTATTATGAATGAAACACATGGTTTCATAACCTGCATGTGATAGGTTGATGGCTATTTTTAATTAATAGAAATAATATTGCAGAAATAATACATACCTCTGAGCACAAGGTCAGTTATTCTTTCAGAATTCCAAGGCCGCGCCGTGGCTCAGTGGTTAGACCGCTTGGCTGTCACCAAGGCGGCCCGGTTTCGATCCCAGGCGACCGCAAAGTGAGATTTGTGGTGGACAACACGACGCTCGGGCGGGTTTTCTCCGGTAACTCCGGTTTTCCCCGCCATCAAAGTTTAATAGTATTTTTGGATATGTACACTAATTTTAAATGTTATAAAACTTTACTCAGATTTTCAATTGAAAGATTTGTAATTTGGATTTTTTTTTTATTTGTGATGCTCTTTAAAATATAAGATTCTCGGCATCCCATTCTATATTGATCTGAAATATCGCTTCATTTTGTTCAGAGGTCTCTTCATCAACTAGAGGTTTTCTTACATGCCGTAAAGCTACGACATGGGACGGTATAAATAAGTAAATAAATTCCAGCTTGATTATACTGTCATGCAAAAGTTAAACATAAATTAGGAGCTAAAGTCCTTTAAAAATTATACTATTTTCCGAAGGTAAACTATGTTAGGGATGTTTATACACAAAATTCCTTGCCATGCTCCGGGTATGAACCTGTGGGCTCATAACTAGAAACCAGCATGTCATTTAGCATGAACGTATTTAACCTCAATCTTTAAACTTTTAATTTCTTTATTTGGGATTAAATTAGGGAAAGGTCCTCATACATACGATACCTCTTAACTAGCGATACTTGCATGATATCAACATCCGAAGATACTTCAGGAAATTCGAAACTTCGGTGGTGATTCTGCAATTTTTATTTTGTTTTAAAGTCACAGGATATTATCGCCACAAGTACAACATTGTAAATAACATGTGCAAAACCAGAGAAAAGTTTAATGAATTGGAAGGCGACAAATGTATGGCACTCTCTCCTTAAAAGTGTACAGTCTTTTGTCGGCAGTGACAACAGGCACTCGACTGGATGAACTTAAGACTTCTTTTTTTTCTTTTCGTTTCTTTGCAATGTACATCTTCCAACGTTAAGTCATATCGCACAATGAATGAAATGGTTGAAATGATGCTCAAATGAGTCCGGGTCCATGGAGCTTAGAGTCACCCTACATTCGCCTATCAGTATCAGGAAAAAGCCCGGAAAAAACCTTATAGAGGTAATACCCTGACCGATATTCGAACTCGGGACCTCTTGAACGTGAGGCAGACACGTTACCATCTACGTTACCGAGATCTCCTCTCCAACTTACTCGTAAAAATCGACTAATTCACAAACTTCTTTTATTTTATTCAGATGTCAACAGCGGCAAAGCCGATAAATTGCTAGGAATGTGGTACTTGTATATTATGCAAGAAAATAATGCCAGTTAATTTCCCAAGAAAAAATCACTGCATGTCTCAACGACGATTTGTCACCTCCTCTGGATTACTGGAGAGGAAATTCAAAATTTACAAAAATAAACATAAAAAACAGCCGCTAAATATTTACATATTCCCCCAAACAGTTTTCCCTCTAAGATTATTTAGCACAGCAGGACTCAGGTGTATCAGAAAAGGAAGTAGATTTTACCCCAAAAGAGTGAGAATGTTCGTACTGTTGAAAAATAAGTTACAATAGTGCAATGTTTCTAAAACACATTTTGCATTTAAACATCTAATGAAGAATCTAAAAATGAGTACAATCAGGGTTTTAAATTTTGTCTCATTAAATATCTGCACCTAATTAATTTCGTTGGTTCACAGTTCTTGTAACATTCTATTTTGTACTGAGCTAGAAATAGAAATAACGGATCGAGTATCAAATATCGAGAAAAACTGGTACGGATCCATCCTTAGATTAAATATTTTGTTTTATAGCTTTACTCAGATGGATCAAGTTAATAAGGAATTTTAATTAGTTCATTTTGACTTCATTTAAACAAAATATAAATTTTGTGCTCTAAAATGCTCCCTTCAACCTAAGTAAATATAATGTATTTAAATTTTAGGCAATTATTTGTTATTATTTGAAACAACTCCAAATCAGGAAGTACGTAGAACTATAGAGCATGAATCCTGGAAAATGTTTTATACAAGCGGGTGTCGTAAAGTTTTATCACCTGGTAGTTTTATGCTAGTTTAATAAAAAATTTTCAGTGTCATCATTGATACTTTTTTTTAACGATAAGTGCCAGAAGTTACTGAGGTGTAAGATGGAGAAAACTTAGGTTCGTAGTGTGATAAAGTTCCTGCATTTGAAGTGCCAAACTACCCTGGAAATTCATGATGAGATGACGGCTGTTTATGGAAACAATTGCCCATCATATGGCACTATTGTGAGGTGGAAAAAATATTTTCAAACTGGTCACATATACCTGACAGGTGAGCCAAGAGCTTGTAGATCGTCAATGACAGACGATGCTGTAACAGTGAAGAAAGTGGAGTGTTTAATACTGGAAGACAGACGACCAACCATCCAAATGATCATGAATGAGACACATTTTAGTTATGGTAGTGTGTGCGAAATTATTCACGACGAACTGCATATGTCTAAGGTATCCGCCCGGTGCGTTCCACGTTTGCTACCCCTTTCCAAAATCAAACACGGCGTGACCTGTCAAGACAGATGTTGATGCTGTTGGGACAGAATGAAGACGATTTTTTGATCATCTGGTGACCATGGATGAATCCTGGATCTATCAGTATGATCCAGAGATAGAAACCATGAGCATGGAATGGAAACATGCCGATTCCCCCCTCCCAAAAAGGCAAAGGCACAAAAGTCAGCTGGGAAGGTCATGCTTTCAGTTTTCTGGGACTGTCGTGGAGTCATCCTTACAGATTGTGTTGCCAAGGGTCAAACCATCACTGGCAGATACTACTGCAATCTTCTGAATAAGTTACGAGCAGCTCTGATTAAGAAACGACGCGGTATGCTCTCCAAAGTTGTTCGTCTTCTGGCTGACAGTGCACCAGCTTATTCATCTCAAGTTGCAGTTGATAAAACAAGAGAATGTGGCTTTGAGACCTTACAGCATCCGCCTGATAACTAACAAGCACATATCAATACAAACTCTCTATTGCATTTCAAAGGGAAAAAATTAACACTTTACGACACCCCGTCGCAATTGGAGGTTAACGTTTAGGTTTTCTATTTAAAAAAACTCCATTTACTACTCAAAAATTGCGGAAATGCCTGCTTTTATTTATTTCTACCACTTCACAAATAAAGGTGTTAACGTTTCAGAAAATATAAAAATATTATGTAATAAATCCCAAGTTTCGAACTCCTGCCCCAGTCCATTGTAGGAGCAGTTGTTGCCATCTAGTCTACAGATTCATTAACATTTGTACACAATTGTATCTCCAGTTAAAAGACATCCAATGTACTTTACAACAGCGACCTAAAATAAAACGAATGCAGTACGAGGTCAACCATCTCCTAATTTCGACGCAGAATCACAGCAAAGCTGCGCATGGAGTCCTGAATGTGCTATAACCTTCCTTGCTGCGGAGTGTCCCAGTGGCGTCATAACTACACCTTTATTAAAGCTGTGCACAAGAAGGAATGGCCCTCCGCGGAACTTGGTTCACCTTTGGAGCGTGTATACTAGACCCTGTGCAACTGTTCTTTGCTCTAAACTATTCCAAAGGGATGGTCTGTAGAGCTTGTAAGTTTAATGAAACCTACATTTTACGAATTCATCAACAGCTCTAGATTCATAAGTTGAATTAAAGTATTTGTGAAATTTATTTGAAAGTGAAGAAAGGGTTGACTTTCAAATTGATTTTATTTTGCATTTTATTGCATTCCGTCTTTAACATCAGTAGACATACAGTATAGCCTTTGGATCATATGTTATTCTTTGGATTATATGCAGTAGATCACCGCACATTGAAATATTAAATTTTAAATATTTTTCTATAGATACTTAAAAAACCTGTGCATATGTGTTTGCGTTTGTATGCGTGATATCTAAATAAGATTTTATAAGATTAGACACAATATTTCCAATAAAATCACTTAACCCTAAACTGCAATACACAAGGAAATTTGTTCCGCATTTTTTTTATTTTCTTCTGAAGCAGGTTAAACGATTCTCCATAAAAATTGTTTAAACCAACGAGATACTCCCAAAAATTCCAAAAAATCTGTATGATTTAATTTTGCTGTGGAATATTACCCAGAAAAAAAGTTTATAACGTTTGTTGTCTATAAACGTAACTATACACGAAAATAAATTTGAAATTATACAATCTATTTCTTTTCTTGTTGAGGGTAGTCATGTGACTCTAAAGTAGAATATAAGAATATTTTTAGCAATTTTTGGTACTGTAGTATTAATAGCTGGATTATCGGTTCACAATATAAATATTTGATATTTCGATTTATTGTAATTTGTCGTAGAGGTAACCTAAATGTTATGTTTGCAGTCCACTGCTTTTTCTAACTTACACATTATTCTTTTAAGTAGTGTAATTTATGTAAAGGCTAAATGGTGTCAAATATTAGTTTAACAGAAAGTTAAATGGAAGAAACGAGTTGTAAAAGTACAGAAAATAATAGCACTAAAACTACCACGAAAAATTCTAGTGAACAACATGAAGAAGTATTAACCCGCCTCTGTAGCGTAGATGGTAGCGTGTCGCCTCGCGTCTGGAGTTCGAATCTCGGTCACAGTGAGTTTTCTGAATAAGGTTTACCCTGGGTTTTCTTTTTATTGATATTTGAATGTCAGGTAGCTCTAAGCTCCATAGACCTTCGGCTCATGAGTATCATTTCACCCATTTCATTCATCGTCGAAATGATGTAATTTTGGAGGACGTAAATTAAAAACAGGTAGCATTTAATTGCTTCAGTACTGTAACATGTAAGGAAAAACATGTGATTCCATCAGTATTCGAAAACATTTAATGTTTCCTCGTTAATATTTCTTTAGTTTCAAGAATTCCGCTACATCAATGTCTTTATATTGTCCTAAAAGTGATTTTCTTAGTTTCATTAGTTTCATAGATTTTCTTAACACATTTGAGTGTTGTTGAAAAAATAGTGCAGGTCTCACTAATCCAACGTGATTTTATTTTACTTAGAAAATGACATCGTTTTTCTTTGTTTCCCAAACAAAAATAAGCCCTCAACTATTATTACATTCAAAACTGTTTAGGCAGCCAATACAGCTTTCTGTTTAGTTTACAGTCGCGGTGGAGTCTAGCTTCGAACAGATAAGGGTTTGTTGCAGAGTAGAGGAAACTCCGTGGAGAGAGATCCATCTGAAGTTGGTTCTCACCATTATGTCTTCTGATTAATTTGGGTTTGGACACTTTGCGGGGGATCTAATCTCGTAATCCACGGAGGAATCCATCGCTAACTCTCCTTGTAGTGTCGGAAATACAAAGTGAAGCTAAGAGCAAAGTGACGTGTGCGAGATTTACTTTCGCGAATGAATTCATTTAGCTTAATTCAATATTCGAGACCAAGGAGACTAGTGGAAGTAATTGGACTCGGGACGAAAATGCTTCAGTAACCAGAGATGGGATATTTTGAAAACTGGTTCCTGATTTACATGATGGTTAAGCTTTGCAGAATTTGATAGCGTCTGCCCCTAAGGGTTACATCTTTGATATGTCCTTCCATTATGAATCTGCTCTTGTGAACAATGGGGTTATCTCTCTCCGTGTACACTTACGTGGGTTTAATAATGGACAACACAGTTCACTTTGCTAATGGAAGCTAATAACTGAGATGTTTTTGTGATTTTATAATTACTTAAAAATATATCTAAACCTAAACTAAACGGAATGTTAGCAGAGAATTAGTAACTGTTTAAGTAGCACATTTTTCATATTTTGACGTGTCAATGACCTTAAGGTTTAAAATAAAAGAGAGAGATAAAAGCTTAAGTTGGCATTAGTCACTGAAATATAAACGTGGCGTGGTATTCAAGTGCTATGAACTGCTGATATCTAATTCTATATAGCTTCTGCCATATTTTAAGTACAGAGCTTTTAGAAATAGCCCTACTTTATCAATAAAAGTATTGTCTACTTTATAACCACTCAACTAAAATCTCCCTACATATATGTTAGCAGTATTTTACCTCTTATTGGCATCAAATACACTAATTTTACTTTGTGACTTTATAATTCTAAGAGTCGCGATGAGAAATTCTTGCAATGGATATAAAGAAAGAAAAAGAGTAAACTTTGAAGCATCATATACGTCAGATGATGTACCTCATGCCCCCAAGTGGGACATCTGGGGGAAGGATAAGGCGAGAGGAGACAGAGAGCGGCCGTCCCAAGGAGCCACAACAAAGCAGAGGGTAAGGCTCCTACATGTCACTTCCCCCGGCAGGCCAGGACAACAGACATCCCACCCTACTGTTGTTCGGAAACAATCCCAACACAAGACCGAGGCTCGGAGACCGGCAACCGTCCTATCAGAGGAGGAAATGGATTACTCAGAGCATATCATCCTACCATGCACTGAGGAGACACGCGCTGACAGTTCTACCGTGAAAGAGACAATCAGATGACAGATGTGTGAAATGATAATGGAGATGAAATGGAGGACATTTGGAGTGATTCACCTGGTGATCCGGGAAAACCCCCGAAAATACCCGTGGGTCAGGTAGGTCGGCCACAGGAATCGAACCCGGGCCTCCCGAATGCGGGTCACGGACAAAACCACTGAGCCGTCCCGCTCGGTGTGTACTTTAATGAGTCAGAATTGTCCAACAATTTCTTTTTATTTTTCCTCTTAAGATTGTTCAATTATACAAACTACAGAAAGTTATTATAAATTAATATTGATAGATTATTCATAGAAAATGTAACAATAACCTTTAACTAGTGCAGAAGTATTGTAAACTTGAAGCACTTTAATCAGATTTAAACACTATTAAATTTGTCATAAAATTGAAACCAATGCAACGATTTAATTGGAGCTAGTACAAATCGTAAATGTTGCAGCTTCTGAAGATTCTGAAATGAAATGTGCTGCTATTTTGACTTGTAGATTGTAATACAAATGACACAATTGACGCTGACAGTCCTTGTGACTGTGAAGATACATTCCAGGCCTAAGCTTAGGGTACTTGTTACCAATTATAAGAACTCAGGAAAACACAGAGAAAGATGCTAGCGAAATTTGAACCTCATAGTTCTCGCACACAAGCCACTGCCTTAAGGCAATCTTCAGTCATGTATTCCCTAAATGTTAAATTTGTACTTCAAAGTTTTTTATCCCCTTAGAATTTAAGGTTAAATAACCAGTTTTACTTTAGTTAATCCTTACACAAGAATTTTGTTAAGGACCATTAGCTACTGACAAATACAATTTTTACATATAGGGATTTGTTTAAACATTTTTTCAACATTATGCATTGCTTTGTAGCATATAAGCTTAAGAAATTCCATTCATTGCAAAATATTGTTTGAAGATAACATAAAATTCCTGTGAACTCCTAAGAATGGCAACAACTGAGCTTTCAAAATAAAACGTACACATAAAAAACAAAACGTTGGCTTAAAATTGCGACACTAATGCATGCTACTACATATTCGGATTGAAAATAAAACCATGGCAAGCCCAAAAGGCTTTTGCAATCATGTCTTTTATACCATTCAAAAATAAACATACACAAATGAACTTTTTTGAACAAAAGGTGATCCCAGGTTGTCTTAATGACTGCTACTCGTGTCAGTGAACTCCCACTCTGATTTGTGATTTTAAATATTAATGGAATTTGCGAAGTAATTAAAGAACGAAAAAAATGTAACGCCCGAGACGTTAGCGCCAAGGGCTGAACATCTAACCTCGCTAGTACCACATTAATTTTATCCGTTAGCTTAAAAAAATTGACTTGAATTATGAATTATATTTTACTAAAGATTTAGAATAGATGCTTTTACTAGGTGTAAGATGAGATTTTGAATAGCAAAGAATCATAACCATGGTGATCCAAAAATAAAAAATTATAAACTGCTTGTCAAAACGAGGGGTTCGGCGTCGAAAGTTTTATACCTGAAAAAAAATTCGAGAAGAAGCTCGAATTGCTAATCTTAGTTTGCTGCCACAGAAGTAATATCTGCAATTTAAGGCAAATAATATTTATATTTTAAGAAATGTTGCATTTCAAAAAGTATTACAAATATTTTTCTTCTGTTTGTTTCTTGATTGTCAGATAATAAAAGTAAAATTGAACATCGTAATAACCCTCTTACGTTAAAATATTACGTTTTTACACCATGTTCCTGAAGTATAATATATTATTGTCTTGTAAATGTTAACTTTATTCCTCTGCTTGACATTTTTTGTGTGTAATTTACGTCCTCCAACGTTAAGTCATACCGGACGATGAATGCAATGGGTGAAATGATGCTAAAATGAGCCCGGGGTCCATCGAGCTTAGAGTTACCCGTCATTCGTCTTTAAGGATAAGGGAAAACCTCGGGAAAAAAACTTTTCCAGGTAACTCACCCTGACAGAGATTCGAACTCGGGACCTCTTGAACGTGAGGCAGACACGCTACCATCTACGCTACCGAGACGGGCTCTCTGTTTGACTCGAAGAGATAATTCAACTCTCTGAAGAGATTATTCACGTTTAACAGTAAAAGGTATACTTTTCAGTAACATAAGTATCACGTAATGGTGTGTTTTCTTCTCATGGTGGCGGATAAAGGTGTATTCTGAATAGAACGTAGATATAAATTTTCTGGATGGAATACAATGCTTTTATCTACTACAGATAAATCATCATAATCATTATCATAATCATCATCTACTTTTCACGGTTTAAGCCACCAAGGCTGGTTCCGGTCTCATAAATTTTAAATTAAAAGTGTTGTATCCATCATTTTATTGGTCTACCAATATTTCTTCTATCTGATGGTTTGTAATCTAGAACTAATTTTGTCGACTTGTTCCTCCCAGTTATTTCTATATTGTTTTATTCTATATGTTAGCTTTAAAACATTCAATTGTTTTCGAACGTTCTATCTTCTTTCCTTATCTAGAAGATTATATCCTGCTGCATTTCTTAAAAGCTTCATATTCGCTGTTTCAATCATTTGTTCTTCTTTTTCTGTTAAAGTCCAAAATTCACTACTATGTAATAATATAGGAACTTTCATTACCTTATGAAACTTTAATTTAGTCTATCGTCTGTTATTTTTAAGGTTATCTTTATGGTGCCACATACACCATTACATTTTTTTATTTTATGTAAAATGTCGGCATTTTTAAAATAAGAGATATTGCAGTTAAGATAATTAAAGAAGTTGAGTTGATCAACGGATTTTCCTTCTAGTAATATTTTGGCTCTTATGGTATTGAATCCCTTGAAGACTGAAACTTTAGTTTTTTTTTATAGATACTGTTAAACTATATTGACGGACAGTTTTATTTAATATATTGAACGCCTTCTTTAGACCATTTTGTGAGCTAGATTTGAGAACTTGAGCGTCTGCAAAAATCAGGTACCTAAATATCTGTTTCTTATAATAAAATGCGAATCTAATTTTTTCTGCAAATCAGATATCGCATCGTCAATATAAATATTAAAAACTAACAGTGAAAATGGACACCCTTGTCTTACTCCTTTGTTTATTGATGCCATTGGATCTTTTTTTCCCTACATATAAACTTCTTATTGCTGTTATCAGATGTTGGGATACACCTTTCTGTTTCATAGTACTCCATAATTTATTTATATTTACCTTGTCAAAGACCTTCTCTAAATCTATAAATGTCATATAAGTAGGTACATTGAACTCCCTACGTTTTTCAATTATGTGATTAACACTAAATATACAGTCAGAACAAGATCTTCCTTATCCAAATACATTTTGCCCTTCCGTAATTATATTTTTCATTATTATATTTAAACTACATTTCAGAATAGATGCATAAATTTTGTAGCATGTATTTAAAACGCTTATGCCTCTGTAACTTTTACATTCAGGATGATCAGCTCATATGGATAAGTTATAGGTAAAATAAAAACCAAATTATGATAAAACGTATAGTCACATGTTTAATCTATTTCCGTCAAGTATCTGAAAAGAGATATTTAATTTAGGGTGGAATATAAATTTTTAGTCTGTGCGATGCTGCAATAATAAGTTTGCTTAAAACATTTGCATAGGCATATTAATTAGTTCTGATAACTTTTTTTAAAACTTTTTAAAACTTAATATGGAATATGCATACTGTGCTATCACAATATGGCTTAGTTCTTTGTAGTTTGTGTAATGTTTGCTAACTTTTGTAGTTTAATTAAAAAGTTGCTACTCTTATGTTTCACGCCTCCCTATCTGCCCCTCCGATGCGGCCCCCTTTACCCCGGCCATTAATTACATTATCCAGGGTATCCTTTCGGATGGAGACTAACCATACCTTTGTGTTTAGGTTCGAGATTCGAAAAGTAAACATTGTTGCATAACAAAGCAGTTGTAACTTTTAATTAGCAGGCTTTTTCTGTTAGTGAAACCAAAAACAGAGTTGTTTTTATGCATAAAGTTCCCCTTTGGATGAGAAATAATGCATACATTCTACGTTAATAGTAGCAAACATACTAAAAGCGTCCATCTTCTTACCTGTAATACCTTTGAAGAAAGTAGGATGTTAAATATAGTTCGCCTAAATCATGCATTTAATATGTTCTTTGTTTCATATTTACATTTTAGTGAAACATTCACTTTGAAGAAACAAATAAATAAGAGAGTACAACCGATAAAGTTGTAACGCGTGTGATTCCCATTCGGAAGGTTTCGGGTTCAAATCCCGTGAGCTTCCCAATCTGTCTGGAACTTCATCGTGGTTTATGACTATTAATACATATTTTCTCAAACAGTTTTAAAGCATTTTAAGTAATATCTACGCAGCCTATTACAGGAAGCCATTTCAACAGTTTATAAAGAAACATTCTTAAGTATGCAGTATTTTGGACTAATATCATGAATTTTCTTTGTAAAGCCTGATGAAAAGCAAAGGGAAGAAACAATCAGCAATATTAAATTGAATAATTGAATAATTTTTAACTCTTTATTTTATTTGTTTAACCTATTTTTTACAACTCATATAGTAATAATACTTTCTTTTGCATTACCTTTATGATCCAGCTTTATATTATTTTGTTGAATTAATAATACTAAACACATATGAAATATGGAGTGATTTCACATGAATCTGTAGATTTAATGAACCTTACATTTTAATAACTTTTGCGTTTTCCTCCCTTCTTCTCCGCCCTCCTTTCTCTCTATCTCTCACACACAGATCTAAAATACGTATTTTGGCTTCATTGGATTTAAAAATGTTTGTTTTCGCGAAATTTTGTGATTAAATGTAGTGATTTATCTAATTACAATATGTAAATGAGAGAGAATGTTAAAATAAAAGAAAAAGACAAAAAAAAACTGGCTATAAATTTATCATATTAACGAATCTAAAATGAAGAAAAGACGAACTGATGTGAAGTTGGTGACCCTTGCCATCAAAAACTACTCGCGCACGACACTGGAATACTGAATATTTAGCACCATTCTTTTCTCAAGTTTAGTCTCAATGAAATCCCAAAGAGTTGAGTAGACGAAGAGGAAGACTTAGAGCGGCAGTTACCGAGCGGAATGGTTCAGGCGATTTCATCTGTGGCCCGCATTCAGAATGCCCGGGTTCGACTCCCGTGGCCCACCTACCTGACCCATGGCTTTTTGGGGTGTTTCCCGGGTTACATCCCCTTAATTTTTTGTTCCTCCATTTCACCTCCATTATCACTTCATATCATTTTTACCTGGTGGTCTCTTCAAGTTTAGAAGTGACGGCGGTACATGGTAGGATGATATGCCCTGAGTAAACCATTTGCTCCTCCAGTAGGACGATGTAGAGCCGAGTCAAGGATATTTTCAGCAAGATGGTGCTACATGCCATACAATCAAATGAATCCATGTAACATTGTAAGCTTCTTTGACGACCAATAATTTCCAGGATCTTGTGGTCACCGAGATCGGCAGCGCCGGACTTCTTTCTATGGGTTTACTGAAAAGACAGGGTTTACGCCACACGTCCACGGACATGGGACGATCTGAAGCAAAACATCACACAGGATATTCAAGTTATTGAAAACAGAGTCCTTCAACGTGTGGCCAGAAACATGGAACAACGTGTTTAGTTGTGCTTTATGCAGGATGAAGGACAGTTTCAACATCTGTTATAGAGGTAAATGATCTCCCAAAATTCCTCTACATTTTAGGTATAATAGGTTGTCACTAGCACAATTCGTTTTGAAAAAATTAATGAAAGAAATGTGTGAGTTCTATATAAATCACTCTGTAATATCTTTAACTTCTTTGACTTTGCTCAAGTATTGCTTTTCTAATCGTTAATTGGTGCCAGTTAAAAAACTTCGGAAACTTCTGTCGTGAAGGAAGCTCCATTAAGACGAAGCAAACAATAATCTGACATACTTTGAAACTGTAACAGGCATTATTGTCCATTCCCTAAAGTGTAAAAGAAGAGGAAAGCGTATATGCTTTGCTTCTCTTTGATGCACAAATCTCGTCATAAACACGCTCACAGAGAATCCACTAAAATGCTAAGTGCCTACGAAAAACTGAATATCAGAAAAGAAATCTCGAAGAAGCCTTGTTGATGTCAGTCAATAAAGAACAGATTTTTATGATTAGAAATGCCCGCCTTATTGCATATTATATTCTTCTGAATCTGAACGTGTGGAACGTTCTTTATACAGCTCTTTCGAGGAGGAATGATAAGCCATATTTTACTGCCCTTTCCGAAGGGAACTGTCATGGTCTGAAAGGGAATTTTATTACAACATGGCCATCTGCAAAAGCTGGCACCCAAGAAGGCAGTTTCATGTCTTTACTGAGTTGTGATGAAGTCAGCTGTGCTTGAAAGTTCTCCTACAAACTTGGAAGAGACTCTACTGAGATGAAATGGCTTTTGGTATCTGACAAACCAAAGAGGGGAACATCATTGGAAGCAAATTCCTAAACTGTTACTTCTGTGATTCTGGGATATTGTGCATAATTTATAGGGTTATAGTAGAGGATTGCTTAGCTCAATTCATTGTAGAAATTACTTTAGTTACTGAGCAAGATGTTTACACGATAACGCGCGTGGCTTGCTTTCAGAAGGTCTGAGGTTCGACCCTAGATGACAGCCCATCCTGACCATAGGTTTTTCGATGGTTTTTCCTTTCGGGGAATTTGAGTGTTGCAGGGGCGTTTTCTCTTACATTTCCTTGCATTTTGTCTCCCTCTTTCATTTTACCAGACGACTCCGGGATATATGTCGGTCTACGACGGACACACAGAGCATAGGTTTGCGATTTCAAAGTTTTTGTGGGTTCCGTCAGACTGTGGCCGTTGAGCCTCTACTGCCGAGCCGAGCTTTTCCCTAGTTCCCGTTACACTATATGTTTCTGTAGCCTATAGGTCTCCTGCAGTCCCTTTATCTCATCCGGCCGCGCCGTGGCTAAGTGGTTAATCCGCTTGGTTCTCACCATGGCGGCCCGGTGTTGGATCCAGGAGATCGCAAAGTGAGATTTCTGCAGCATTTTAGTGAACTATTTTTATTTATAATTTTGACATTACTTTTAATATTGTATTGTACTTTTTACAGATTGAATATAATTTTTCATTAATTTTTTTTTCTTTGTGAACAACACAGCATTGGGGTGGTTTTCCGGGATCCCATGATTATTTTCTTAATATTCAATCTAAATAAACTTTGAGTTGCACGCTTTACTTTTCCAATACTCCCTTTTAATTAACTATACTAATTTTGCTCATAGGCATCCTAGAAATACATAATTTTATAACTTTAAAATAACTATTTTGTATTTTTATTACCTAATAAATTAACTAACTTTCTGAGCTCTTCTGTATTGTTAGCCTCACTAATTCTCATTTTAAATATTTATTTCGGTATTTTCAACCGCCTAACCGTTACCCATTGTTCCCTGCATAATTTTGTCTCTTTACAATCCAAAATAAACTTTATGTCATTTTCCATTTGCTCGCATAATGAACACTTCTGAATTTAACCTAAGTTTGACCTTTAAGATCTTTTTTTCAGTTATACTATTCACAGGTACCATGACATTACCTAAAAATGTGGTGTTTTTTACTACAGAAAACTTAAAATATACATTTCTGGTGAATACTTGTTTAATAAGTTTGGGTGAAATACAGGATGATATTGTAGGCATGCAGTACAGAGAATAATTAAAATCTGAAATAATCGTTTTCTGTAATTTTATATCAGTAAGTGATTTTCACATCACCTTCAGTCTGTTTTAAAGTCAATTACAAATACCGATATATTTCACCTATTTGTTCAGCCCTCAGCACTACAATAATGAAATGGTAAATGTATTTATTTCGCCAGCTCTTTCTCGTCTTCGGCAAATTTTACGTAGATGTTCATCTCGCCCCTTCCTGCCCATTTAGTTTCTACTTCACGTACCCTCGGTCCCTTTTCCTTCTTTTCAGTATCTATCTCCATAAGGTTATATCCGGAGGTAAATCTTCCCGGAAGTTGTATATGATCCGCAACCGGGAAACCTGAACTGGGTCTGGGGGAAGAGTTACATTTCTCCGAGAGTTTCTTTCCTTAGGTGGGGTAGATGCAAGATACGACTGACTTAAAAAGATTTTTCGTATAGAAAAGCTTTTGGCCTTTATCGAGCTGAATTTTGCTGGTCCCTAACACTTGGATCCAATTTGCGTAAACTTTCAGTTAGATAACCAAAAAAGCAATAAGTTTCTGGTTTGTTACATTATCGAGAATTAAATATATTAGATTATAACTACTGCTTGTTAAAACTCCTCTCGCATCATTACTTAAATCTGCTTATTCTAGAAAGCGTTTATGTTATCAGAATGTTGTAATCATAATGTAGGTGATTATTGGCTAAATTTATGGGTTCACTTTTAAAGAGTGAACTTGCTTATGAAGGAAGACTTTCTCCTCTGAACTACACCATATTTTGATATGTGTTTGCCATTAATAATTTTAAAAAGTAATAATGCAGTGCTAATATAATTAATCTAAAATAGATTCATACAAAGAGAAAAAAATTAAGGGAATCACATAGCGACATATTGTGTACTTAAAACATTTGACTATCACTTAAAGTCTACTGTATTCTCTTATTCCCCATACATCTGCAAGAAAATTATCAATAAGATAATTACTGCAAATATGTATGATAACTGAAGTAGATAAAGCAATTACCATTTGCAAGAGCCCATTATACAAAAGTAGGGAAACTTAGGTGATCGTTCACAGATTTTTAAATATGTAGGTATTCATCGGAAATGAAATTTATATCTTGAATTTGAAGTTTTTATTCATGATGACCTTTGCATAACTGGTAAACTGTAAAAGATAATACATAAATCTTGGTTCAAAAAAGATATAGATGTATTTAAAACAGACAATTTAGGTTAAATACGCTATTAATGGAGTTAATTTACCAGATAGTCTATGTTATTGATTTGGATTTTGTAATATTTTCATGGTTTTTGCAAAGAGATGAAGTTTCAAATACATAAAATGGCGACAGCTTCAAAAGAATTGACCATCGCTTAAAGACTACTCCGTCCATCTGTCCATGGCTGCTGGTAGACGCGGTCTGCCTGAATGATTCGCTGCGTGCCCACCCTCAATAGGGTTTAACCGCTGTAGGAATTTGGATGGGGTTTTTAAGGGTCACTTGTTTAAATTTAGGCAGGAAATGAGAAAAAGAGGACAAATTGCTCTCGACGCTATTGTAGTGAATGAATAAACATAGAATTTATTTATACAACTTGCTGTTTACAGTATTTTTATTCGCATTACACAAGCTCCTCTGGAGCTTGAGGAGATCGGACGTGCCAGGTAGAGAGGCAGGTAGAAACGAGTTGAGACAATGGGTGTTGACTTGGTGGTTTACCGGGCGAGGATCGGAATGTGGTCGGGTCCGCGCTCACGGGGAGCAGGTAGTCCGCGTGAAGGTACTACGGAAACTTCACAGAGTTATTTTGTAATTTTTGTGTTAGTAACTTCACTAGTGATAGGGGGAATTGAGATTAATCCAGGACCTGTAGCGGACGAACGATGTGGGAGCTGTATTAAAGTTCTGAGGACCGGACTTATGTGCAGTAATTGCTCGAAGTGGTTCCACTTTGGCTGCCAGAAAGTGAAGAGGGACATGAACATCGAGGAAACCTGGGAATGTAAGGAATGCAGGGGAGCCAAGACCGTCACCGCAAATCAGAGGAAACTGGAGCAGCTTCAAGAAGAAGCACGGGAACTACGCATTAAGCTACAACAGGCGGAAGATGTCATTCGGAGGCTCGAAGCTGAAAACCGTCAAATGAGGGAGCAGGGGGAAGAAAGAGTAAAACAAGAGGAGAAATCTTGCCTAATAGTCGGTGACTCTATTGTGAGACATGCTGGAAATCCAACGGCGGAGGTAGTTTGCTATCCTGGCATAAGAGTGGACGGTCTGCTGAGGGAAATCGAGAGAAAGCAAGAGGAGATGGAAGGCAACTATCGGACAATCGTATTACATGTCGGGAGCAATGACTTGCGGAGAAATGTTAATTATGTGTTGGGTGACATGTACGACTTAGTTAAAAGGACAAAACAGCTGTTTCCTTCAGCAAAAATAGTCGTCAGTGGAGTACTAAGACGACGCGACTCCAGCTGGAGAAAGGTGATGCAGGTAAATGAAGCTTGTTCATGGGTAGCGGAGCGACTGGGTGCTCAGTTTCTTGAAGACTGGGACTATGAACGGGATGGAGTACACTTGAACCGAAGAGGATCGTCAAAGCTGGCAGCTTTGTTCGCAAGGGTGACGAAGTGGGCTGACGGCAACGAGCAGCAAGGGCAGCAATGACACCAACTTCAGGAAAACGTAGACTTTCAGGTAGGGGCTGATTCCTTAAGGCTGCTACAGGTAAATTGCCGTAGTATTATGAATAAAATTGTTGAGTTTTGGAATTTAGTAGAAATATGCAATCCAAGTGTCATTATAGGTACGGAATCATGGCTGAATATTGACATTAATGATTCAGAAGTATTCAGAACAGATTACAGGGTGTTTAGGAGGGACAGGGATGGAAGGGGAGGGGGAATCTTTATTTGCGCTAAATCAGAGCTAAAGAGCAAAGCATTATGGGTAGAAGAAGAGGTTGAGATTATGGCAATCGAAATTATTGATCAAGCAAACAAAGGGAATAATTTAACAATAATAGCTTGCTATAGACCACCTGGAGAAACTGATTATGCTACACTTCATAAACTAGTGGAGAAAATCTCTTCCGAAGGGGAAAAAAATGTTATATTAGCAGGGGATCTAAATCTGCCAAATGTAAACTGGGACGGACAGTTAATAGGAGGTGAAGCTCAAAAGCTCGTTAACTTTCTGGTTTGGGAGCAGGGGTTATTTCAAGTAGTGAAAACTGTTACTCGACAATCAGCATTACTGGACGTATTTTTATGCAAACCTGAGTCATTGTTTTCTGCATGCGATGTCTTGCCAGGTATAAGTGACCATCAGTGTGTGCAATTAGACCTAAACTGGAAAGGGCAGACAAAACGGTTTGAAACGGAACAAGTAATTAGTTGGGATTTCCATAGGGCGAACGGGGAGGCTATCCAAACATTTCTCCGGGAAAAATATGGGATATTTGTAAAATCTGCCACTAGTGTAAATGAAGCATGGGTTAATTTCAAAACACTTATCCTGGAAACAATTAGAGAACACGTACCTTTTAAAGTTATTAAACATAAAGCGGATCCAGAATTTTATACAAAATGTATTAGGAAACTTAAAAGAAAGACTAGGTACGCTTATAATAAAAGGAAGATATCAGAATGGCATCTTAACAAATTTAAAGAATTAGCTAAACAATTACAAGACGAAAAGTTGCAAGCGCAGGAACGATTCTTAGATAACGTTTTTAGCGGGACAAGTAATTGATGGAGATCATTTTACAATTATGTAAAAAGACGCAGGGGAAATAAAGAGAGCATACCAGATTTTAACGTTAATGGGATAGATATATTAAGTGATAGGGACAAAGCTAATATATTAAATTCGCATTTTGTATCGGTTTTTCTTAAATCCGACGATAGTTCCGAACAGGAATTTGGGGAGAGTGGAGAAACTATTTTTCAAATAATGGCGCCCAAATTACGCAAAAGGATTAAGATGCTGCAAAACCGAAAATCAAGGGGACCAGATAATATACCTACTGAAATATTAAAGCTTGGGGGTGAAGCCATGATTCCCTATCTAATGCTCTTGTTCAACATGTCAATTAACAACTGTGCCTTACCGGAAGACTGGAAAACAGCTATTATAGTTCCGATTTATAAAGGGGGTAATAAAACAGAAATAAATAATTATCGGCCAGTTAGCCTAACTTCAGTAGTATGTAAATTAATGGAGCATTTATTTGCAGAATATATACGAGAGGAGTTAGAAAATAAAAAGTGGTTTAATGAAGCGCAACATGGATTTAGACCTGGGTATTCGTGCGAAAGTCAAATTACTTCATTATTTCAAGATTTGGCAGATGAGGTAGATGCAGGGGGAAGAACTGATGCAGTGGTAATTGACTTTTCTAAATCTTTTGATGTAGTGCCACATAGTTTGCTTATTTGTAAGCTAGCTAATACAGGAATTGATAAACGCGTAGTATTATGGGTTAAACATTTTCTGAAAGGGAGAACGCAAAAAGTTAAAGTAGGTAAAGAGCTGTCCGATAGTGGAACTGTAAGTTCGGGTGTGCCGCAAGGCTCAGTACTAGGGCCTTTACTGTTTCTCATTTTTGTTAATGACATTGCTGTTAATATTAACTGCCAGATAAGGTTGTTTGCAGACGATTGTATCATTTATAATAAAATTCGGAATACAGTGCATGAAACCGCTCTTCAGGATGATTTAAATGAAATCTGTAATTGGGCTGCAGCTAACAAAATGTCAATTAATGCCAAGAAAAGTAAGTCCATTGTTTTTAGTAGAACTAAGGGCAAAATTATTGTTAACTATCACATGGGAGGGGTGCAAATTCCACAGGTGGACAGCTGCAAATACTTGGGAGTGTACCTGGCAAGTAATGCTGGATGGGACGAACAAGTAAATTCCACATCTAGGAATGCGTGGAAGGCATTACATTTCGTAATGAGAATATTGAAAAAGGGGAGCGCTAGGTCCAGGGAAATTGCCTACAAGGCCTTAGTGCGGCCGGTTATGGAATATGGAGTAGCATGCTGGGACCCGTATAGAGCTAACCAAATCGATCCATTAGAAAAAATACAGAAGAGGGCAATAAAATTCATAAAAAGAGGCAAGTATTTTGGGCCTATAAAAGGAGATGAGACTAAATGGGAGGAATTAAGAATTAGGCGTAAAAAAACATAGGTTGGTAGCGCTATTCAAAGCTAATGCTGGTGTAAAGGCATGGGTGGACGTTAGTGTAAGGTTAGATAATCCGGATTATTATGGACGAAACGATCATAGGTATAAAATTAAGGGTAGAAGATACAGAACCGAAGTAGGAAAATTTTCTTTTGTTAATAGAACCATTGAAGAATGGAATGAATTGCCAGTAGCAGTCTTTCAGGGCTGTCCCCTGTCGCTGAAGAAATTTAGAAAAAATCTAGATGATTTATAGTTTAACTTTTTAATTATAATGGTATATAATATGTAAATAGAGAAGTAATTAGATATGTTTTAAGTGACTAAAGTAAAATAATATCATGTTTGTATTGTTTACTGCGTTATTGTTGTAAATCTAGTAATTGTAATTTTTTTCTGTATTCTTAACTCTGCCACCGGGTAGTACCCAATTGCAGTCAATAAATACATACATACATACATATTTTCTTAACCTAGTTGTATAAATTGTTTGGTGCTACCTCTTTATCGTTGCTAACTCAGCCTGTTTGGCACCCATGCCTTTTACCATTGCTGAGCAGCATAATCACCCTTCTATCCTCTACTCTAGCTTGCTGTTTACCCTTGTTGTCCCAGTATTTTTGTTTTTAAATATGTACTTTTCTTAGCTTTCCTAAACAGTTCCCCTACATTTCTATTTCTATTTTCATTTTTATCCTTAATCATTTTTAGAGCAAACAACTCGCTTTGCATCTTTTCCCATTTCTTCTCCCGTACTTTGTCTCTATACTGCTAGCTCTATGCACTCTGCCATAATGTGAACTGTACGAGTATTTTCTGTTTCTCAAAATAATTAACATATGTCTACCCTGGTAGTCCTTACTCTCCTTAAGAACTTTTAAGCCATTCATGTTCTCTCCTGCCTCTTACATTGGAGTACATATCTTTCTTTTCGCCATTCGCTCTTTATTGTCCTATAAAACTTCAATCGTTTTCTATTTTCTAACCCTCCCCAAATTTCTTGTCTTGCCATACACTCCATTAGGTTTCTCATTATTTTCCAAAAACCTACCAAATTCCTATTTTCTAGTCTCCATAAGTCCCTCATTCCTATTTCTTCCATAGTTTTTTCTGCTTCTAATCACCAATTTTTTCTATTTCCCATTTTCTTTTGTTGATTCATAGATACGTTTAGGATTTCATCATCGTCATCGTCATCATCATCATCTTTTACCAAGTATTTATACCAAAATTTTAAGACTCAATTGTTATAACGTTTCTTTTGTTTTTCCTAATTCTACTAAGGCTACTTCTCCTGGAGCCGATCTAGGCAATCCCAACATCTACTTAGCAAATTGTTTTATAACTGGTCTATTTTATTAATTACTTTTGACATCTCCCATATTAGCAAACAACATCCTTGGTTCTAGAACTGTTTGATAAATTTCCCCTAACTATTTATTTGGCATATCGAGTTACGCTGTGCATATCCTTATTCCTGATATTGCTTCCTTTCCTAAGACTACCAGTTATTGTAACAGGAAATACTAACCATTACAACTTTGTGTAAAAAGTTTTTCTGGTAAAATTCACAGGCCAGTACCCTTTTAATGGAGTTACGTGAAGCTAAGCTATTGCTGCTGTTTGGAATTACTCCAGTCTTATCTCGGGTACCCGCATGCCACGGGGGGTACTCGATGTCGCTTGAAACAGCGGCTTCAGGGGTGATAATCCACTAGAGACCTAACCAAGGTGCTTTGATGTGTGGTAAAATTTCGTACATAAATCCTATTGTATTGCAGCATTGCTATTTATCTACAATGAATTATGTAATAAATTCTTAATTTCAAACGTGTGTGTCTATCAACATAGAGTAGAGAGAAGAATCAGGTTTTGCGGATTAATTTATTCAACAATGTAGGAAGGTTGTGTTAATGCAGTACATCGGATGTTTAAAATCACTAACACATTCTTATCACCAAACCACTGGTTTCAACTGTACCTCACATATGGATTAATGTGGAAATTTAACCACAGCGACAAAACTGACGACTTTCAAACTTCATCTGTGGAGTTTCGTATTTTCCTAGCACTCAAATGAAAAGGCAGCTTTACCACTGCGTTATGGGTTAACCAACTCATCTCAATTTTAAATTCGCCGAGTGGTAGATATGTCGCTGCAGAGCGAATTACAGAACCAAAGGCTCGTCTTTTATCATTCCGTTTCAACCAGAATGTTTAAACTGGATGACAGAGGCTCACTCTTCGTGTCCAGATCTAACCTCACCACGAACCACACGCCAACAACCGTGGCCATACCACCAAACTGTACACTACCGTTTCATGGGTATCACAACGGCAACCACATTGCCAATGTAAAGGGCAGGAATCACACCAAGCCCGGGGACAACCGTTATATTACAGAACACTTCTTAATTGCGCTTTTCATCAAACCCTGAGTGCTCACAAAGCCTGTTTTCATAATTACAAATTTAATTAATGTTTGACTTCTGCACCGAAACTGTCCACTGAGAAGATTATTAATTTGGTACATAATGGGATAAATAATTGAAGTACACAATTTCCTTTTTCTATGTTTACCTGTTGGTATGAGAGACTTAAGCCCCCAGGGCTTAAAAATGGACACCCAGGGTCAAATGCCCATCAGAGTAACTAACCAGGATATGTGATCATCCCGAAACTGGTAGAGAATGAGGGAGAAATAACAAAAATTAGGCCAAAATGAGTAAAGTAAAACGTCATAAATGAACAATTGGTGAAATAAAGGCGGGAGAAACCAGAAAACCTACAAAAGTATCTTGAGACGGAACAAAACTTGAGAATGCAGCGGTCTAACCACTTGTGAAGAGCATACTATAAATTATTTCCACAGTCAATTAATGCAAAATGTGAGGCGCAAAATTTGCAATTTTTCTGAAAGCAAACACTGTTTAATTTTGCAGCGTTGAGGCCCAGAGTCGTCCATTATGCACAGCAATAAAGATAATCGTAAAAACAAACACCAGAATTAACCCATATAAAGAAATTTAAACTTATATACAAAAATAAATCGAAACAGCTGTTTGACACCTCATTGAGCTGCAGATTACATAAGTAATCATTTTTACTATAGTATTCATGAATACAAAGCTGTCAAAGAACATTGAATATGCATTTTTATTTGGCAACATTGTTATTATAGTTAATTTCACAGGATTTGTATACTTCCGTCGAAACTTCATTGTTTATAATTGCACTTTTCGTGACGTGCATAGAAAAGACATTATCGTAATAAACTACAAAGAAAATGGACCGTAAAATAAAAGATTTTATCATAAGTACATCATATTTTACATTACTTGCCGATAAAAAAAAAACACGAGGATTAAGGAGTAAGAACACACGTGCACTGCACAAGGATACTAGGGCTACAATTGATACCATCTACCGACGGGTTTCAGAAGCCAAGGTTGGTGGTAAACAAAAGATGGCTGCTATAAAGAACTCAGGAGAACCTTCAACGTGAAAATAAAATCGCACAGCGGTTTACAGCTTTCGTTGCCAATCCCTTCGCATGCTGTAACTTCTAGCTGTCTATCGAATCAAGCAATGTCAAAAATCTTTGTAAAAAGTTTTCATGATACGTGAAACGTTTTCCCCTTTGAAAAAAAACTTTGATAACATAAGACGATAACATCTGTTATCTTTGGGAGAATGTAAAAAATAAATAGATAAACATATATGTAGATAAGGAAATACATACATAATAAATATACGAAACTAATAGTCATTTGCAGGTGAGAAGACAATAAAGCATTTGAAAATGTAAACCACAAATTTAAAGATCTTAAAATGCTTAAAAGCATATGACGTAGTATTTTACATAAATGTTGTGCTTTAACAAGAATTGCACTTATTTATATGTCTGGCTTTCGGTTTAATAATTATGCCAAAGTCTATTAGGATAAATAGAACTTCAAAATCATTTCCAAAATATTGAACTTGTGCATTTTATTTCTCAGGAAAATCGTTTAACATGTATAATTTAAAACAAAATCGTTAAAACTATTTTGATAAAATAAAAATTAATGAAAGATTTTTAATTAAACCTCGATTCACCCAGAGATGACTGGACTGAATTCATTTATTATTATTAGTTGGAGGTTTCGTGAAAGTCTGTTCCCTCTCTCTCTCTCTCTCTCTCTCTCTCTCTCTCTCTCTCTCTCTCTCTCTCTCTCTCTCTCTCTCTCTCTCTCTCTCTCTCTCTCTTTCTCTCTTTATTTCTCTCTGTCTCTTTCTTTTTCTCTCACCTCGCAAGACAGAGTACTAGAACTCCAAAAAGCTTACATAAATTAAAATTTTCTAAAAAACATCGATATTTGGAAACATCTAGCAGATTCTGTGTATATGAGATGGCGGTTAATATGTTTGAGCGAAGTGAGCGCGCCACTTATCTGTTTGCAGTTCAAACTGCCCGACGCCGATCTCCCGATAATCTTAGCCATATATACCACGTCACCATGTATAACTCTTTTAGAGTTAAGGATTTTGTTGTGTTATTTATTAAAATGTATTCGAAACATCTAACATTTTCTTCAAGCAGAATATTTGGGTAATATTCTTTAGAAAACGTTGAACATTTATGTTATTTTTATTTGCTTCTGCTTAGTTTGTTTCTGTAAACTTTTGTGTTTAATACTGTGACTATCATATCAGAGAGAATTGAAAACCAATTATTCTGAAGCAATATAAAAAGGGAGGAAGATAATTATGTTTTAAAATAATGAGTTGCAAGTAATTAATGAATGTATTATTCAGTCGGATATATATGCATATAGGTATAATTATGCTGAAAGCATTTATGAAATTGCAGCTACATTTAATCTAAAACATATTTGCTGGTTGTTATTATAATCCTAACTGTTGGTACTACATTGATATCAGCTAAATTAAAACGTATATGTTATCTGTAATGTTAAATACCCCTATGCTGTGAAAAGACGACTGTTTTATTTAAATCAGCCTCAACACAGAGACATGTTTGACTGCAAAATTTGAGTCTTATACTAATGTAGGATGTGTTTAAACGAATTCATCAAAATTGCTTTTACATCAATTTTAGGATTTCTTAAATATAAACCGCAATATTAAAGCATAAAAGATGTATGCATCTTAAGCCAAAATGTAGCAAAATGAGTAAGGTAATTAAATGAAATTTCACATATGTGAAATGTCTAAAACTATTGCTGTCGATCATAATTTTAGTTTACTGTTCCGAAATTCACGGATATAAAGTTATTTATCTGAAGGAATTAATGTACAAATTAAGGAAAACATAGGTTTGTTTTGATATGCCGCGATGTCAGTTCCAGGATCACAATTACTTTTATATTTTCGGTTAGACTTCCTATTTTGTATGCCTAATTTGTGCTACCTTTTATTATATTTTAAATAATCTCCCTTTATTAGACTTTTTATTTTGTAATACAGTGCGATCCATTTGAACCTGAACCACTTTAATAGGTCATAACTTTTGAACCAATAACAGGACACATGTACAACTTTGGGAGAATATAATACACAATTAGCAGATTACATTACACTATTTACATATCAGAGAAAATGTTGGAAGTGTCCTTTACCATCATCTATACATGTTTGTACTCGTCTCACCACATTCCCTGAAGTTTTATGGAGAATATCCTCGGCAATATTACTTATTTCGGTTCCAATGGATTACTTCAGAACATCAATTGTCCTTGACCTATTCTTGTCCACTCTTATGACACCAGTTTCTTTGATAATCGAATAATCTCAGAAGGTCTGTGCCGCCCCCCCACCACATAACCTGACCTAACCTCACTGGATTTTTTCTTGTGGGCGTATCTAAACAATAGAGTGTACAACAATAGGCCATGGACAACTGATATTCTCAAGAAATCCATTCGAACCGAAATAAGTAACATTGGCGAGGTTACTCTCCATAAAATTTCACTGAATATGGTGAGACGTGTGCAAACATGTATAGATGCTTAAAGCTGCACTTGTGTTATAGTATGACATTTTACCTTCTCTAGTACTACATGCATTAGACGAAGCCCACTTCTATAGTGTAGGTAGTAGAGTATGTGCCTCAAGTTCAAGGGGTCCTAAGTTCTACTCCTGGTCAAGGTGAGTTATTTGCATAAGACTTCTTTCCAGGGTTTTCCCTTAGCCATCGGTGAACTCTAAGCTCTCTGGACACATCTGAGATTCATTTCATTCATCATCCCTTATTACTTACTTTGGAGGACGTTAACCGTAATAGGACGTAATAGGCACGCCCTATTCACGCCAGGTATTCATTTTGAGAGGCTTTTGTAATAGCAACATATAAATTTTATTTCCAAAGATATTTTTTACATCTAGGATCAACTATGGACTGTTGTCTTTTACATCTCATTGTGTAATTTTAATTATACGAGGGCTGTTCAATAAAGAATGATTACAATTTTTTTGACCATGTAACTTTACTCATCCTCATAATTTTGATGGACCTTCTCGAAATAGTCTCCCCTAAATGCGATGCACTTATCCCAGCGTTTCTGCCAGTCGTCAAAGACATGCCAGAAACCATTTTGGAGATCCTTCAAAATCGTCTCTGCAGCATTCACCACTGCTTCTGATGATGGATAATGTCTCCCACGAAGGCGCTTCTTCAAGTTAGGGAATAGAAAAAATTCACATGGGTCTAAATCTGGACTATAGGGAGGGTGCACTTCACGTTGACATTTGGAAGATATTCAGCAACAACACTGACAATATGCGGCCGTGCGTTATCGTGCTTCCAGCCTGCTTCATGGAAATGTGGTCTTTTGCGCCTCATATGGACTTTCAATGTTTTCAGAACATCCCTGTAGTATTGTCCGGTTACTGATGTGTGTGCAGGTATAACACGTTGATAAACCATTCCATGAATATCAAAGAATGAGATGACCATAACTTTCCCAGGAGAAGCAACCAATTTTGCTTTTTGGGGGGTTGATGATGAAGCAGATTACCACACTGAGCTTTGCTGTTTGCTCTCAGGATCAAAATGATGTAGCCAAGTTTCATGAGCAGTGATTACATTTGAAAGAAACTCCGGATTTTCCTCTAGCATCAACTTTATATGCATGTTACCTCCATTGCAGTGGTAGGTGATACTGAACATGTATGAACCTGCCTGGTTCTCACAGGCGGGAACCAGGAGTACCAACAGTGAAACTACTACGGCGTGCTTTTTCACATTTAGCTAATATAATATAGTAAGAGTGAATTTTAGTGCGAAAAATTATGACCATAAAGGAATATGATCATTCTTTATAATATTAATTCGTATAATATTAATAATATTAATTCACCAACTCCTGATTCCTTTTGTCGCATATATCTCCATCTATTGTTCTGTCATGGTTCATAGTCAATTAAATAATGACGATTTTGATCTTTTTGGACAATATGAAACCACAGTAAGGTCGTTTTGTAACCCAAACAGAGATGAGTTTAATTATCTTTGTTTATTTGGTAAGAAGTTTGCTGGGATTTCTCTTTTGTTCTTCCTCATGATTCCGAGGTATGTAAGTGTATTTTCACTGAGAAAATTTTTAGCAAGAGGTACAATACAAAACCAATTATAATTGGTGATGTTTCTATTTGTCCCACTGATAGGTTCAAATGGTCACAAAACAATCTGTTGGGAACTACGGCTTTGTCGATGGAGATTTTCAGGTTGTATAACCACATATGTTTCAAGATTTTTTGTGTATGCTGTTTTGGCGCCCACAAGGGCAAACATTTTTCGCCGTCTTATTTCCAATATATTGTTGAAAGGAACGGTTTCATCTAAATGCCAGTAACTGCTCATCAGTGGTAATATGTATTGTGACTTTGTGGGTTCGTGAAATGAAAAGTCCAATTACACAAACTCAACAATGTTCTTTATTTCCACCAACTTACAGTTGAACACTTGCCAATTACACAAAATTACTTGCTGCACACAGTTACAATTCACCAGTCCGTCCGTTACAATTTCCTTGTACTCGCGATTACATCAACTCCGATACTCATACACGGTTACGTACAGTCTTCCGTTGCACAATCCTTTCGTTCATTAACACGTCACTGACTAACTCTTACACCAAGAACTGCGACTGTCTCCTCACTCACTGACAAAACCAACTCACTGACTGACTAAACCAAAACCAACTCAACTCACTAACTAACTCCGTCTGTCTGTAACTCTCTTTATATAGGAATATCGCCGGTTTCTCGTGTTTACAGGATTGTTCTAGTAACAGAAAGATCGAGAAACAGGTGTAGAGAAAACCGCCGACACAGTCATGTTTTTTCCCTGACCACAGTCTGTCACCACCACAAGACAAACGAGGAGGAGGTGTGGCTAACCGAACCTCCCCTACCTTCCGCTGCCAGCTGCTTTACAGGGTGCTCCAGCGCCCGCGTTACACTGCTCCCTCCTCAAAGCTGTTCGCCCCGAACAGCCCCATCGTAGCGTGCGAGGCGGTCCAGGTGTACCACCAGCATCTGCTCGGAGTCTCAGCCAGAAGTAGCGCTGCCGTAGTTTGTGAATCATTCGGTTCGCTCCCAGGTGTCCTCCTGAAGTACCGGCGTGCACTTCCTCCAAGACTTCCGGGACCTTGCTCCGGGGAAGTACCAACTGTCCTCTCTGCGCCTTCCCATCGGGTGACTCCCATACCCGGAACAGCACGACCTCTCTGTTCTTCAACGAGTCCCATTGGGCCCAGTGCGACTTGTAGGTGGCGCTCCTCGGTGCGATGTCCTCCCAGGTCGGTCTCGTCCCTGCGTCCACTTCCCTCAAGAGTGGCCCCAAGTCTGCGTCCGCCAGCTGCTCCCTCCTCAGGCCTGCGCTATCCCAGCCTTCAGCAGGCACTGCCACAACTACTCGGACTGCTGCGGCACGCTCCTCCTCTTCCACTCTTGTGCGCTCGTGGCCGTCCTGGATCTGCGATAGGACACCTCCAATGCAATGGTCGCTGGCGTCGGTGTCCACAATGAAGGCGCCACCCGGTTGTGGGAAACCCAAAATTGAAGCACTGCACAGGGTCCCCTTCGGGTGCTGGAAAGCGTCTTCGGCGTCCCCCGTCCACACATAAGGCCGGTTTTCCTCCGTCAGGCGGGTGAGGGGTTTTGCGATGTTGTCGGCCTTTTCCTCTAAATCATTAAGGCGGTCGTCTACTTGACCCTTCCGCGTGCCCAGGTTCGTGACGTCATCCCCCACGCCGGCCAACCGTTCCTCAAACTTGGCGGCGAGAGCCTCGTTCGCCACCTTCATTTCGGTAGCCAGACCGTCGTTCGCTGCTCTCATTTCCGTGATTAACTCGGCCTTCATTTGTTCCATCTTCTCGGCGATGTTGTCCCTAGCCGTCCTGATCAGTTTCAGTTCCGCGGCCAGGTTATTTCTAGTCTCCAGCTTCTCTGTTAATTCGGCCCGCATTTCTTCCATCTTCCCGATTAGTTCGGCCTTCATTTCCATCATCTTCTCCAAAAAATTTTCCAATGCCGCGTCCATGGTTGTAATGTTCGGTGATGTTGTTTTCCCGCTTCCTGACACCAGTGTGACTTTGTGGGTTCGTGAAATGAAAAGTCCAATTACACAAACTCAACAATGTTCTTTATTTCCACCAACTTACAGTTGAACACTTGCCAATTACACAAAATTACTTGCTGCACACAGTTACAATTCACCAGTCCGTCCGTTACAATTTCCTTGTACTCGCGATTACATCAACTCCGATACTCATACACGGTTACGTACAGTCTTCCGTTGCCCAATCCTTTCGTTCATTAACACGTCACTGACTAACTCTTACACCAAGAACTGCGACTGTCTCCTCACTCACTGACAAAACCAACTCACTGACTGACTAAACCAAAACCAACTCAACTCACTAACTCCTTCTGTCTGTCTGTACTTTAACTCTCTCTGTTTCCCATTTTATTTTGATGATTCATACATAACTTTAGAATATCATCTTTTATCAAGAATGTATACCAAAATTCAAGAAAAAATTGTGTAAAAGGAGTTGAGGATTCAATCTGAATCCAACTCCTGTGATTTCTGGTATCATATATCAATACTTTTAATTATGTTTAACACGCGTGATGGGTTCCGCCTGTATAGGTGGGTAAAAAGCAAAATAATTAAAGCTTTTTGCATATAATGGTACTGCGCTAATTGCCATATTGTAATATTCCATTATGCACCATTATTGGCCAGTATTCCATTCACTGGCAAAACCAAACAAAAAGAGCTTCGTTTTTCCCACAGGAGTTGTTTTTTGGCATAAATTATGTATACCGTGTAACACAGATGGCGTGCAATGTACTCCTAGTGAGAGTTAACTTGTTTTTGCACATGGAGAGGCGAGTAAATGTTCATTTCGATTAACCAGGAATTCTCTAGAAAGCATTTACTTTAATGGCTTGATGGCCAGCGATACGATTTCCGTCGCTGAGGAACGCGATATTGCAAATTACACCCACTAACATTCTTTCTCTCTTATCTGCATTCCCTTTTTTGTAACAAAGAAGCGAAACCAATGTATTTTACATTTGCGTCCAATAGAATAGTTTGCCATTTTCCTGTTTTTATGCTAGCTGGACTGTCACAGCTTTCGCGTAGTGTTGCTAATGTTTGCTCGTGCTTTAGTATTCTATTTTTACTGTTGTTACAACTTCCTAAGCGGAGGAAGTGACATTCAGGTCACTGCATTGGAAATACACGTTTTGAGGCCCAATATATGTAAAAATGTAACTAGAATTGCATATGTAACTCAGAAACGAAAATTAGTATGCCCAGTTTTTGGACACTTATATTCTTAAATTGTGTTCAACTATATTTTTAAACTTAAACTATATATTCTGGTATGCTACGAATTCCTTAAAGAGCCTGCGTAGGTACCAAGTATGATATCAGATACAAATTAAATTCCTGTTTATTAAAAATCGCAATTTAATTATCAATATCAAAAACACAGTTCTGATTTTAAAACTTATTCTCTGTTTATTTTTAATCTGATAGGCGATCCTTTATATGTCGAGTTCAAAAATAATCTTCATTTTATCCCATCACGTCAGGTTTGCAAACTATTCATAAATAACAGAAATAAAATTAAAGCTTTGTGAAACGTAATATAAATTACTTTCAACAACAATTTTGTATGATAAACTAGTTCATAATTATAATTAGTTATTTGGCAGTAATTAATAATAATTAAGCTCATTCATATCCTTTCCTCAATATTCCACTTAAAGTCTTCGCTTCTTGGAACTTCTTGCATGATTTTCAGAGCAGTGCACTTTTAACATCCAACAGTGGTCCGCCATCATGTAAACACTGCACTTCCCTTGATACCCCATTTCCATATTTTTTATATCCTGTTGAAATATTTCACTCCCTACTAAAATCTCTTAACTTATCAGGGAAATGATTTAGATGGGATTGGCACTCAAGTTACAACCAATCTGTTTGCGATTTTGTAGCATGTCAACATTGTTAGGGTGTTCTTTATTTCCCAAAATAAAAAATTGCCTTTCTGAAGACATTTCAGGTATCCTTTATTTCTTCATTCACATTCTTCTCGACTACCGTCCATCATTATTTTACAATACACCAGCTTTAATTTTTTCATAGGATAATGAAGCAAAAGTAACACACAAATTGTCCCATTAAACCTAATTTTACACGGAGAGGTGGCAACAACACTTTTGAGGGAACAATAAGAGGTTCACTTTTTATTTCATTTGTTTCATCCAATGTTAAATTAGTCCCACGTAGCCATTGTTATCTTTTCTGCTGTTCTGGTCTAGCTCTGCTATCTCATTCACAGAAGAAATAAGGATATTGTGTAATGAAATGGGTGAAATGATGCTCAAATGAGCCCAGGGTCCATAGAGCTTAGAGTTATCCGACATTCGTCTTTCAGGATAAGGGAAACCCCGGAAAAACCTTATCCAGGTAACTCACGCTGACTGAGATTCGAACTCGGGACCTGTTGAACATGAGGCAGACACGCTACCATCTACGCTACCGAGGCGATCAATATGGGAATTCAAGAGACCTAAACTATAATGAAATCATTTACCTGAGCAGGAGTGAAAAAAGCGCTTCTCATTTGAAAACCTTAAGCCAATAATAATATTGGAAATGGTTAAATCAATAAAAATGTATCTAAAATTAACTGCATCCTTAAGGGTATCTAATTTTTTGTTACGGAAATGTACTTTTGTGAGTTTTGAGCCTTTTAAAAATATATGTATTATCTATGTAATTATTTAACAGTCATACAAAAATTGCTGTAGCGTGTAACTGGATGTGTGATGGTCGTTTACTATCCATAAGTTAATATATTTTCATGATTTGTAACCTCTAAGATAATTTTTCTTGTCTGCTCTGTTTACTCAAAGCACAAAGGTAGAGCTACGAAGGTTATAGGAGCCTATAATAACTGCAAAATAAATAATTATTATTTTTAACGACTCTATCAATCTCCAGGGTCATATCAGTGCCGCCGGTTTGCCAGAATTTCGTCCAACAGGATATTTTGTATGCCAATAATGACATGGGGGCTCCCGTAACAATATGCTGCACCGAACTAGCTAGAACTAAATATTTAAGCCAGTTTTGTGCCGTATTGCTAATTCTGCTGGTTATTCACATTCGTCACCGTCGAGTTGCAACCAGAAATCTCTGTAGACCAACATGAACACAAGCAATGCATGACAGCCACGAATTTCATTATTCCAATACAATCATGTAATTATATTCAACATATATTAAATATTCCATCGAGTGTACCAATTACACAGTGTGTCCAGCAAAAATTGGTAACGTCATAAACTATATAAATATAGGAGAAAATGATAATTTTACACCTTAGCTCTGTTCATAAAAATAAACTGAACTTACAACATTCAAATGTTTATATAAAAACCGCGGCAAATGCTCTTTTGAAGCAAGAAAGGACAATAATCACGAAAATAAGAAGATATAAATAAAAAAAGTCCATCAGATTACAAATATTCCTTCTAGATGTATATATTTAAAATGAAAGTTATTTTGGTATGAGAACAGATAATATCAATTATAAATTATAATGTGTTTTCTATTCTTTGTTCCTGTTAGGCCCAAATAATTTTTCATTGTAGACCAATTTTTTTTTTAATTTCCAATTCCTATTTAAATATGTATGTATTTTGCTACGAAAAATTGAGGTATTACAGCTCATAGCGATCCAAGTGTTTTAAACGCATCATAGAAGAAAGTGGAAGCGTTGAAAATGAGAAACTCGCGCATGTTTCTACTTCAGACGTCCTTCAAAGGATATAAAAACAAATGTTTTGCATTACTACATGCGTAAGATTTCTTGAGCGTTCGGGTCCCAAGTCCTCATTCGGTAGGTTTCGTCTATTTCCGTAAACACAGATGACAACGCTACATACAGGAAATGCGCTACACACTGCGACATCTAGTGGCTAATATGCTAAGCTTTCACACATACGCCATTTCATTTTGAGCAATTTTGAGGTTAATTATTAGGTAACCAGTTTACAACAAATCTAAAAACAACACGTGTGTTGTCGATGTTATGGCTCTCAAAAGCGGACACACTATCATTCGTCTACCTCCGTATAACTGTGAACTGAATGCAATTGAGCTGGCGTGGGAAAAAATAAAGAATGTTTTTAAAGTACGCAATGTTAACGAGAGCCACAAATTTCGGAAACTTGCTATAGAAACGACGGATTGGGAAGGATACTGAAGAAGGTCCAGAAGCTGGAAATGTAATATTGGAGAAACGATGGTGTAACAGAAAATGCAATTGATGCGACTCCGCATGCTGCAGCATGACCCGCTGAAGATGACCACGACTGTGGTTGAAAAACTGGTTTACGGAGGAAAAAGTTGAACATCTAAGCCTGAGTGAGTACTCTTATACAAAATAAAGTATGCCAGCCACTCGTAATTAAAATAAAAGATGCCTCACTAAATACTTTGGCAATTCTTTATAAGCTATTTTTATACTCGGAAATTAGCAAACCTTCCACTCGTGAATAAAACATGTCTGGATTCACTAGCGCCATGAATAACTACTTTTTCCAGATACCCATGGTACACACATAGCCGCTCCAATACGGGCATCAAATTAGGATGTGGGCGTGGCTTAAGATGAGTCACGAAGTTAGGTTGATTTAGGACTGAGCTGACTTGGAAGTAAATATTTTCGCGATAAGCTGAGGGTCACCAGCAACTGTTTGTTATACAAATGTTTGCACCACCCATGCAACAGCAGCCCATCTCATTTGTAACACAATACACAACTGTTCTTCTCTTCTGCCCATAAATTGTTTTCTGAGTCGAGGAAGCAGATGTTCACAACGTGGAAACTTTCTTTCCTGTTGGATTTGTTTTCACAGTAATAATATAACACCACGAGAAATGAATAATTTGTTTATAACAGAGGCATGAATCTACAGAAAATGTGCTTCAACTTTTCGCTTCCAACATTCAGACATGGCCTTTTAGTACTAAGATCTGATCCATAATGAAAATTAAGCATAAGCAGAACGTAAACTTAAAAATGTGATGTATATAAAAATACGATGATTTCTACCCATTCTACCAGAAGCATTCCCTCATTAAGTGGGATTAAGTAAATGATGGCTTTGACACACATTTCATGCATTCGGAGGATAAAGAAGCGAAAAGCGGTGTTGTATTTCAAAAAGGTATAAATATTGGAAAATTAAATCGTTAAAGGACACAATTAAGCAGTGCGATCCATATAAACCTAAACAATTTCAATAGGCCATAATTTCACCTTGAAAGCTCATGGAATGTAGAAACTTGTTTTAATGATTTCGGGCTCCGGGAGAATTGAGAACACTTATTGATGTAATTTTATCTTGACAGGAATCCTGCGCTATAGGGATGAGTAGCAACTGTGGTGGGGATAGTGCACCTATCGCCACAATGCGTCCCACGCGTAAGATTACGAGAGGGGAGGGCGATGCATAAGGTGTCTAAAAACAAATTTCATTCTCTAAGCCAGTTTATAAACTAAGTTGTAATTCTTACTATGGTAGTAATCTCCACGCTTTTGTTGGATCTTAAATAGTACATAGGCATTTGGAACAAAACCCTGTTCTCCTCCAGCAGGCATGATAAGCAACTGTCAGCCTTTCAATATCGCTGCAGAGTCCCTGTAACGTATTTCACTCCAGGCATATGGTCCAGTATGTGCTGTATTTATATGTTTCATCCATATAAACTATATAAACTTCACTTCGATATCTCCGAATATTTCGTAAATACTTAAGCCTTTTTGCCCGTATGGTGCGATGTTCGATTAAAATTTGTCTGTCACGCTTAGTGTCTTTTTTTTTTCCAAATAATCCTAGCTTCAAAGGGACTCTTCTTAATGTTCAGACACTGCCTTGGAAGTCAGTAGAACTTTTAGCTTCATAAGCACTTTCTTCAAAGTTGGTCTTTGTTTTTCTGTGCTTTAAAAATTACTCATATTTCACCTAAATACTTCTGAATTAAAACATCCAAATTAGATTTTGTGCATGTTCTTAATCTTCGTTTACTGGGCATAGAGAAGGACGTTGTTGCACTAGCACCAATGGCTTTTCTTTCCTTAATAACTCACCTAAACTGCTTTCAGACACAACTGTTGCCTCAGATACCCTTCCCCAGATTTTTATAGCTGACCCAGACCATTGTTCCTTTTTTTATAAATCTATGGATATTGGTTATTACTTCTCGTGTTTTTAAATGTAGCACTTTATTTCCTAATGTGCTGCTAGGAGATATCATTTATAAATGCCCTCTTGGAACCAGGAGACAAGCACGTTTTGAAACAGGCTGTAGTATTACCGAGGAGCTTTGCACGCATTTAGTTGCTCGCAACTGGTACGCAACTGACCTGCCCTCCCCTCCAGTTGCTACCGTTCTGAGGTGGACTCGTCCAGATACCACTGCGCATCGTTCTGCACTTTTCAAGATAAAAAAATACATCTGTACAATTGTGCTGCGCGGTGTCAGCTTCCAGGATCGTTGGTCCCATTTTCTTTGACACGATTGTAGACGCTGAAGTATATATGGCTATCTTTAAGACATTTGTGTAGCAGCTGGATGATATCGTATTGAGAGGTTATTTACAACAAGATGGAGCAACGTGTCATACATCTTATGACACCATGGAACTTGTAACCAGTTTCTTTGATAATCGAATAATCTCAAAATGTCTGTATCCCCCAGATCTCCTGACCTAACATCACCGGATTTTTTCTTGTGAAAGTATCTTAAGAGCAGAGTGTACAAGAATAGGCCAAGGACAATTGATGTTCTCATGGAATCCATTCGAACCGAAATAAGTAACATTGGTGAGGATACTCTCCGTAAAACTTCAGAGAATATGGTGAGACGAGTGCAAACATGTGGAGGACACTTCCAACATTTTCTCTGAGAAGTAAATAGTGTAATGTAATCGTTCAATTATGTATTATATTCTCCCACAGTTGTACGTATGTCCTATTATTAGTTCAAAATTATGGCCTATTGAAATGGTTCAGGTTTATTTGGATCGCACTGTATAAACACTTTTTACAAGGTTAATCACTTCCCAGATATCCTTTGTTACTGTTCATTTTCTAATACTTAAAGCTTGCTCAAACTGAAATGAAATGAAATTTCAAAGCAATGAAATAGTCAGCAGTAGCCTTAAGAACCAGCTCTATATAAACCTATTGTATTCCCAAATTTCCTTAGCACGTAAAAAGTAATACGTAATCAAGTACAACTGTTGATCCTGATTAACATGAAGTATATGCAAAGAAGAAGAAAAAACATTCGCTTTAAAGAAATGTGAAAATAATTATCAGAATTTCAGAAAGAAGTACACGGGCGCACGAGTATGTTTATAGCACTACTAAACGGAACATTTACGCCTGGGACATTTATTCTTGGGTGATACTGAAATTTGAAATGTAATAACTAGAGCTAGGATTTATATGTACTATAAAGTATGAATATATGCATGCATATATGCACTAAAATATGCTAAATGTGCTATAAAATTTTTATAATATGCATTTAAAACAAAATATATTATTTACCTTTCTCACATCTTTAATGTTGAAGTAATCCAATGGTACAATCTTAAACAATGCAATAATTAATTATTATTTATTAGTCTCTATTTCAGTATATTTTAGTATTCGTAACGTTTATTGTAATAAATATATTTCACCGTTTTCTGAAAGAAGCGATTTTATACTGTGACTGAAAATGATTTTATAACTCTACGAGCAACTATTTGTAGATGAGTAATTTGTATCTATTTTTGCAGGCATTATAACAATGATATACACATAATATGGGGCTTATTGTACTTAAATAAAACCCACAGTGACGAACTCGCAAATTGCATGAGTTTTAAAATATTCTGAAAATATAAAAAAAGGAAACTTATTATGTTAATATACTTGCACAGTATTATAGTTTCATTCCTTCTCTCCTTCGGCATTACAATATTCCGTTTCCTACTGCCCACACTTCATAAATTACGATTAGCTGCATATCAATACAAGTTTAAAAGTTATGCGAAAATGACACTCTTTAATTCTTGGAAATGTTATCCTAGCGGTAGATGGATTCGTTTGCAACATTAATGCAAACTAAATCAATCTTCAAGACGCAGCGGTCGCACCGAACTTTAAAGATTGCCTGATTGTTGGTCGTCATTTATTTGAAGTTGTCGATCATAGTTACTTCTTATTTTTCGGCAAACGTTTATGGATTTAGAAACATGATACCTAAGTACTACGCAAAAAAGAAGTAAAAGAGGACATTTTCTCGTATCTTTCTCTTCTTAAAGTATCGGGATGAAATAAATATACGAATCATTCCTGAAAAAGTAAAATGTATGCATAAAAATGAACAAATTAGTTAAATATGGACGAAGCCCTTAAGTATACATTTATATGCACTATAAAACTACTGTAATAAACTCCTTACATGCAAATAACATGCAAATATGCAAAAATCTAGTAATAACTCCGAAAATAAACGAGTTATCAAATTGAAGTTTAAAAAGTGCATTTAAGATCATTTTTAGAAAATTGGCTCAAAATCATAGATAACCAAATTTTATGCTTAGCTTCAACTTTTCCTGTTTGTTCCCTTTATACCCAGCCTTTAACTGCAATAGTCATATGGCCTATTGGCGATGGTGTTAACTCGTATATGTTCGGTTGCAGATACTTTGGATTATAATCATTAGATAAGGCACACATTCGCCCTCTCATTTATATTTCTAGATTCTGTGAAAGATGGAGAATCATCTTATTTGGAGAAAAATCCCCACCCCAGCCGGGAATCAAACCCCGGACCCCTCGCACGCCAGGCAAGGTGCTCTACCACCTGAGCTACGAGGTCAGCCCGTTTAAAAAATATGCCAATTTCTTCCTAAATTTATACCCAAATAGTTATTTATGTTAGTATTGAATCAAAATGTATTTTATCCACGAGTGGAAGGTTTGTTAATTTCCGCGAGTGCATCAATAAATTTTGATTCACTAGTATCGCACAATGGTTTTTCCAACACTTAACCTTATCATTAAAAAGGCTTACTACATTCTTAATTAAATTATAATAGGCCCCGCGATGGCTAAGCGGTCAGACCGCTTGGCTCTCACCTAGGCGGCCAGGTTTCGATCCCAGGCGACTGCAAAGTGAAATTTGTGATGGACAACATGGCGCTACGGTGGGCATTCTCCGGGCCCTCCGGATTCCCCCACCATTATTCCACCAATTACTCCATCAATCATTCATCTCAGGCGTTGGGCCGACCTCTCAACCCTGATTTTGCCCGCCTCGGTAGCGTGGTGGTACAATGTGCCTGACGTTCAAGAGGTCCCGAGGTAGCGTGGAAGGCAGCGTGTCTGCCTCACGTTCAAGAGGTCCCGAGTTCGAATCTCGGTCAGGGTGAGTTACCTGGATAAGGTTTTCTCCGTGGTTTTCCCTTATCCTGAAAGACGAATGTCAGCTAACTAAGCTCTATGGACCCTGGGCTCATTTGAGCATCATTTCACCCATTCCATTCATCTTCCTATATGACTTAACGTTGGAGGACGTAAATTACAAAAAAGAGGTCCCAAGTTCTAGTCTCAGTCAGGGTGAATTACCTGGATAAGATTTTCTACAGGGTTTTCCCCTATCCTGAAAGGCAAATGTTGGATAACTCTAAGCTCTATGGACCCTGGGCTCATTTGAGCATCATTTCATCCATTCCATTCATCGTCTGATATGACTAAACGTTGGAGAACGTAAATTACAAAATAATAATAATAATAATAATAATAATAATAATAATAATAATAATAATAATAATAATAATAATAATAATAATAATAATAATAATAATAATAATAATAATAATAATAATAATAATAATAATAATAATAATAATAATTAATAAACCTGATTTCATCTCAGGTCAGATGCTTCGGCTCCCTCACTCTGAGAGAACCCAAGCGCCTCCTAACGTCAGCAATGACTTTTTGGAATTTAGGGCTAGACCAAGGCCGGCTGGATGTGTGTTGTTGGAAAATACTTGATATGAGAGAATCGATGTTGGCCAGTCGTCATAATTGTTGGTATAATTTGAATAATAACTTATGGCAATTGATTCAGTTATTGACTTATACTAGTTAAGAAAAACAGTGTTTAATAGAACTTTATTGGACGAATAGAATCTGTAGCTGTATTAAAGTTTAGACCTCATTACTAAATGTTAAGTCTACAGTAAATATTATACCTGAAATGTAGGAGTAGTGATTTTATTTTATTAATATAGTGGTTAAAGTGAAATATTATCCATTTTTATTATTATATTGTTACTTTAGTAAGTTAATTATTATTAAATTACAACTATACAAATAACTGTTGAACAAATTACATTTTAATTCAAGTCCCTAGTTTTAATTAAAAGCTCTGAGACACGGAGACTCCTTTTGCCAAACAGTATAGACTTCTAAATGCCACTAGCATGCGAAGCAAATGTTCTGCAATACAAAACAACGAGCACAGCGTTTGTCGTTCTTGATTGCAACTTATGGTGGACTAACTGGGAACGACAATGGAACATGAGAAGGGTCTTACCGCTGGAACAGAATTATTGCCCAGACCTCATCAGAATCAAATTAAAACCGGACAGTTTAGAAGACGACAATTTATCCCATGGTCTCGCCATTCCGACTGAGAAAGTTCGTTAGAGCTCAAGCCGCCGATGTTTCTGCCATGTGGAGAGAGAGAGGGAGAGATAAAAAAAGATGTTGGGGGAGGAGAAAGAAACGCTTTTAAAGCTTTTTCAATTACGTACAGCGGATTCGTTACTCCCCCACATTGCAATCCGTCACAAGGAAGCCCGCGAGCGTTTTTACTTGCTCAAGATTGCTTCTTGGTAGTTTGTACCATGTTTTCTTACAGCAGATGCCTCTTTGTTTCTCTTCTATTCTTCTTATCTTTGTTCTTTCCTCCACGGTTTTCGATTATGGACCATCTTTTTATGTTTACTGAAATCTCCTTGGCGTTACTCACAAAGCTTTGGCATGTGAAGTTATTTTTTTTTTTCGAATGCACAACTACAACTACTGGAATCAATGGATATAGAAATCAAAGATTGTGGTTGTACTAACTTTTCCTACCCAATGTTATCTACAGTTAAAACGTCTTGGATTCAATTTATACTCTAGGATTTGCCTTCGCTACTTTCATGACATCATCTAGTATTTTTATATAGGTGTTGTTTTTGTTTCGTTTAAAATTAAACAGCAGCAGTACCTGTGTAGGGAAACATTTTGTAATTTATTTCATCCACTTAGCACACATACCAAGATTAAGTGTCTTATAGGTAGAGCTACACAACTGGGGCCATCTGGCGCACTCCAACATACATAGATCTAATACTCCTCGATAGGAAATGATTCAGAATGCTACAGGAGACAGAAACAAGCGGAAGGCCTAACGTTTCCGTGCTGCAATACCTGTTGGAGTTGCGTTAAAAGGGCAATGAACAACTCGTCGACCAAGCAGCCCTCTAGCGTCTCCGCTTTCGTGTGAGCAAAGATCCCTGAAGTATACCCGTAAAACACATGCCACGAAACCTAGGGATAACAAGGCAGGCTCAAACCCAACGGAAGGCAATGCCTATTTTCGAGCTTAAAATTCCTTTGCATGGCTTTTTGGGAAGGGAAGTAACGTCGGTGGTTCCGTATTGTGTATTTATAGGAAGTCGAAGAGCCCGAGGTCTGATTAAAACCCCTCTGAGCAAAAATAAGCTGTTTTTACGCCCAAAATAGAATGGAACGTTATGAACCACAGCATATAAAAATCTAAAAACTCATTTCAATTGAAGCAAAATCGCTTGGTTACTACCTGAAATTAATAGTGCAACAAAAATCAGGTACTTAATTCTTATTAGGAGGTGCGTTTAATTTATTACACCTACTATTTTTTCAGGACTGAACCAGATATGTACTTCTGTTTTTTTTTAATACACGTGGACACTTTCTGAATGCGTGACAGATGGCAGCACTGTACAGTGCATAGAACTAGTGGCAGCGACGAGAGTTAGGACTGATTTTGACTTAAAATGGTGACGTTTTCATTGCAAGAACAGCGTGTAATCATTCGTTTTCCCCATTTTCGTGGTGTGAACCTATTGAAATTCATCGCCAGTTGAGTGAAGCATATGATGATAGTACCATAGATGTGTCTAATGTGCGTTCTTGGGTGCGGCAGTTCAATGAAGGCAGACCATAATGTGACAATAATCCAAGACAGTCAAGGCTTCGCACCAGCAGGTCTGATAACATGATCTAGCGAGTAGAGAACGTTGTTTTGGAGGATCGCCGATTGAGCATTTTCAGGTCTTCATGCAGGATTGTGTGCACAGATCCAACGGAAATGCCAATTTTGGAGGCGATGTCTGCAACGGTCTTTGTTTGTTGTCACACGATGTTCTGCCTCATTGAACTGTCGCACCCAGGAAGGCACATTAGACACATCCATGGTACCTTCACCACATGCCTCAGGCAACTAGCGATGAATTTCAATAGGTGTCTTACTATGAAAATGGAGAAAACGAATGATTACACGCTGTTCTTGCAATTAAAACGTCACCATTTTAAGTATCAAAACCAGTCCTAACTCTCGTCGTTGCCACTAGAGTTCTACGCACTGTATAGTGCTGCCATCTCTGTCACGCATTCACAAAGAGTCCACGTGTATTTAAAAAAAACAGAAGTTATTATCTCGTTTCTGTCCTGAAAAAATAGGGGTTATATCTTGAACGCACCTCGCATTGAGTTGGATTTTCGTTCATTCCCATGTTACCCTCTCTTCTTCAGGACTGACAACTCTTAGGACTAATAAGGTGCGTCTCGAGTCAAGGAACAGAGGAGCTCTGAAACCCAGTGCATATTTTGAATGGTGCATCAGACCGATACCACGCGTGAAAGGATGAAATGAAATGTATGCAGTGGATGGAAGGAAAGTTGACTGTGAAGTAGCTGGTGGAATGAAGAGCGGGGACAACCGAACTACCCGGAGGAAACATGTCCAAACGCCACTTTCTATTCTAAAAATCCCACATATGGATCCTTGGGATCGAACACCATCGAGAAGCGACCAGTCTAACCAATACTTAATAGTTTCCTCAAAAGCGAAACCGTTATTCCCTTTTCATGTGTTTGCTTTCTCCCTCTCGATCAAGCAGAGAGAATGGAATCTGAAAGTCACTACATAGCTGGCAGCTATTTTAGAATAATATATACCAGAAAATGTGTAATAAAAGGATTTATCCACCACCATAAGAAAAGCACATCATTACGCGATACTTTTGTTACTGAAAAGTAGGCCTTTACTGTTAGACATGAATAATCTCTGCAAAAAGTCGAATTACCTCTACCAGAGTCCTGGTCAAGCAGAAGGATAAGGTTAAAATTTACGAGACAAAAAATTATCCTTCAGGAACGCCTAATATAGCGTCAAAGACCTGATTTTCCCTTTAATTTTATCGAATACCTCGTAGATGGCTTATTCCGATGTTCAATTTTTCTTTAGTTATCTGAAAAATAAGAAACAAACATACGACATCTACAATGTACAAAACCATATTTTATCCTACAGATACTTTTAATAGACACCGTTGCTATGCAGAAACGACATAAGAAAACTTGGACTTAAAATCAAATTGATAGTTATTAGTTCAACAAGTGGGATAAAGTAAAAAAAAATTTACTCGTTGCTCCGGGTGAGTAAATAAATATATGGTAGTTGTGTGTAGTGTTTAGTGTTTAACGCCCACTTTTACTACATGCGGCACCGCAGGCGATGACACTGATGATACATGAGATGAAGATGGAGCACCGGTGGAAAGAGATGGTGGGGGAAACCGGAGATCCCGGAGAAAACCCGCCCCAGAGCCGTGTTGTCCGCCACAAATCTCACTTTGCGGTCGCCTGGGATCGAACCCGTAAATATATGGTGGTTGGTAGCTACAAATTGTCTATAACCTTTTAACAGCAATGAATTGATTCTTTAAGTACGTGTTAATTTGTTGTACATTACCATAGAAGTTAATACCTCCAAATGGATTAGAAGCAGTAATATGACCAGTATTTATAGCATTGCAAATAAGAACATTCATTTCCTCATTCATTTTGCCGGGATTGACTTTGGTTACCCCTAGCCTACAGTATTCTATAACAAAAAGTACGCCTCAATTCAATGCCTTATTCCTTATTTAATTAATTACTAACTGTTGTAAAATCATTAACTGTATACTTGTCATATATTAATTGATCGTATATATTGGATAAAATAATGTTTTACACAAATGGACAAACCTGTATCATCCATTTGTAGAATTTAAAACGCTCCCCTTCGGGTCACGTTTTAAATTTGTTCTACTCTTGGATAAATTCTCTTTTTATCCATGGTATAATAAATTACTATTATTACTCTGGTTTCATTGCATAATTGACATGAACGGTAAAATTATTAAAATTGAATACATATCCACTAGTGTAAGCTGAAGATGAACTACCCCACAAGTTACAATCGATCATGTGATAATTTGCGACGCGAGTGTTCGCGTGGGCTACATATGAAGCCAGTATAAAATTAACTCAATGCATTGTTTATTTCTTTATAGTGTATACTTACATTCAAATTGAGTTTAATGAACTTTCTCAAGATAATTTGATATTAAATTAAATTATACTATGTCGTCTGAAATGTACGGCAAATTCGTTTGTAGTGTTCCTTTACACTCCTGAATCACATTAATCAAGTCAATAACAGTGAAAACAACAATATCTGATACAGAATGTACAAAATGTTTACACTGCTCTAACAATTACTATATGAATCTCTAGTAATAGCCTCAAAATGTGACAAACAGAAAATTAGTATTTAGCTTACAATTCCTCTTGTAGACACCCTTTACACACCGCTGTGGAATGATTATTGCAAATATTTCTTTAACACCTGCTGCAACTCTTCCTGGTAGATTTATCCTTGCTTCTTACACGTAAGTAGCACCTCCCTATCTTGTGAAGCTGTGTGACTTTTGTTCTGCGAACGTCTTCAATTCCGAGGAGAATTTTAGCACGCATTCTTAGTGTGACTGATAGTGTTCAGTTCTGCTGTTCCTGCTGTTTGAGGCTTTATGATATCCTAGAATATTACCTCAAGATGCAAGCGTCGTTTGATTTTTCTTGTACTTCTGATTCGCAGAAAAAATATACATGGCATTGATCGCACTGATGTTGAGTAAGTCAAAGAAAATGACCATAGGCCAACGTCTTGTGTAACGAGCAACATAATCTTGCTACAAAGTTGGTCTAGTATGTCAATTCCAATTTTTTAATTGCTCCTTTATTTCAGTTATAAAAATGTGTTTGCAAGTGGTTATCAATTTTATGACATTGGTACACAGAAAAAGTTCTCAAGCCTCAAGATTAGATGCAACGAACTTGACCTTTCGGTCCAGGAAGACGGAGAACGATATTGTGTGAACGTGTCCTAACATTTTGAGGGGGTTGTTCAATTCCCCATTTAAATTTATCTTTAGCCACATAGTAATAATTACCTGATACACCATCCGTTGCTTCATTACTTGGTTCATTTTCATGACTGGCTTCCTTTAGTAATGCTTATCTGGGCAAATATGATCTTCTTCTCCTTCATCATTGTCATCAAGTTCAATTCCACGTTCATTACTTTTATTTAGAGCTTCATTAAACTACTGTGCATTTAGCAAATCGTCCTCAGGAACTCCCACACGACAAACCTTTCTCTTATTAGCCAACAACTCTTATATTAGTGGTCGCGCGGGCTACATATGTAGTCCAGCTGTGCGCAACTAAGTTTAATCGCAAATAAAAATGCTATCTCGCTAAAACATTTTATAGCCGACTGCCGGATTAGGACACATTGCGTCAAGAAACTAACTAAACCCCCACCACCATAAAAGCAGAAGGAGATGCGCACTTGCAAAAACAAAATGGCTGGGCTACATGTAGCCCACGCGACTACTCAAGGGTTAATGACAGGAGATACCCTTTCTTCCTTCATTCCACAAATAACCTGATTTGCAATACTGGCCTTTTCATCTACAATTACTTCCAAATAGCCTTCGGCAACACTTCCATCCTTCATGACTTTTTAACCTCCAAATATCAGTTAGGATTCTCCGCTATTCAAAGCCCCAAAATCATCTTTCACCTAGTAAAAACATCGATTCTATATCTTTTGTAAAATATAATTCACAATTCAAGTCGAATTTTTCTTCTGTAACGGATAAAATTACGTATGGAATAGCCAGGTTTGATGTTTATCATGCTCTTGAAATTTACGCTAACGGCGCTAACGCCTCGGGCTTTAAATTTTTTTACATTTTAATAAACATCGACTTACCTACAAAGTCACATAAATAACTATTTTACAACTGTCTACTTGGAATAGCATAAAGTAGATATTAAAATATGCGGTGTTAGTATAATAAAAGTTATGAAAGTGCAACAGATCAGATTTTTAAGTTTATTTTATGTTTAAAACTAATTTTAGTTGTACAATTCTAAATTTTAAATATGCAAATCATTTTATTTTCTAAAATGTGAATATTCGAATAATAGAATATCTGAATAAGAAGAAAATACCTTAATTTCACTAAATTCGTCAGAAAATATAAAGAAAAAAGAACACAGAAACAACTGCAGGCCGTTAAGAAAGCAAAATATTACCTTTGTGAAAGAGACTATTCTTTCCTAGACAAAGTTTTCGACTGTCAAATGCACATTATACGTCAAGCATCTCATTAGCGAGCACTTAGAAACAATGAACTTTCCTGAATGGTCGAGAGTTCCAGATGAAAATTACAGCCTCGGTAATGTGTGAAGCAAATTTTAGTGATTAAACTAAGTGTAGTTAGCAATGTGTTAAATGATGCAATTCTTTAAGAACGGACTCTTTTGTGTTTCTCGTAATCTGTAGAATAAATGCTATTTGACAGGGAATAATATTAATTCAAAGAGATAGGAGTTTGGGTTTAAGGTTATGGTTACAAATGGAAAATGATTTTGGTACCGTGGCCAAGAATATGCCTATTTTGCATGTTAAATTTCAAGGATGAAATGGTTAGCAAAGAGAACACGAAGTACAGAAAGTTCTGACAGCGGTAGGCGTAGCGCAGCGGGGTACCTCATGTTTCCCAGGTGGCGAATGCCAACATCTGAATTATTCCTCTCATTCAATATGCTCGGGCCACCACGGTTTTAGAAAGTAAAATTAAGTTTGTTATCACAGAATAGTATTGTCTCTATGACTGAATAATCAGCCTTCTGACTTTCCAAACTAGAGGCCCAGGTTCGATTCCTGATTGGATGAGTCTGGAAGTTTGCATGTCTATTTATGTTGTTTACTGACAAATGCACCGAAACATACGAGTAAACTTCTTCTTCTTCTTCTTCTTCTTCTTCTTCTTCTTCTTCTTCTTCTTCTTCTTCTTCTTCTTCTTCTTCTTCTTCTTCTTCTTCTTTTTCAGCATTATCAATGTTTACTTTTCCAGCCTGTTCCATCTTCACTTCATTGTACCTTATTTGCTTCACTTTTTTCTTTTTCCATTACTTTAAGAGGTTGTGTCCGTTGTTACATATTAACTTGTGTACGTTCCTTAATGCAAAATATGTTAAATGCTAATATTATGTTTTGTTCTGTAATATCTTTTACTTTTCTTAGAAAGCTTGTTTCTGTAGCACATAAACACTTATTAACACACAAAAATTAGAAGCTAGTAACAGTAAAGTGACAAATTCTACATAAAATATACTAATTGTTTGTCAAAAATTTCATTTTTATTTTTAAAAAATTCATGAAAATTTCCACAGAATTAAACAGGCTAGTTTCATAAACGTTGTTTACATCAGTCAAAATTTCCTTCGTTGTCATCATTACGGTAGGCAGATGTCACAATAATGTACGAGGGCTGTTCAATAAAGAATGATCACAACTTTTTATGACAACGTACCTTTAATCATCCTCATAACTTTGATGATCCTTCTCAAAATATTCTCCCCTGAATGCGATGCACTTGTCCCAGCGTTTCTTCCAGTCTTCAAAGACATGCTGGAAACTATTTTTGAGAGAACCTTCAAAATCGCCTCCGCAGCCTTCACCACTGCTTCTCATGATGGATAATGCCTCCCACGAAGGCGTTTCTTCAATTTAGGGAATAGAAAAATGTCACATGGGGCTAAATCTGGACTACTGCGGCAGCGCAATATCGTGGTGCAGCATCCAGCCTGCTTCACGAAAATGTGGTCTTTTGCACCTGATATGGAATTGCAATGTTTTCAGGACATTCCTGTAGTATTGTCCAGTTACTGATGTGTGTGCAGGTACAACGTGCTGATAAACCATTCCATGAATATCAAAGAATGAGATGACCATAACTTTCCCAGCAACCAATTTTCCTTTTTTGGAGGTTGGTGATGAATATTTCCACACTGAGCTTTGTTGTTTGCTCTCAGGATCAAAATGACGTAGCCAAGTTTCATCAACAGTGATTACGTTCGAAAGAAACTCCGGATCTTCCTCTAACATCAACTTTAACTGCATATTACCTCCATTGCAGCGGTAGGCGATACTGAACATGTCTGAACTTGCCTGGTTCTCACAGGTGGGAACCAGGAGTACCAACAATGAAACTACTACGGCGTGTTTGTTTCACATTAAGCTAACAGAATATAATAAGATGAATTTTACTGCGAAAATTTATGACCGTACAAAAATTATGATCATTCTTTATTGAACAGCCTTCGTATGACCAAATTCTGAAAATGAAACAACTTAAAGACAATGGCGCTATTTCAAAATTCATTCCGCACATTCTATTAAATCCGTCAGACCGTTTAAATGCTTTAATAACGTCTGAATTCGTTTCATGGTTAAATGACTGAAAATGAGTGCGACGGCCGATTTATCAGTTTAAATTGGAAATGGAATAACATATTCGGAATATTAGATTTAAACAGACTGATACATATCTAAAGACACCGGATCCGAGTGTTGGTGACTGCATAGCTAGTCTTGGCACTGTCGAACTCTTAGCACTAATTATCAACTACCGCGCGTCACTACGTCATTCTGGTTAAGTTCCAGTGCCCTCCTGCGGCTCTCTCAATTTATTCCTTCCTTCTACGTGTAGATCGCAGTCTTCGAGGTGTACCTGTTAGTTTTCTACCCTTTACCACTTACCTTCATCGACTTCAGGCACTCCAAAACGGTTTTCTCCACATAGCAGTCAATGCCGATTGGTACTCACCTAACGCAGATATGCACAGAGACCCCTCCCTCCCCTATCTTACAGAATTCATCTTATCCCTCTCTCAAAAGTGTTTTAACATCCATTTTGTACAACTTTATAGCCTACATCCATGGCCTTGAGGAGTATTAAGAAATTAACAAGTTTCCTCTTTCCAATTCATTACTCACCCAAAAAAGCCATATCTAGCAAATATTACCACCGCTAAACTACCATCTTTCTGTTTACCACGATCATTTTGTCAGTAAAGGTCATTGTTCTGATATGACATTCTTTGGAAGGGAAACCTACCAGCAACATCTTCACTGAGTCTTCCTTTACCACTTAGCAGAGAAGTAGAAACAGCGTGAGATGTGCTGTTTTTTTTTTTTTTTTTTTTTTTTTTTTGATGAAGGATAAATTGACGTTGAAACGCGTCGATATGGGCAAGGTAGGTGCTTGATTTAGAATAATAGGCTGTGTCAACGTAACAGAATTAGACCTGTTTTCTGATTTTGCGAGAACGTCCTAAAAGAGCTGAACATGTCCCCCGCGGACCATTCTATTGGCGTCAGTCCAGGGAGCCAACATGCCAAATTTATTAGATTGTCACGAGTAATACATCGATCGGGACAATTTATCGGGACAGCCGTCATGTTTGGTGCCACATTTTCCTATTTAACGATATGCCCTGTACTGGAACTCTGCTCCGAAACCAGCAATTGTTTGCAATTTAGCGTATTAAAACAAGGATCGATGGTGACTGCCCCAGTAATTCCAGGGCCTGATGACGAAGCCTCTACGACCAATGGGACCCCAGCAAGAAACATAAAATCGATTGTATTGCCTTGATGTCAAGTAATCTGTCCATATCTAAAATTTATAAACACTTTGAAAATACAACTTTAATTTATTTATAACAACCAACCAGTATGGCTCAGGCGGTTTCGTCTTTGACCCGCATTCGGGAGGTCCAGGCTCGATTTCGTGGCCGACCTACCTGACCCATGGGGGTCATCTCCATTATCATTTCCTATATGTTTTATCTGGTGGTCCCTTTCAGGGATTAAGTGTCAGCGGGTGCCTCAGCGTTGAGTGGCAGGATGATATGCTCTAAGTAACCTAATCCTTCCTCCAATATGACGGTCGCCAGTCTCCGAAGCCAACTCTCCCAGTGGGACTGTTTCCGAACCATCCCACCAAGGTGGGATGTTCGTTGTCCTAGCCTCCGGGGGAAGTTTCCATCTAAGCAAACTGCAGGGACCTGGCCCTTTGCACTGTCATGGCCCCTTGAGACGGCCGCCCTCTGTAACCTCTCACCTCATCCTTCCTCCTGGGGATGCTTCACCTTGGACTTCGATTCCCCTCCGAAAAAAATCCAATTCCAGTTATCACATGGTTGCAGTGCTTGATAATAAGCATTTTAACTCTAAGTCTTCAAACATTTGCTACCAATTACAGGTTAGGTATCGTATTCAACGCAAACATCCCATATAAATATTTTTATGTCTCCTTTTCTCATCAATTCAGGTGTTAGGAGTCGCTTGGGTGCTCTCAGAGCGAGGGAGCCCAAGCATATTGTCCTGATAGGTGAGATATGGGTTGAGGGTTCCGCCCAACGCTTGGAAAGAATGAATGATAGAAGAATTGGTGGAATGATGGTGGGGGAAACCGGAGGACCCGGAGGAAACTCACCCCAGTGCCATTTTGTCCACCACAAATCCCACTTTGCGGTCACCTGGGATTGAATTGGGGCCGTCTAGGTGAGAGCCAACTTATGATCTATTTTAAGAGTGTACTGTTAGATTTGTCATTTGATCATATGACTAAAAATAAGCACTAAGATTTATGGATGTTTTTATTAGCAACTGTTTGCTTCAGCTCGACAAAAACTACATTTTATTGGCTTCTTAATCTTATATACAATGCTGAATTTTTTTTCTTGGAAAGTACTTCTTTTTCAAAATTATCTCTAAATATTTTTATTCAATTACCATATATTTAATTCACACCTATTTGAAATGAAATGAATATCTTAAAATTTTTGCTAACGTTTGAGTAACTGATAAACGAAAAAGTATACACAAAATTATATAAGAAACACATATAGACATTGTTACAATGGCATGAGTTGTACAACTGAAAATTCCATGGTATTCACGAAACCTATTTGTACCATTCACCACTGTTTTAATCCCATTAATATTGATTTGATCGAATCTTTTTCATTTGTAAAGCTCACTGCTGTTCACAAAATCCATGCACAATTAATTAATACTGTAACGCGAGCGCTGGAACACCCTGTGAAAGCAGCTGGCAGCGGAAGGCAGGGGAGGTTCGTTTAGCCACACCTCCTCCTCGTTTGTCTTGTAGTGGTGACAGGCAGTGGTTGGTAGGAAAAACATCAGTGTGCCGTCTGTTTCTGTCCACCTGGTTCTAGGAATTACGGGATCGTTCATCATCTGGAAACGTCGAGAAGACGGCGAGATGCCTATAAAAAGGGCTGCAGCTAGTCAGTCAAGTCAGTCGGTCAGTTGGTTAGTGAGTGTGAGCGAGGAGACAGTCGCAGTTCTTGGTGTAAGAGTTAGTCAGTGACGTGTTCATGAACGAGAAGATTGTGCAACGGAAGACTGTACGTAACTGGTATGTGCATCGGAGTTTATGTAACCGCGAGTACAAGTGAAATTGTAACGGACGAACTGGTGAATTGTAATTGTGTGCAGCAAGTAATTCTGTGTAATTGGCAAGTGTTAAACTGTAAGTCGGTGGAAATAAAGAACATTTTTGAGTGGTGAAATTGGACTTTTCATTTCACGAACCCACAAAGTCACACTGGTGTCAGGAAGCGGGAAAATAACATCACCGAACATTACAACCATGGACGCGGCATTGGAAAAATTTTTGGAGAAGATGATGGAAATGAAGGCCGAACTAATCTCGGAAATGAAAATGGCAAATGAAAACCTCGCTGCAAAAATAGAAGCGGCAAGTAACAACATCACCGCAGAATTGAAACAAGTGAAGACGGCCAACGACAACATCACCGCGGAACTGAAACAAATGAAGACGGCCAACGACATCACCGAGAAGATGGAAGAAATGAAGGCCGAATTAACAGCGAAGACGGAAACGGCTAACAACAACTTGGCCACGACAATGACCTCAAAGATGGCCGAACTGACAACGGAGGTGAGGGCGGCGAACGAGGCTCTCGCCGCAAAGTTTGAGGAACGTTTGGCCGGCGTGAGGGATGACGTCGCGAACCTGGGCAAGCGGAAGGGTCAAGTAGACGACCGCCTTAATGATTTAGAGGAAAAGGCCGACAACATCGCAAAACCCCTCACCCGCCTGACGGAGGAAAACCGGCCTTATGTGTGGATGGAGGACGCCGAAGACGCTTTCCAGCACCCGAAGGGGACCCTGTGCAGTGCTCCAATTTTGGGTTTCCCACAACCGGGTGGCGCCTTCATTGTGGACACCGACGCTAGCGACCATTACATTGGAGGTGTCCTACCGCAGATCCAGGACGGCCATGAGCGCACAAGAGTGGAAGAGAAGGAGCGTGCCGCAGCAGTCCGAGTAGTTGTGGCAGTGCCTGCTGAAGGCTGGGATAGCGCAGGCCTGAGGAGGGAGCAGCTGGCGGACGCAGACTTTGGGCCACTCTTGAGGGAAGTGGACGCAGGGACGAGACCAACCTGGGAGGACATCGCGCCGAGGAGCGCCACCTACAAGTCGTACTGGGCCCAATGGGACTCGTTGAAGACCAGAGAGGGCGTGCTGTTCCGGGTATGGGAGTCACCCGATGGGAAGGCGCAGAGAGGACAGTTGGTACTTCCCCGGAGCAAGGTCCCGGAAGTCTTGGAGGAAGTGCACGCCGGTACTTCAGGAGGACACCTGGGAGCGAACCGAATGATTCACAAACTACGGCAGCGCTACTTCTGGCTGAGACTCCGAGCAGATGCTGGTGGTACACCTGGACCGCCTCGCACGCTACGATGGGGCTGTTCGGGGCGAACAGCTTTGAGGAGGGAGCAGTGTAACGCGAGCGCTGGAACACCCTGTGAAAGCAGCTGGCAGCGGAAGGCAGGGGAGGTTCGTTTAGCCACACCTCCTCCTCGTTTGTCTTGTAGTGGTGACAGGCAGTGGTTGGGAGGAAAAACATCAGTGTGCCGTCTGTTTCTGTCCACCTGGTTCTAGGAATTACGGGATCGTTCATCATCTGGAAACGTCGAGAAGACGGCGAGATGCCTATAAAAAGGGCTGCAGCTAGTCAGTCAAGTCAGTCGGTCAGTTGGTTAGTGAGTGTGAGCGAGGAGACAGTCGCAGTTCTTGGTGTAAGAGTTAGTCAGTAACGTGTTCATGAACGAGAAGATTGTGCAACGGAAGACTGTACGTAACTGGTATGTGCATCGGAGTTTATGTAACCGCGAGTACAAGTGAAATTGTAACGGACGAACTGGTGAATTGTAATTGTGTGCAGCAAGTAATTCTGTGTAATTGGCAAGTGTTAAACTGTAAGTCGGTGAAATAAAGAACATTTTTGAGTGGTGAAATTGGACTTTTCATTTCACGAACCCACAAAGTCACAATACATATCTTATGATATTACAGGATTAAGAATCTTTGCTTCTTGCACCTCTTCAACTACGGCACAACTTCTATGACGACATAAACAATCTCGAGAAGAAAATATATTTAACTCTTGAACTCAACATATCCAAAATTCGAACAATTTTACACTAATAGTATATTAATAACAAGAGAAACATGAGAATATAAACATTCATATTCTTTTTTCTAACGTATTATTATAATAAACTGCAATCATAATAAAAAAATGAGCTAAACTAATTTATTTTCTGGTGTCCAATGATGAACAGCAACGTTTTAATAATTGTATGAATGTTATATAAATTGTGTATGCAAACGAATTTAACATGGAGTGATGTTTCTCTCACAGACAAAAAATGGATTCCAACTATAACAAATCATAATGCAGATCAAATGGAACCAAACAAGCTTTCTGCTATTAACTAAAAGTTCATATTACTGAAAAGTAAGCGTGAATATCAGCATATACTTCTTAATGTTGAATTCTATATCATATGCAATTTCATTTGTTTCAAATCAGTGAGTTTTCTTTACAAGTACCACTTCTTTTCTGCTTCAAATATAATCTCTCAATAAAGATGTCGAAAGTCACACTTAAACTAATATTGTACTGCATCTATTTAAATTACATAACAGAATACCAATGGATTTTATTCCCTTAGATCAGAATATTAAGGACGTGCAATCATTTAAAATATTTGAGAGCTTCATTTTATTGTTACCTCTTCAACAGTTCTGCTGCCCTTTTGGTATTTCTTTCCTCTGCTTGTGCTTAACAGCATAGCAGAAACAGCTTCTCGTTCATAGTTAGCAACAAAAATTATAATTTACATTGGTTGAATAATTTGTTCTATTTACAGCATTTAGCTGCACCTAAGCTGGTTTGAAAACTGTCAAAATGCATTTTAAAGTGAAAAATAAATAAAGGATTTGATTAATTTTGAAAACCACAGGTACATTAATTTCAACTATACGTTCTTAACTTTTTTAATTTGCTTGTGCCAAATGCACTCTTATTTCAGAATCTCCTTAACTGGGGACTGCATTATTTTCAGTAATTTGTAGTGCCTGTGGTACTGCACCTAACGTGACCTCTGCTGCCGCCTGTGCTGCATGTTTCCTGCATCATCTTCCAGCTCATCTGTAGATGGGAATGAGTTGGAGTTCAGTCTCTAGTCAGTATGTCTGCCTAAGCCTCGGTCTCACATTGGATTTACCTGACCTTGAACATTTCCTCCACTCATATCAGAATTATAGCCTCGATCATTACGCCTTTGTACTGGAAAACTCTGCATTGACTCATGGTAGTTGCGCAGCTGTTGGTCGAATTCAAGGTTTTCCTGCCTTAATACTTCTATTTCTTTCAAATGTGCCAAATGATATTCCAGAAGAACTTTTGCATTAGATATGCTCTCCACAGTGCCCACTAACTTTACCTTCTTCATGAGGACGCTGCTGTTCATTTTAAAAAACAATGGGTGAAACGATTCTCAAATGTGTCCGGGGTCCATTCAGCTTAGAGTTCCCTGACCTTCGTCTTGCAGGATAAGGGAAAACCCTGGAAAAAACCTTATCAGGTAACTCACCCTTACCGAGATTCGAACTCGGGACCTCTTGAACGTTAGGCAGACATGCTTCCATCTACGCTACCAAGGCGGGCAACATGCTAGGATTTTCAGGATTTAGGAATTTATGACATTTTCCATAATGGATTTTATAATTGTATTATTGATTTTGTATTTCCATATGATGATGTCAAAGGAAAGATGAGAAATAAATGACAAATTACATAGAATAGAGACAGTATTGTATTCCACCAAAACATTTTATATTTAGATTTCTTCGGATGTACATCTTTTAGACGATTCCTGGATCAAACAAAAAATTATCAGTAAAGGTTCCGCGCGCGTGTGTGTGTGCGTGTGTGTGTGTGTGTGTGTGTGTGTGTGTGTGTGTGTGTGTGTATGTGTGTGTGTGTCTGTCTGTGTGTGTGTGTGTGTGTGTGTGTGTGTGTGTGTGTGTGTGTGTGTGTGTGTGTGTGTGTGTGTGTGTGATGTACATTATAATTTAAATAGCAAAACGCCAATCAAATACTAAACTTGGTCCGTCATCTTCCAAGGATGTGGCGTGAAGGACAAAAACATAATCTCCCCTTCCCTAGCAACTATTTTTATATAACACTTTTTAAAAAATAACACCCTCGGTTTCAATAGGACCACGCTGTGTACCCCCGGTTGCCGACTAGCGCGATTTCGGGGGAAAAATCTTAGGCACGATAATTACCAGCCAGGCTGTTTAACGATCCATATTGAGATGCTGGTAACGGAGGATGCAAGCAGGATTGTCACCTGAGACTCCCTGTTATTGTCCTTTCTATGCATTGACTGGAGGGAATCTGCAATGGCTCGATAACGTGGGAACAGAGGAGAGAATCTGAATGTGCATCCTCACTGTCGCCCTTCAGTTGGAGTAGACAAAGTAGAAACCGGTCACTCTGAAACTTCATCGGGAATTAAAGGTGTCAGTTCATATTCCACATAAATTCGTTACAATGGAATAAACTGAACAGACTACATTGTCCATTATGTCATATGCATTTTAACTCATTTCACAGTAATTATGAAGCATTATGAACAACAAGAATCTCACTCATAAGTTTCTCTTTTCATTCTTGTATAAACTGTTCTTAGAAAGCACATTTGGCTGGTCCTGTAGCTCAGTCAGACAAGTACCTGCCGGGCGGGTTCGATTCCCGGCTGGGGGTGGGGATTTTTCTCGGACCAAGATGATACCCCATCTTTCCCATAGCTGGAAGTATGAATGACAGTGCGAATGTGTGCGTGATTTAAACCCAAAGTACTGCCAACCCAATGTCTAAGAGATATGTTCCAAAATAGAACGGTCGCTGATAGGACCATTGCATTCAAATGCGGGATATAAATGTAATAATAAAAAATGGCTACCTTTTTAACAACCTTATTTTAATCGAGGTAAATCTCTGTTTTATTCAGTATACATTGAGAAGAGTAAAACGATGTAGGCTTAACCGATTGTCAAATCTTTTAGAATCTGCTCACTTTCTTCTCGGGCAGCCAGCCAGGTGAAAAGATGATTAGATATCAACGTTTCGGGAGTGTACAACTCTCCGATCATCAGGATATTTATAAAATGTTATAACCACAAAATGAAATAGTGGTTATAACACAACTGTAAACAAAGACAAAACACTATCAAAATTTGCATTACTGAACAAAAGACTGTTTTCAGTAAATCAAATGCCAGGTCAGGAGATGGCGTAAGTATAGAAAATTGTGTCAAAAAAACCTAACTACTTAACTTGATTATCAAGCTGTATTGATCTTTGCTTATTAATTCAATGTATTTCCATTTTTGAGGCCGCTTTCCAAGAGGAGCTGAACTGAAATCCAGGAAAGCTTCAGGTCTTATCTTTTAGAATCTGGTCCTTAGGTAGATAGGTAGATAGGTAGGACAGATTTACGCTTCATTACTTTGTATTAAAGGACGTAAAATGCTAACGGGAGTTCTTTGTTTGAGAAAGGTTTAAGTGCTAATGAATTTAAACCAATAAGGGTTATCTCCTAAATATCCCACTATTTTGTGTCCTAACAAAAGTTGTATTTTTGTACTGTGAACTTTTGCATAATATATCTTACGGTTTACCAGCTGTTTTTCAAAATAAACAGGGCTTCGGAGGACATCGACAGAAAGTTAGAGATGTAAATATAATTTGTCATGAGATCATCTTATGTAACTTAAGGCAATGTTAGTCAACTTTGAGAAAAATCAGTATTTTCAGATTTATTTTCCCCATGGATAGAGTCAACATAAAAAATACAATGCCATGGCCGGGTTTTCAACCACGGATCTCTTGGTTTCCGTCCAGTCGTTCTTAACCTTTGAGCTACGATGGCCAACGCGCCGTCTTGATATTAAATTCTCCAGTTGACTCATATTTCCCCGGTAGACCACTAGGGGCTCTCGCATCCGAGATACACCGTTTGTGGCGACTTACTATTGTAAGTACTTAAGTCCCAGGCTTCATCATTTTAATTTTATTATTTTAGTTCATTGATGGAAATGAATCATTTCTCCACACTAGCCGTACATAGGCTAAGATTTTTTATGGATAGAGTCAGCATGAAAAATTCAATGCCATGTCCGGGATTTGAACCACGGATCTCCTGGTTTATGTCCAGTCGCTCATTTATTTCCCGTTTGTGGAGAATTTAATGTCAGGACGGTACGTTGGCCATCGTACCTCAAAGGTTAAGAGCGACTGGACGGAAACCAGGAGATCCGTGGTTGAAATTCCGGCCATGGCATTGCATTTTTAATGTTGACTCTATCCATAAAAAAATCTTAGCCTATGTATGGCTAGTGTGGAGAAATTATTAATTTCCATCAATTAACTAAAATTATTTTCCCCATTTAAAGCGTAGTTGGAGTGAGGAATTTTCTTGAACATTTTCGTTCCCCATGCTTTGGAGATGCTTTGATATCGAATTTTTTTGTGCAATACAAAAACTTCCTTACCTAATATGTGCATGTTAGAGAAACTAAGAAGGAAATGTAACTGAGGACGATTTTATTTTCTCTACCGGCACCCTTGGTTGTTGTTCATTCTTGGCACCTCGGTGGGGAGTAAACTTTATTGTTATTCCGCCCCAGACTGGTAACCAAAGGTTTTGTTTGTTTATTTGTTTGTTCTTTTTGCGTTGCGGCTCAGACAGTAATGCTTGGAAGTCGCAGTCTGTAAGTCCCGGGTTCGATCCACGGTGGCCAATCAATCTACCTAAAGATATTTTCTGCTGTTTTTCTTGGTCACTACGGAAGTATTGGATTTTCTGGGACTTCCCGACACTCCATTTAACTTTTATTTCATTTAAATTCGCTGATTACAGGCCGGAAGTATCGACGATGGACGAGTGAAGCGTATAGATGGCAGTGTAGTCACCTGTTCTGTTAGGGCGGGTGTGCTCTGTAACTCCAGTTTATGTTAGTGACTCTCAGTCCGGCTTGCGACCCTACCGAGGTTATCAGCACACCCGCAGGGCTCTACCACCTCTTCCCTTCGACATACAATAATTTGTCCTAGGTGTAGTGTGAAATACCGTCAACTTCTAACCCAAATCGACTCAAGGGTATTTTCGGTATATTTTGAGGACACTAATCACAGCTGCATCAGACATCAATGTGATCATGCTTCCTTGTAAGAAGGAAAACGTTCATTAAATTTAACTTATGAAGAAACCTAAGTTTCAGCAGAGGGCAGTAAAAGGTATGTCCAGTATGTTCGTTAATAGAAACTGCGTAATTGGCTTTCTTAAGCGGTTCGCCACAAGTTGATTCAACAAACCGTTAATATTTTATGTAGCGTTTTTGTGTTGTACGCGCATTTTCCTTGCGAGAGCACCGACGAGAGCGTAATGTGATTACATACCGGTAAGTGGTAGTGGATGACCGATCTAGCGGTTACACGGAACGTGATGATGGTAAATTGGTCCTGTAAGTCGGCTTACCGCCACCAGATGTGCTCCTGTAGCCCACGCTCTCCATTAATTGAACCTTATTGATTCCCGCCCCCACCTCCACCTCTCAAACCCAACACCGTTTATAAAATAGCAGCTCTTCAGTAATACTAGCTGCTCGTGCCCAACGGCCCACTACAAAAATTAGATTTTCTTGTCTGCTGACATGAGCCAATTTTATCCCATATCAATGCGTCTCGTTAAACAATGAGGTCACATTCTGGCGTCGTATCTTGAGAATGGAATAAGAGCATAACACATTGATGTGTGGCATGCAGTCATAGATCAGTACACACACTGATGTAGTCCTTAAACTTGCCTATAACTCTCTCATGAATTCAAAAATTTCCAGTATTATGTTCTTTATGTTAAATAACCGTCGATAATTTGATAAAAGTATTTATGGCTATTTATATTGTAGAAATACTAAATTGTACTTTTCCCACCACAAATGAATCTAAAAACTAATGAGCACTTTCAAAATCTTAATTTAATCTTATCACAAATATTTAAAATAATTCTTCGTGCACTTTTAAATTTTAGTCGTATGACTATACGATTTATTTCACATTTTATAGTGCATAATTTCTTTATATTACACAGTCGGTAGTAAAAGTACTGTATTTTGTACATAAATTCTATACCAAATGTTTTAGTGATTTTTAGATATCCTTTATTTGTCTAAATTTTCCAATTCTTATAATTTCTCAGGTAGGAAATTCTTAGTGCTTTTACCTCTTGGCAAAGAACACAATTTCAAAACTTTCACATAGCGACCAGCTCTTACAGACTTTACTATTGCTTAAAGCCTAGTGTACTCCCAATTGTCCTTGTAACTACAAGAAAATAAGAAATTAGATGCTTATCTCGACTAATATTGAGAAATAATCGTCTGTAAGTATAGTTTGTGTCAGTGAGAAGAAATCTGAGTGGGTGCAGCACCTTAGATCTTTTTTAATTTGTGTTTGCACATTCTTAATTTACGAGGGTCGGCTGGTAAGTCCTGGGCCTGAGAATAAAAAAATAACACATTTTAATTTTGTTCTTTGTTTCTCAACATAAGGTCAAGAATCGCTAATTCATTTCTCTTATCGATGTTCTAATTTAATTAAACCATCTCTGTTGCGCGATTTACCATGGTTCTCAAAAGAGCTGTTACCTCATCAATGACCTCCTCATTGCTGTGATGTGGTAGTCACTGGGTGCTAGATATACCGAATAGCATGGATATTGTTAATTCGAACTTTAATTCGCAAATTCTTATTGCAATGACCGAACGATAGGTCGGAGCATTATCGTGAAGCAACATTTTTTTTTCTTTGTCAAATGAGGTCCCTTTCTTTTCACCTCATCATTCATACGTTGTAGTAAGCTTGCGTAGTACTCGCCAGTGATACTTTTAACCGTTTATAAGTAATCAATAAAAATAATTCCCTTTGCGTCTCAGAAAACACTCGCGTTAAACTTGTTAGCTGACAAAATTGACTTTGCCAATTTTGGAGTTGGTTCACCTGGTGCGATCCACTGTTTTGACTGTGATTTACTTTTTGGAGTGTAGTAATTATACAAGTTTCTCCCATGGTAATAAGCCGTCTCAAAAATTCACTGGAATTTTGGCGGTAGAGCTCCAAATTCGTATCAAAAATAGTTTTTCTTTGCAACTTTTGGTCAGGTGTCAACAAACGTGGCTCCCATTTTGCACAGATCTTGTGACAGCCCAAAACATTACAAAATATTACTTGCACGTTCTTTTGATATTTTTACAGCCTCTGCTATCTTAAACAACTTTAATCTGTGGTCTTCCAGTACTAAACTATGAATTTTTTTCAATGATCTCTGGAGTTGCGACTTACATAGAAGTCCAGAGCGAGTCGCATCACTAGTGCTCGTACGTCCCATTTTAAACTCTGCAACCTACCTTTTAATCATTGTATATGAAGGAGCAAAGTTTTTTAATGTATTGTCCATTTCCTTCTTGATTTCTTTAGGCGTAAAGGCTTTCAAATGGAAGTATCTTATCACTGCTCGTTTCTCCAAGTCCTTCATTTGTTGAATCTTCTACTCTTGTTTTGTTTAAAACGTTTTCATTCAAAACCTAACAAGCTAACCTGTAACTATGGACACAAGCTAGTCTAGAGTTAAACCACGTACGATGCTATCCATCCATCTGACTCAGTGGTTCCATCTCTATCTGAGGTATAGGACTTCTCAGCCAGCCCTCGTATGTAGATTTACTGAAAATCTAGAGTAACTTTAGTCACTATTTTCCAATAATAATTTCGAAAACTAGAAGTGCTAATCAAAAGCACTAATTTATTTAACTGAATAACTTCAAGTAAGATAGTCAATTGTCTCTTTGAATATTTTATATCGTATTCTGTAGCATAAAATTAAGTTATTTGTACTTATAATTGCATTTCTTACCAAATTTTAGTAATAAAAGGCAACATAAAAGCTATTAAAACTACATATTAGGATATTACTTCAGTCAAAGGTTCAATTTAGGTACCTTAATGTTTTTACATGAGATTTAGTATAGCATATGAATGTGCAATCCCTTGGTTCTAAAAACCCTGAAAATGTATGCTTTATTTTTCGTCGACAATTTTGTTGTGATAAAAGCATTGGAAGCTGCTTACCTGCCTAAAACTTTGCCAATATTTGCTGACCAGAACTAAAATGATTCACTTTTTTGCGATATAAATACGGCTATACGCAGCTACCATTTTAATTCAGGGGCTTAAAGGCTTCGGAGATAATGGACTTCAGGATAAAAGTGCGTACAACAATACATTACAAGCATGAGCGATTCTAAAGCAATGCGGTACATCCCATTCATCTGTTGTGATACAGGTTGTTTGCTGTAGTACTACACCAGTTTACGAAAAGCTTTGGAATCTCTACAATAACAACTAATCAAAGACTCGTTTATTTTTTGTGAACGTAAAGTCTAAGTATGATGGACATGGCTTTTTAATTGAGGCTGTTGATGAATACTGCGTATAAAACGCAACATCTAAAAGTAGTTATTATTAAATGCTAAATCAGGCATTGACATGGAAGAAATTATTAACAATTCTTTTATTTATTTAAAAACAAGCCTAACTACCCGGAATTTATCATCATAATCCCTTATATAACCTTGGACGCATATGAAACTGAATGATATATTCCAATTCATTTATACAATTTTGAGTTCTCTTCATCTTCACAACTTTGTCACTTAGGTTGCCCATGAACATATTAAATGTTACACAAGAGTTAATTAAAAAGTCTCAGTCTCAGAGTAGGAAGCTGTGGAGAAAGAAACTTTTTTTGGTGTGTGTGTGTGTGTGTGTGTGTGTGTGTGTGTGTGTGTGTGTGTGTGTGTGTGTGTGTGTGTGTGTGTAATTTACGTCCTCCAACGTTAAGTCATATCGGATGATGAATGAACTGGGTGACAAGATGCTCAAATGAGTCCGGGGTCCATGGAGCTGAGAGTTACCCGACATTCGTCTGTCAGAACAAGGGAACACCTTGGATAAACCTTATAGAGGTAACTCAGCCTGACCGAGATTCGAACTCGGGAACTCTTGAAAAGAAATGTTCACTTGTGTAGCGTGGCATATGTAAAATAACCTTATAGCCCTGTATTCTGTATTAATTAGATTATGAAGAGGATAATAATAATAATAATAATAATAATAATAATAATAATAATAATAATAATAATAATAATAATAATAATAATAATAATAATAATAATAATAATAATAATAATAATAATAATAATAATAATAATAATAATAATAATAATAATAATAATAATAATAATAATAATAATAATAATAATAATAATAATAATAATAATAATAATAATAATAATAATAATAATAATAATAATAATAATAATAATAATAACAATAATAACAATAATAACAATAATAACAATAATAACAATAATAACAATAATAACAATAATAACAATAATAACAATAACAACAATAACAACAATAACAACAATAACAACAATAACAATAATAACAATAATAACAATAATAACAATAATAACAATAATAACAATAATAATAATAATAATAATAATAATAATAATAATAATAATAATAATAATAATAATAATAATAATAATAATAATAATAATAATAATAATAATAATAATAATAATAATAATAATAATAATAATAATAATAATAATAATAATAATAATAATAATAATAATAATAATAATAATAATAATAATAATAATAATAATAATAATAATAATAATAATAATAATAATAATAATAATAATAATAATAATAATAATAATAATAATAATAATAATAATAATAATAATAATAATAATAATAATAATAATAATAATAATAATAATAATAATAATAATAATAATAATAATAATAATAATAATTTACTGTCATAACAAATTATTTTAGGCCATGAGGCTAGTTCTGTCCCCACATTGCGTCAATTTAAACCCTTCATACCCGCGTCTTCCATGTGATTTACCTTGTGAAAATTTGAGTCACATTTTTTCCATGAATTAGGGAATCCCCGTCTCTGTCCAAGCGAGTTGGCCATGCCGTGACGCCTGCGACTCGCATTCGAAGGGATCCGGGTTCCATTCCTGTCGACTCGTCATTCTGACTTTAGAGCTTTATCCATTCAGGTATCCACAATTGCTTTAAGCTGCTGAGATGTGTTATAAGATCCGTGTGACTGGTGAGTATAGTACCTTCCTTGGTGCTTTGTCGGCTTTTTCACTGCGAATAAGGGATGGTATCCACAAAGAGATAACTTGTTTGTTGATATAAATTACATTAAAAATCTGCTAGATTTCTTCAATTTATTGATTCTTTGTTTGCATGGCTTAGAATGCTTTGAATTTATTACACTTCGTGAATCTGTACAAATTATCAATTTTAATGCACTGGAAATTTTAATTATTTCTAAGGCCTTCGAAATTGCAAAAGCTTGACAAAAGTAGACCAATCTTATACCATTTAGTTTATATTTGATTACTTTGTCATTGTGAGCAACTGCACATCCTGTACCACTTGACGAACGAGACCCATCAGTGTAAAACTTGCTGAAGTCTTTGGATTTATCTACTGTTTCATTGCACAGAGGTTTATAAATTGCACACAGTAGTTTCTCTGATTTGATTTTCTACTTATGGTGGTTCGTTTGGAGTTTTATATGCAATTGTTTTCGGGAGACATAGATACATTTCTTTCAAACAAGTATTTAAACGAAGGTAGAAAGGTTTGGGAAATGCTTTTTTTCTCATATAACTAGCAGAAAGTCGTTTGAGAAGACATTTTTACACACAGGATTTTATGAGGTGCGTGATACTTTTGCTCTATAATTAGACATATTTAAACTTTCCTCTTCTAACATGTAATGGTTTTTGGTTGCTTTCCGCAAGAATGCTAAAATATGCACTGGTTCTGTAAGCGCCAATGGTAATCCGTAAGTCTGCTGTATAAATAGAATTTATAGAGTTAAGAAGATAGTTTCGGCCCAAGTCGTAAATTGTGACCTCGTAGTCTAATTTCGATCGAATTAAAACATTATGGGTGGCTATAATCACATATTCAGCAGTCCCTCAGTTATTACTTGACAGAGCCTTACTTAGAATTTGTCTTTCGAGCAGAGAAACGATAAACAACTCATGCTGAAAACGCAATCACTTATTCCCTGATACCGATATTAAATTCATTTGAATAAAGCTTGGAACTGTAAACAAGTCGTCAGTGAAACAGCAACATGAATTATTGGTATCGCTACTAAAGTTCTGCCCGTTTAGTGAGTTATCGATTGGAAACTGTTTGTTGTAGCTTCCCCTCATCATAATCACCAAATACGAAGCTTTACAGCTGACATACCTGGTACATCTGATGGATTACAAGCTAATGAATAATACGGAATGTTACTTTTCCTCATAATCCAAATTTTCAACCCAGTAAAAGGGGAAAGTGAAAAGCATGAATATAGAGGGGTACGCCTTGGGCATTGAGAACTCTGTTGTGGCTAAGAACCCTCAGGACTGAGGAATAAAGTTAGGAAAGCGTAGGAGGTCACAGGGTCATTAACTGAGAGTTCTTCCTTCCGCCTTCAGGACTAACTGTATAATACACACACCAGGTCTGATAAAGACAGGAACTGCGATTACGCAATGCCACTCAACATCGAGAAAAGCATTCATCCGCGCCATCTGTCCAACACTACCGTAGCCCGCCTCGGTAACGTAGTTAGTAACGTGTCTGTCTCACATTCAGAAACTTCTGAGTTCGAATATTGGTCAGAGCGAGTTATCTGGATAAGGATTTTCGGGGTTTTTCCTTTATCCTGAACGATAAATGTCAGCTAACTCTAAGCTCTATGGAAGCTGGTTTCATTTGAGCATCATTTCATCCATTTCATTAATTGTTCGATATGACTCACTCATAAATTAAATAAGGCAGTAATAATAAGCACTACATTACACTATGGCACTGAAAGCACGCCTTAGTTAAGGGAATGGTATGAATCAAATGATTGGTATGAAAATAAGTATAAGCCTCGCCAAACAATTTGGCAACTGGAGATTTCAAATAGCAAACTGAGTAGTGAGTCGCTTATTCTTTTTTGATACTTCCAATCCACCTTGCACCCTGGCTCTGGGTTCCGCTCAGTAGTATAGATAAACTCAGCTTGTGCAGAAAGTTGATCCCATGACACTGCTACGCCCCAGGCTATATCATTCAGTTTTATATCACTTCTGTAAAACAAACATGTGCATGTTTCGCTATCTGCAATATCCTCAGTGGCCGGGTAGCCTCACTGAGGGCGAGAGGCGTCAGGTCCAAGACAATATTTACATACACTACATACCTTGCTGGTATAAGCTCGTCCATTGGTTCCAAAGAATTTTTCATGTGCCAAATTGTTTGGCAATAACTATACCATTCAGCTAAGGGACAAAGGGAAACCACAATTCAGATCTCGTGGTCCACCGGTGTTGAACCAGCGACCTCTCGAATGCGAGTATACATGTTACTGCCATGCCACCTGACTCGGTAGGTTATACAAGAGCGAGTTCAGAAAGTCATGTAAGTGTACACATCAGGTTTTTATGTCAACCTCTCTCATGGTTATTAACCAATAAGTTTATCGCAACGAGTGTTAAAGAGAACAGAATCCCTATATGAGCGACTGCGGCAGAGGCACAAAGGCAGTTCATCCGCGTGCAGATAACGTCGTGTGAACGATTCCCAAAGGTATTCGCTATGGTTATTTCATCAGTTGGTTAGCACTGTGTACCACGAGAACAGGCATGTTACTCGATGAAAAACTGCGAGGTTTTACTTTTATAAACTCTATCTTTCTTCAATTAAGCAAAGAGCACTTTCAACTATTCGTAGTTACATTTTCAGTAAATATAACTGATATGTGTCTTGCTCTATGAAAATTGGTGAAAAAATAAGCTTTAAAAAGGAATATCTCCAGATGCTGAACATTTTAAACTAAAATTTTACAGGCTGTACCAATACTTTCCAGACTGACTGATCTGCATTCATGCAACAACATGATTGCTTTAATTACGCAACTTTTATTTTTCAGAAATTAATGCTTACTTTCTCTACTAGTTATAGTAGGTAGGGGAAGAATTGTATTCCACCCAAATACTCAGTTTTATATTTCAACAGAAATACGTGTTTTGTGTTATATAAAACTCATAAAAGCATATTAAACATGAAAAATGCAATGCTATGCCCGGGATTTGAACAACGGCTCTCCTGGTTTCCGTCTAATCACTCTAACCCATTGAGCTACCATGGCCAAATTTCCGTCACGTCCATTTGACCCATATATTTCTCCGGAAGACCACTAGGAGCTCCCGCATTCGAGATACACCGTTTGTAGTGATTTACTATCGTAAGTAATTGAGTCCCAGGCTCCATTATTTAACTCTTATTATTTTAGATAATTGATGGAATTTAATTATTTCTTCACACTAGCCGTATATAAGCTAAGGTTCTTGATAGAGTCAAATGGAGAATGTAATGTCCTGGCGGCAAGTTGGTCATGGTAGCTCAATGGGTTAGAGCGAGTGGACGGAAACCAGAAGATCCGTGGTTGAAATCCCGGCTACGGCATTGAATTTTTCATGTTGACTCTATCTATCAAACACCTTAGCCTATATAGACTAGTGTGAAGAAATGATTAATTTCCATCAATTAACTAAAATAAAAAAGAGTTAAATGGTGAAGCCTGGGACTCGAGTACTTACGATAGTAAGTAGCCACAGATGGTATATCTCGAATTCCAGAGCTCCTAGTGGTCTACCGGGGAAATCTACGAGTCAAATGGAGAATTTAATGATGCGATGGCAAGTTGGCCATGGTGGCTCAATGGGTTACAGCGAATGGACGGAAACCAGGATATCCATGTTTCAAATCCTGGCCATGGCATTGAATTTTTCATGTAGACTGTATCTATCATAAAAACATGTTTAGAAAAAGGTTTGTATGTTTACGTCCATATGTATCTGTGAACAGCATAACTCCAAGTCCATTACATGCCAAATTGGGTATTTGAGCTCAGCATCTTCCGAGGATGTAACACGAAGTTCTAAAGAAAATCCCCCCACTCATCACCTAGAACACTTTTAGAAAATGTTAATGTTCTGAAAACTAGCTCTAATAATTTTGTTTCGGATAATTTCTTGACAAATGAAATGTACATTCTGAACATTCTCTCAGTGCTCTCCAATTTGGACAGCTTTGCTTGAAATCCTTAAGAAATATACAAAATGTAACCGCACAACAAAAGTAAATCTCATTAAAACAATTTCTATAGAAGGAACCTTTTCCAATATTTTCCTTATTATTTGTTTTAATTTTAGAGTACTTGAAATCTCAAATAGCAATAAGCTACCCCATTTATATCTCGTGCATGCGAAGGGACAGGAATTTCAAAGGCATCTGATATCAACCAGAATTATGCCTAAAATAATAAGGACTATCTTGATAATTTGAATGGAGGAATAATTGTATATGAGTATAGAAAGTCATGTGAGTACAACTCATTAGATTGTTTAAAACAACCAATCAGGTTATTGGAACAAAGAATATTTGTATCTGCAGCAAGATATTCTTTTTGCTGTATAAAAATTTAATTTGATTATTTATAATAGTTGCAAGAAAATAGGTAATTTATATTAGAAGGTGAAATTAAGAGAGTGCACTAAGTAAAAATGGAGAAAGTATGTTATATATATTTTACGAAGCAAAAGTCGCAATGCTTGTATACAAAGCTGTAAAGACTTCAGCCTCGTATTAACACCTAAGCTAAGCTTATAAATATTGACTTCCTAGTTCTTTCTAGGAGCACCAGATCAAACACTTGATATACTCGTATCTTATGGCAGAGATTACAGCGATGGAGTTTCTGGTTGAGCGAGATTTGATTGAGTACCCGAAGGCGCAGCATTGTGCCCGGGTGATGATGTGGATGACCAGGCCTACCAACCAAAGCATACATAAATGAGGGGGAATGTTCAGTGGCAATTCTGACACGCGCATTGATCCACAGGAGGGAGATGCGATCAGTCGCTTACATTTACTTCATCACTTTTAGCATCCTTCACATGGCACGAAACACGAGCAGGGACAGCTATAAGAAAGCAGGGACAGCTATAAGAAAGCAGGGACAGTACACATCTATGTCACATATCCACCTAATCTCAGTACTATAACAAGTTTTAGAAGTTCTTATTTATCTGTGTATATATTCATAATAATCGACATAAACTATTCATCTTCAGCAAAATCAAAAGAGGATCCCGATTTGTTTCAAGAAAGCAAGGCAGAAATATGAAACAGTTACAATATTTTTTACTTATGATTTTGATGTTAATGACATTATTCGGCACTTCTTTTACACTAAATATAATTAATATTTCGTATTTTTCTTTTTATTTCAATGTGATTATGATACAATGATCAAAATCGCACTTAGATTTTTTTAAAACGGATCGCATTGATAAGCTATAAAATGTCATTATCTTTGTATTGAAAATGTAAGCGAATAACCCAGAATATATCGGAAATGTTTAGCACCACAAAATAACTATAGCTGTGCATTAACACATCTACATTTTGTTTCAAGTAGGAACTGCTCTATCTCTTACGATTCACTATTTTAAAATATGCTTATGGAGTTATAAATATGTCTTTAACGTATATCAAAGTCAAAATTACCCATTTAAGACATCAAAAATGTTGAGCACACTGTTCGGCATAAAATATAGTTTGGGGTAAGAGGATTTTCTTGAAACCTTCCCGTTGCGTCTTGGGAACATGCACAGTTATTTAACCGACATTTCGTTTTGTTGTATACTCTTAACAGACATACATAAAACACGCATAAACATACATTTCTCTAGAATGTCTTATTTAATATTCTACGCTCACACTAACACAAACTAAATAACGCCATTCTCCTATCAACTTAGGTTAACCCATATAGAAATTACTTTATTAAATACTTTCTTGGTATACCAGCGCCGTCCTTGGTTTATGGGGAGATGTAGACAAAGCTCCGCCGGCGATTGTGATTGGAGGGAATATCCGCGCTATTTTCCCCCACGTGGCAAACATGTGTGATGTCAACGAACTTCTATGCCAAGTTGTGCTTTGCTTTTCTCGAAGTGAAAGTGGTAGCACTTTTACGTCAAATTTAAAGGAAAACAATTTGTCTAATGTGCAATATTTCTTTCCTTTTGTACGTTAAAAAGTTTATGAATGCTTCAAAAATTACTGAAATATTTGATTTCTTCACATAACTTCACCTCATTTATAAATTAAAAATTAAGCCATCGGTCTTTCTGCGGAATAACAGGATAAATAACTGCGTGTAGCCACTTTGGCAATGACTTGAAACTTCTACTGGCATGTAACTGAAAAAGAGTACGTGCCTAATTGGAATCTGGCAACAGACGAATTCCTTAAACGACTTCCGCTTCCGAATTTTCCTTTGATAAGTCCTGCACCACAACAAAATATCTCCACGCTCAACAATGATATTTTTTTTTCTGTTTCTGTTCACACATTCAAAACATATGTCGAGATGAATGGTGTGGAAGCTCGTTTTTGTAAAGCTAGGCAATTCGGGTTTATTGTTTACTGCTTGAAGTACTTTTGTAATAGTTGGGGGCTAGTTTATTTCAACAAAACTACGCATCTTGCACGTACAACACTTCCAACAAATTTATCACATTCACCTTCCAAAACTGGCTCCTCTCTTTTCGATGTTTTCTTGGAGGACAAAGCTGGCCCGTTTTCTCAACCTACTTCAAGAGGCGCTTGGCGCCAAAACATTGGTTAATTCTGATAGCAAATTAACATACTCAATTTCTGAGGTTGGATATTTTTCACACAACTTACATAACATGTTCAATATAATTTGTTTTTCGCCACTTTTTAACGGTTTCGCGCTGAGATGTTTTATGTGTTGTACGGGAGCAGTCATGTTATACAACTGATTCTCTCACTTCCTTCTCTTTTAAACTGTGCAAGTGCAGCGTGTATGCTAATGGATGCTTACAAATTACACTTATATTTACCATATAAAATAGATATTAATTACTGATTGAATGTTAGATTTATGATAATGCGAAGTTATTTATATATTTTGTATTAGATGTAGTCTTTAAAAATGGCATGCGAACTATATTTTTAAACGAAGAAAGTTAAAGGGTTAAACAGTCAATTATGTCGTACACGTACACGGCCTTTTACATCATTCCATAACTAAGGATGGCCCTGTTATAGGTAAATCAGGAATAAGCAAATATGCTAGTGGCCTTAGGTGACATCCTTAAAAGCTAGTCACTATATGATGACTTTGAGGTTACCCTTTTTGGATGTTGCACAAAAACTCCCCAATGCCGGCCTCTGTAGCGTAGGTGGTACAGTGTCTGCCTCAGCTCAAGAGTTCCGAAGTTCGAATCTCGGATAGGGTGAGCTATCTGGACAAGGTTTTCCGGGGTTTTACCGGAAAGACGGATGTTGGGTAACTCTAAGCTCTATGGACATGGGCTCATGTGAGCATGATTTCAACCATTTCATTCATCGTCCAGTATAACTAAAAAATTCTATAGTAATAGCAAGGGATAGCTCGAGAACAGTTAACTCCACAAAAAATGAATTTTATATTCCTAAATTATGTGAGATCCGTGTCTTTTTATATAGAAACATTTGTGGATCTGTTACAGTCTACCAGTTATATAAAAGTCATTCGGAACAAAGAAGACCAGGGGATATTCTTAGAAGGGTCTTATACTTGAAGTATAGCTTTTCATCGAATTTTCTGTTTTTGATGATGTTTTTTTATGATGTTGAAATACACACAAACACACACACACACACACACACACACACACACACACACACACACACACACACACACACTGCATTGTTTATGGATTCAAACAGATTACAATATTATTTCCAGTTTCTAATTTTTGGATGGAAAGCAGTACCTTTTAACTACAGGTATTGGCTCAGAATATGGAGTTCAGATGAGGAGAATACAGTTAAACAGCGTTTGGTAGCACAAACAAGAACAAAGGAGAGAGAGATTTGGATATATAAAATTCAAAAGATTTTACAGGAAATAGATATGGGTTTATTATAGTTAGATAGTGGAAGAATAGAAAAGGGGTTGTGGAAAGAAGTATAAGCAAAAATTGAAGACAGTGAAAAACAAGAATTATGGGCTAATCGTAATAACAAAAGATTTATGAAATTATATAAGACATTGAAAAGTGATTGGGACAGAGGAAAATATATTGACGTCTGTGATAAAGTAGGGAGAAGAGGGTTGGCATGATGTAGAAAATGAGTAATATAGTTAACTGATATAAGGAATTGATATATTAAGGGAAGATGTCCAATGTGTGAAAAAGAAGTCAGTACTTGGCATTATATTTTTGATTGTAAAAAAAAAAAGAAAGAAATATTGGAGAGACTAATTTCTTTTGCGTAAGTGGTAAAACATACAAAATGAAATAAGAGGCAAAAGAATCCTGAATCTAACATCAGAAGAAAACATAATAAAACTGGGAAAATTTATCGGCAAGGTAAGGCAAAAATGGCTTTGGAAAAAGGGGAAGACTAATGAGAACAACTAGGAAAACTAATATAAGGTACAAAGGGAAACAAAACTAGATTCCAATCTATAAAATATAAAATATACATGGCATGAGGAACTGCAACTCCAAAATGAGTACTATGCAGGATTTTGTACTTATTGTATACTAATTATGTTATATATGCAAGAAGTTGTGTATTCTAGATATTGTAATAAGAAATAGCAAATAAACTAACTGAAAAGACTAACTACAGGTAACCAATACAGAAACAATTATAGCTAAATAGTTATTAAGCCCGGGCCTTAAAGTACTTACAGCACAGTAAGTCGTCACTAACGTAGTTGTCTCATGTGTTTATGAGATCTCCTAGTGGTTTACCGGAAAAAAAACACGAGTCGGTTGGGAAATTTAATGCCATGCTGGCACGTTGGCCATAGTATCTCAATGGTTTAGAGCTTCTGGACGGAGACCAGAAGATCCATGGTTCAAATCCCGGCTAAAGCATTGAATTTTTCAGTCTGGCTCTATCCTTTCATTGTTATTTCCACCATTAATATATCTGTTATTTTTATAAACGAGCAGCGCAGACAATACCGGAAACTGTGAGCTGTTTTTCAGGTCATGTAGACGATTCTGTCATCAGCATCATACAGTTAATTCTCCATATTTGCAAACATTATTGTAATAAGTCGCACATACGTGCAAGAGCTTGGAGAAAGGTTTAATGAAGCCCCCGCCCAATGAGATGCAAATTAACAAGATTTATATCAAGTTAAGCAAACTCAGAAGCCAGTTTACTGTAACGCAATTAAAACCATTGATAACGATGCAGGAAATGTCTGATGGAGTCGCTTTCCGCAGGCAGGAAGTCTGTAAGCAGACTGGAATCTTCAGCTTGTACAACGCAGTGGGCTAAATGAACCTGATTTAATGTCTACAACTGTTCATATGCCGCATAATTCTATTAAATACTTGGATACTCAGTTCTATTACTTATAGTTTAAAGAAACCTACTGGTGTACCAGAAAATGATCTCTGGACGCCTACTCCTTCTGTAATTATGGAAAAGAAATGACATTCGCATTTATAAATAATTTTGTACAACAAGAATTTTACAACAACTCATAATGAACCTTTTTGATACAAATAATAATCATTCACCACCCAGTAGCCAACTAAACACAGATTGGAGGATAAAATGTTCTTTAAATGTAATACATATTACAATTGTTCTGCTATAAACATTTTATAAATCCAGTTGTGAATTTTAAATAAGAAATTAAATCATCAAAACCGTCAACAAATAATAATTAAGTATGATTTTCAGAATTGCCTCAAGTGCCCACCGGGGAAATAAAATTGCCACAATACATGTCAACTATCCATTCCTTTAATGACGTAACTTCACTGTCAATTATTGGCAAATAACAAGTGACTCGCGACTAATATACCTATCACTGTGATATCCCCTTTAGTTATCGAGTCATTTAATTTTAAATTTGAATTTTTTTAGACTATACCAAATGGCCGACACGATAAATTTTCAAAAAAAGCGATTTTTCTTTTAATTCTGTCACCTATCTAATTATAACGTACAAGCACCTTTTGTATTATTTACCTAATTTCAAAAGAAAATCATTTGAAATTTCTAGCTCTTTTGAGCTTTACAAGGCTTAAGTATTGCCTCAAATATGCTCCAAAGAGAAAAAAATTATATATAGATGTAATTATTTGCGTTTTGATAATTTACATAACAAATTTCAGAAAGAAGCTGTATGAAAATTGCATCACGTTGTGAAAGTGATAATTACAATAACATTAAAAACTTCCAACTTTCACAATGGAAAAACATTAACTCTGGATTTCTAACATATTTTATATAAATGTAAGTATTTATATCATAAGATAAAACACCATTTTGAATTTATGGAGTGAAGCAACAGGAGAGTGGTTTATTTATTAAACTCGTTTTGCTCTCGTGGAAACATAACCTCCAATTATGACATAGACGTGAGAAACAATTGCAGGACGGCGGTAATGAATTCCGAGGTTTTTGAGGTAGCAGTGACCAACGAAAACGTCAGTTGGTGAGGACTGCATATGGTTTACCTCAGCAAATACCTGTTGCTCAATAAAAGCAACGGGTAACATTTTCGTGGTGAAATTTTAATAAGTTCAGTTGCCTGTTTCCAGCGACTCCGCTAGCTACACATCCCACACAGGTTTTCAATGTGCGTTTATTGGCGAAATATTTCAGTGCTAATTTTTTATGTTTGGGTCTGTTTTGAGTTCTTTTCCTTTCCATTGTGTTTTTAATTTGCAGTAATAAAACGAAACAGTATCGCTGGGCGCCCGGATAAATTTCCGCAATTGAAATGTATACATCCAGAATTTTTACTTAATCCCAAAATATTTAATTGTGGAAAATAATTTAAAATTACTCGTAAACGAAAATATTATTTTCTCTATCTTAGATTAACTTATTGTTTATATTAACGCCCTCAATGTTCATTACTGTCAGTGTAAACGTTTTTTAATTTTTTTTTTTCCAATAAGGATTTTGAGTTTTTCTCCCCGCCCAAAAGGGGATTAGACGAAGACCGAAGAAAGTTGATTAGCATTTTCGACATTAACTTCACAGTACTACTATAAATTTTGAATGTATAAAATATATTAAAAATTAGTTTTAATTCACCATATTTGATAAAGCAATTTTATTGACCAGGTGCATATTCAATTGTTTTTTTAATTTTAGAAAGAATTTAATCTATTTAAAAACGATTTATCACATTTTAAGTTTTTAGAATATGCTCTGAAATGTTTAGGGCTTTCACATCAAAACTGTAGCATTAGATGAGATTTGAATGAGTGCAGAAGAATTAGTTTTAGAGTTTATCAATTTTTTTCAAGATATAGATATAGATTTAATCGGGCCCAAATGACCTCGTTGTCGACGGGCCCTAAAACCCACTAATCCAATCCTAGATTGATAAATCATTCTTATATAGTAAAATATGCCTGAAACGGACCCCTTATATGCCGGAAATCTGGAAAAAAGGGGAAATAAATTTCGGAACGGAGCTATTTCCAATGTACAATTGAAGACATGCCGGGAAAAATGGGCTAACCCTCAAAATAAAATATTTTGCAATAAGTGCTGCCCTTTGTTGTTGCAGCAGAGAGCTATCTTTTCTAGTGCTGGTCTATCCTCCAGAAATCACATTACGCCAAATAGAGGTGAAGTTTTTGCGTTTTGTGATTTGCTATTTGTATGATGACAAAAATAAGCTAACCAGTTCATACTGTCTGCCTGCCATCTAGTGGGCATTCATACATTTTTGCCTTGTGATCATGACTTCGGCATCATAGAGAAAAAAGAAGAGGCTAGCAGCTTACATTTATGTTCAAGATCAGTGGATGGAGCAAGTGAAAAAAATCCAGGGTAAGGAACCCTTTTCATGTTGTCAGAATGACAACTAATATATTCATCTCTACAAAGCCTGTTCTTGATAAAGTACAGGAAAGAACAGTTTCAGAATCTGGGCGAAAGGTACTCCAAAGTGACATGCATGAGAGTACCGCTCTAAGCTATATTTTAAATACACTTACGGTGGTGTTGAGGATTGACACTTTGGTCATTAGAAGGAAAATATCTTGCAAACGTCGCTTACTTATGTGACATTTACTCCAAAATACAATGGTCCAAAACCTGTAAATCCTGTAAAATTAAAGGACCTACAGGATCTGATGTATTATATACCACCAATTTTTCAGGAGTATTATAAAACTCTTGATTTTGAGGCTACAGCTTCTCATAATATTACTCATAAAGCAATTTTTTATCAGCCTGACTAAAGCTAAAAGCTTCTACCTACTTTTCAAAATGATATACTTATTGAAAAATGAAATAATCAAAAGTTTACCATGTTTAAAAATGCTAAAAGACATATTTAATTATCAGCTTCACCTAAAATGTACGTAAAATGTATTTAGCATAAAACTTTAGTAAATGCTGACAAATGTTTTCACTTTATTCTCCTTACTTTATTTTTATTGATGTTATTACATCAGTCATGTTTTGGGGTCTATTAAGGATGATACTGATAAAATACACTATATTCTGAGATCCATATTCTCAGAAATGAAATAAAATAACGTTAACAATTTCTTCCAGCCTCATTCATAAAACAATATTTTTCTTCATTTTTAAAAAAATGTGGGTTAACCTGTTTTTCCGGACATGTCTTCAGCTATACTCTAAACCTGAATCTTCTGGAAACAGCTACAAAGTCCTTTTTAAATGAAAGATTCTTCCTATAATTTATAAGACAGAGACATATTTAAAGTCGTTCAGCTACATGAAATCTACTGTAGATTTTCACTTGTTTCGTGGAAAGAGTATATAATGTTGTGAAGTTCTTAAAACAGTTCACTGTCGTTATTACCTTTATACGAGTATAACAAAATATAACTATATTATTTCTGCAAACATTTATCACGATTAAAATGAAATAGAAAAATAAAACTTTCATTTGCATATCCTCTAATAAATAGTAAAGCGTGAGGAAATAATAAAACGTCAGTTATTTTGTTTCATAGCCTGAAACTTATAAAAAATGTTCCAGTTTTAAGTTTTTTATTCATCTAACCCAGGCAGAAAGAAAATTAGCTAAACTTCATAATGTTCTCTGAAAATAGTATGTTATTATTGTCATTGATTTTATTGCCACATTGTGTTAGAGTATAGTGGCACGATATAACTGTCAATTGTTGAATGGTACAGGCTAGGACAAAAGGCGTAATTTTGGCAGGCAGTAATTGTTCCCAGACGGGTGCTTATGCAGTGCATTTTCATGTCTGGCTTGTTAGATAAATGAGGCATTTGTTTGTGGCGGGCCCAACGGTTTGTTTATGTTGAACCTTGGAGAGTTGACTAATGTTTGGAAGGAGCCTAATGTTCCCTTCTGGCCTCAAAAACCCTCAAGAGGGAAACAAAGCAGTGACGTCATTCTGGAAGTACTCTGCAGTACGGGACTGGATAATTTGCTGTGGAGGAAGAAATGTTCAGTTGTGAAATGTAAAATTCTTGTTTAAACCTGTTTTCTGTATTAATGAGCTGATGAAGAGGATAACAATAATAATAATTACTAATTGCTATTATAACAATACATTTAGCTCATGTGGCTTGTTCTATCTCTATATAGTGTTAATTTAAACTCTTCATGGCCCCGTCTTCCTTGTGATTTACTTTGTGAAAATCATTATCACTTTTTTTCATGCGTTGGGGAATCCTCGTCTTTGCCCAAGCGAGTTGTGCATTTGGAGGGATCGAGTTCAATTCCTGTCAACTCATCATTCAAACTTCGTACCTTTTACCTGGTCGATATGCAAATGCCATGCTTTGTATTATTTCCCTTTTCTTCCGTTATCTTCTAATGTTTCAGGTATACTTTGTAGCACGAGGCGGTGCCGGGCACATGGCACATATGCTTGCTCAAAATTAGGAGTATTTCGCGAGGATGCTATCTAGGCAGCTCCAATAATGAAACGGGTCTTCTAGGCAGAGACTTCTGCCTGTCTCGGACTTTTGCCCTTGGCCGCTTGTGTTTTCTTTTCATTCTTTCCTCCCAGCGATCATAGATACAATAGCACCCTCGATAGTTTTTCGGTCTGTCTAGTCAGAAAAACATCTCATTTAGATCTCATGTACTTAAAAGACGTAAAGCGATGGTCTCTGACGTTTGTAGAATGCAGAGAACTTAGATATCTATTGTAGTGCATAGCAATTATTAGGTACTATCTTTCAAGATAGTAAATGTACACTTTCCGCGGGTCAGCGTCATGCAGGCGTTTCGTCACTATAGGGTATGAAAACTATATCGGCCATGCTCGTACATGTATAGTGCCGTGGTCGGTTTTAAGCTGTTACTCACTTCCAAGATTTCTAAGGTAATATTAACCCAGTATGTCGAAAGATTGACTAAATATAACAAAGCAAAGTAGCAATTCTCTTGCACTGAGCTATTAAATACGTGGCGTTGGAGACTATGCAAGAAAACGGAAAACACATGGATTTATGATTTTAACACATTTTAACGGACCCAAGATGTAAGGCATGATCTCTTAACTGCTCTCGTAGCTCAGTGTCAAAATGCAGAGTGTGACAAGCGGTACGAGGGTTCATGGTTCAAAACCATAACTTGTCGTGCAAATTTTATCTCCAAATCTTATTTTGATAAGCGCTGTAACGAACTAATTTTACAAGTGGGCTCTTGCGGCTAAGCTGTCTCTACATTTGCAGAATATCAAGGAAAATAGAAAACACATGGAATGATGATTTTAGTAGAACTAACAAGTACATTTACATGTAAGATAGCTGCATATCTATATTTGCAAACGACGGCTCTCGTAGTTTAGTGTTAAAACGCACGCTATGTATAGGAGTCGAGAGTTCGGGGCTCGAACCAGTCTAAAGTCAAAACTTTTATCCAAAAAATAATCAAGGGTGGGCCGTTTGAGGACCACGGCGTGTGATATGACGGTTTACTGGTTTGCCGGGGTTTTTCGAACTGGTCGATTGTAGGGACGTTGCTCTCTGCACTGTCATGATTCCTTTTATGACCGCCCTATGTCTCCTCTCGATGCATCCTTCCTCCTGGGGATGTCCCACTTGGGGCATAGGCATAATAGATCAAGTGTCTAATTTTCTCCGTAGCATAATTCAATCCTATTTTTCTCGGAAAATTCTAAGATTAAATTTCATGCATTTGATAACCGTGTGAAACCGAATGCGTAGAACTGACTTTCTGGCGAAAAACGCTATACTCAGTTTTTGTTGTACGTTACGGCGTGTAGGAATATTTTGGACTATTATCTTTTAAGATTAAGTTAAAATTCATATTGACTCTTACTCGTAGCAGTGCTGAACCTTTTCCTCAGATTTTTTGTGTTCAGCAGATAAGATTTTTATTATAGTCACTATGCAAGTAAAAAAAGCGAACTTTCACTAAGTGTTCTGTAACATTGCAAAAATACACTTTTGCGACGATGATGATCATGATGATGATAATAATAATACTAATAACAACAATAACAATAATAATAACAATAATAATAACAATAATAATAACAATAACAATAACAATAATATTAATGATAATGGTGGTGGTGATGGTGATGGTGATGGTGATGGTGATGGTGATGGTGATGGCGATGGTGGTGGTGGTGGTGGTGGTGGTGATGGTGGTGGTGATGGTGATGGTGGTGGTGGTGGTGGTGGTGATGGTGATGGTGATGGTGATGGTGATGGTGATGGTGATGGTGATGGTGATGGTGATGGTGATGGTGGTGGTGGTGGTGATGGTGATGGTGGTGATGGTGGTGATGGTGGTGATGGTGGTGATGGTGATGATGGTGATGATGGTGATGATGGTGGTGATGGTGATGGTGATGGTGGTGATGGTGATGGTGATGGTGATGGTGATGGTGATGGTGATGGTGATGGTGGTGATGGTGATGGTGATGGTGATGGTGATGGTGATGGTGATGGTGATGGTGATGGTGATGGTGATGGTGATGGTGATGGTGATGGTGATGGTGGTGGTGGTGGTGATGGTGATGGTGATGGTGATGGTGATGATGATGGTGATGGTGGTGATGGTGATGGTGATGGTGATGATGATGATGGTGATGATGATGATGGTGATGATGATGATGATGATGATGATGATGATGATGATGATGATGATGATGATGATGATGATGATGATGATGATGATGATGATGATGATGATGATGATGATGATGATGATGATGATGATGATGATGATGATGATGATGATGATGATGATGATGATGATGATGATGATGATGATGATGTGAAAATGTAGTTACAGCTCTCCATTATTGTATTTTACTTACACAATTTTTCTTTAAATACTTTATAGTCCTATTCAATTTTCTGATAATTATTTGCTCCTTTTCACTTAGAATTTTGGATATTTTTCGTAGGAAATTTATATGCTTTCCCTGTAAGCGTCGCTTCTCCGTGAAATCTTTACTAACATTTAAAATATTTAATCTTTTATACCTTACTGTCATTTGCTAGGAATTGCAATAACATGTCGATAACAACAGTATATTTATTACGTGTATAAAATATGTTTAACTAAGTCCTTCTCTTAAATATTTTACTTATAGTGAAAGTTAATCTTAATAATTTATTTTATTTTACTATTTTAATGCAATTTTCAATGCAATAACTTTTTTATAGTACTGGATACAATCCGTAACAGGTTGAGGTAATTGATTGAACGGTTGAGATTTAATTATATAAATGGTGTTTTAAAATAGCAATACATTACAAATTAAATTTACAATTATAAATACATAAGGTATGAGAGTTTCTTATTCGTCCCATTGGATTTCCGTTTACCAAATTTTCAAGGATGGCTAAATATTATTTAAAATAAATTTTATTAACAACAACATAATTTTTATTCATTCACTGGCTGAAATACCCGGCGTTGGCCGTGGTTTGTCAATTCAACCCTACGTTTTTCGACTTAAGTTGTACATGCCCAACAGCCTTGTTTCTAATGTGAATATTATTACTTAATAGACTTAAAAGTGTAAATTAAAATAATTACATAATTTAAAAATAAAAATTAAACAATATATAATATCGCGAAAACATTTTGCAGAAACTCTGCTGAACATCTATAAATATTACAGTTTGTAATACTTTTGTTAAATCATCTAAGTTACCCAGCGGTTGACTCAAAACAGTTTCGTCTGTGGTCCGCATCCGGGAGGCCAGGTTCTATTCCCATTGCCCGCCTACCTGACCCATGGATTGTTTTTTCTGGGAATTTCCTGACCCTCCATTTCATCACTATAACCATTTCTTATCATTTTTCATCTGGTGGTCTCTTTCAGGGTAGAAGTTGTGGCGGGTGGGACACCCGCATGGCAGGATGATAATGCTCTGAGTAAACCTGCGGCCGCGCCGTGGCTCAGTGGTTAGACCGCTTGGCTCTCACCGCTTGGTTCGATCCCAGGTGACCGCAAAGTGAGATTTGTAGTGGACAACATGGCACTGTGGCGGGTTTTCTCCGGGATCTCTGGTTTCCCCCGCCATCCCATTCCACCTGTGCTCCATCTTCATCTCATGTATCATCAGTGTCATCGCCTGCGGTGCCGTATGTAGTAAAAGTGGGCGTTAAACACTACACATTCATTCATTCATTCTGAGTAAACCACCTCCTTTTCCGGTAGGACGGTCGCCTGTCTCCGAACCCAGGTCTCGTGGTGGCATTGCTTCCGAACTACAGTAGGATGGGATGTTCGTTGTCCTGGCCTATCGGAGGAAGTTTCCATCTAAGTAAAATTTAGAGAACCTGCCCTGTGTACTTTCGTGGCTCTTTTGGACAACCGCCCTCTGTCTCCTCTCGCCTCATCCTTTCTCCCAGGGATGCTCTACTGGGCTCAAGGTACAATGAGCCAAGTCTCTTTGCGGTGTCGAGCCTCCTCCGATATAATCCAGTTCCACCACCAGTTCCATTTCATCCTGTATATTCTCTGTAATGATCTTATACAACATTCCTAAGAGAACACAAGAAAATAGAATCAAAAGAAGTACGAAATTTCAGTATGGTATTAATCCATGATCGATAGCGTAGAGGATACCAACAAATATTACATGAATGCGTTGTTCTCTTGTTATTTATGAGACATAGTGGCATTTTAAGTTAGTCATTTTTTGGCCTGTTTACCTATGCCAAGTTCTCGGTAAATCAATGCAACGGGTTAAAAGTGTTTATGAAATACACACTTCTATGTACACACAGGCTTATATATTACTACACAAACTTCAAAGAAGGAGCTCGCTGACTATTCAGTTTATATTGTTGAGTAACAAGTAACCAAGCCATGGTTACCAATATCCAAAATGGACATATGTTAACTTCGTTGTGTGCATGGCCTGGTGAATTTTGATTGAAGAGAGCGTGAAGCTGTGCGTCCCTCCGCGGTCCAGTGCTTCTCCACGTGCGCACAAAGTTTTATAATAGAGCCAACACTTATTTATTCACGAGTGAAAAGGAGGAAGAAGCTTTGTGTTATCACAAGAGGAAGGGTACTCTGGACCCGGCCTTGCAGTTCAATGAATAACAAAGTCAAGCAGTGTAACAAGTAGGGCCACAACTTTCCTTCTACATATCATGGAACACATGCTGTGTTTCTTTGTGGAGCTCCTCTCAATAGAGATAAATGTTTATTTCATTTATTTACTACATACTGTCTCTCCATCTCTCATTTCCCAACCTCTCTCCTCCAAGGTTCCTCCTGATTCTGTATCTCTCCGTCTCTCTATCCCAATATACATTTCTCTCTTCGTTTTAAACTCAGTCCCTTTACTTAGTGCCTTCTTCCCCTGCATTGCTCTTTATCGCTGTCATTATGCAACTTATATGTAACGTAATGTTTAAAAATGATCTGGAAATAAATCTGATGTTTTCAATCTTCAACAAATTAAAACATAGCAATAAATAAGTAATTACTTTACCAACAATAGATATAACTGTCTGCGTCACTTCTCTAGTATCTACACTTTTCTACCTCGAGAAGGCTTCCCTCTGGTGGAACAGGTGAGAATTTGATAGGCACCTCAGACATGATATCAATCTGGTAGAGTAAAGAAAAGCTTGGCATAATGGTAGGGTGTCTTCCTGATGTTCAAAGGTCCTGAGTTCGAATCTCGGCCAGGTTAGTTATCTACATCAGATTTTTCCGGGGTTTCCCGCATCTAAAAGATAAATTTCGGTAACTAATTTGCTTCTATGGACCTAAGCTCATTTGAGCATCATTTCATTCATCATTATATATGACTTAACATTGGAGTACCTTTAAATATATTACTGAAACAGAGATGTTCTATACAAGTTGCTCCGATTTGTAGTCATATGTGTCTTCTTCACACTTGGGCAGAGACCTATCTCAGGCCATGAGTGCGTCTGTAATCAAAAGTAAGGTTGACACCGGATTGGAGTTTGAAACATTTTAATAAACAGTTAATATAGAGTTTAATGATCAGTCTGAGAAGTTGCCACCAACGGAAACTAATATACCTACAAATATTAAATCCCACACCACGTGGTTCTATACTGGAGGTAAGAATGGCGCTATGTCTTCTTCCATCGGCGATATGATCAGAAATGTCCAGTCCAGAAAGTGTTACTCAGCTACTAATATTCTCCTAATAACTTCCCCTTTTGATAATGTCTAAGACCCCCAGTACTAGCTTCTAATATGATGTTTCCACCTCATTTATATTGAAATATTCTTATTTTCATCCTAAAGACGCTTTATAAATTTATAAGAAGTGCTCTCATATATTCCAAGAATTCCAAGCTAGCCTCCCGTACCTAATCTGTCAATTTTGGATACTTTCATCCCTCTCGTCATAATAACCTATCAAACTACTAAACTACTTCAATGAATGAAAATTAAATTGTTCTTCACACCAGCCATGTGTAGCCCAAATTCTGGACAGATTGAGTCAGACTTATAAATTCAATGACATAGCCGGAATTTGAACCCGGATCCCGTCCGGTTGCTCTAACCATTCAGCTACCATGTCCAACGTGCCATTATAGCATTAATTCTCTAACAGACTCGCATTATTACGTTAAACCACTAGGAAATTCTCGTATACACATGAGACAGCTCCTTAATGGCGACTTACAACACGTAAGTACCTGTGCAGAACTTCATGAAATTTGCCCGAGAACCAGTTTTCGCTAATTACGGTGCTTAATCCTCTTACCTTGAGCCACACTGTTCTAATGATTTATTGCCAAACCGACAGCCTCCTAACATTTAATGCATAGAATATTCATATTTAATTTTACTACTTAGGTCATTCAATAATTAGTGGCAACAATGGAATTAACAACAAATAAAACATTTCTAGAGCATCACATTATTCCATTGCTTAGAAGTAATCAGGGAGCCGATGGATGTCATCCACAGCGTCTTGTTGTTCTAATATTCGAACAGACTGTTCTACTTCTGCTATATTATTGCCTGTCTGGTTCTAAAGCGAACTCCTATACGTGGTAATTTCATTTTCACAAAAAGTCGAAATCACATAAGCTCATATCTGAGGAGTATGGAGGATGCTCCATAATTGCCTAGTTCTATCTGAGAAGTAAATTAACAGGAGCAGACGGTGAGAGCGAGGATCACTATGTAACATAATGGGATGAGAATTCAGGAGAATTGAACGTTTACAACGCAAGCTTTATGTAAATGGTGTTCCATAAAGTGACTAATATGCAACATTCACACAATTTCCTTGAGGAAATGAATGAGTGATAAGAATATTGTCAAAATAATAAGCAACAATGAACATGAATAAGTAGATCCTGTTCTTGTCGATGCTTTTTTGGCCGTGGTGAATCAATGTGCCTACAATCAGTTCACTGTCTCTTTAATTTTGGCTGGCAGCATCGAACCCAGGTTTCATCTAATGCTATGTCACATCGAAAAAAACGCTTTACAGCATGTTCATAGCGTTCTAAGTGTAATCTCGCTTTTCCATTCTCTACCGTTCTTTTTCTTCTGTAAGATTTTGTGGAACCCAACGAGCTTTCCATTTTGTGGAATCCAACAGATTTTCTTCATATTTAACCTCTTCTTAAGTATGTGGGGAATCGTATAACGTGCAACACCAACTTCCCTTGCTAGTTCAATACAAGTCCAACAACGATGTTCTTCCATCAGTGCTCTAATAGCATTCACATACACATCATCAGTTGCTGATTGCGGGCTGCCAGCTCCACGTATTTGATGAGCGTCTTAACTTCTTCTACGAAATACATTCGTCCACCTGGCCATGGTACGATATGGTAAAGTCTGTTTACCACAAGCTTCCAATAATTCTGTATGGTATTTTTGAGAATTGATACCTCTTGCAACCTGAATTTTAATTAAGAATCTTTGTTCGTATTTACTAAATATATTTAGAGCACTAAAGATAATAACCTACAATTAAACTTACTAAAATGCCTCATATAAAATGATTGTCCTCAACCTCACAGCTAAAAACATTAGAAACTCTTATTTCTCATCGTTATCAGCTTACATAATTTACCGGTGACAGCGCCAAATACAGGCAGCGTTGCCACTAATTTTTGAATGACCCATGCATAAGAGTTCATTTTTTCAACTGATCCATATCACTTATCTCTCGGTAGCGTGGTAGTAGCATGTCTGCCTCACGTTCAAGAGGTCCCGAGTTCGAATTTTGGTCAGGGTGAATTACCTGGATAAGGTTTTTTCCGGGGTTAGCCCTTATCCTGATAGACGAATGTGGGGTAACTCTAAGTTCCATGGACCCCGGACTCATTTGAGCATCATTTCACCAATTTCATCCATCGTCCGATATGAATTAACGTTGGAAGACGTAAATTTAAAAAGAAATCACTTATCAGCAAGCATCTGGACACCAACTGATATCTACAGATATCTGAAGCATAAAATGGGAAGAATAACTAAGAAATGAGGTAAAGAAAATTCGTGAAAGAAGAGGAGAAACGACTCCAACAAATTTCCTGGCCAACCACCCGTGGTCTACGTGTCCGAACTCAGGAGTTACACGCACGTATACATATGCACGTTTTTCCTAAAAAGATTTTATCTTATGTCGTGAACTTCAAAACGTATACTTTCCTTGAAATGTTGGTGTGGAACTTTTGATGTGATATAATTCCTTCTATCTACTATGTACGCCCAGGCTGTTATGTTTTTATACAACTTTCCTAGCTACATGTTAATTTCCCTTAAAACGAATTTTGGACTTTAACAAAAGAAGGAAGAACAAATAATTGAAACAGTGGAAATGAAGTTTTTAAGAAATGTAGCTTACCTTCTAGATAAGCAAAGAAGTGAGGATATTCGAAAAGAACTGAATGCTTTTAAGCTAACAGTTAGAATAAAACTTACAGAAATAACTAGAAGCAACATGTCGACAGAATGAACGATAGCCGCATTCCAAAATTAGTTTTAGATTACAAACCATTAGGTAGAAGAAATATTGGTGGACCAAGAAAAACATAGATTCAACACTTTTAATTTAAAACTTATGAGATTGGAACGAGCCTTGCTAGCTTAAACCGTGAAAAGTTGTTGATGACGCCGGCACTCGTAGCCATGGTCGCTAAAGCGTATGTCTCTAGCGTTCCGCCGCGTAGAGGGTCGCGGGTTCGAGTTCCACCTTGGGCATGAGTGTTTATGTGTATATTAAATATTTGTGAAACTAGGAAGATAGATAATAAAATAAAGCGGGAATAATGAAAAGTCGATTAAATAAGAAAGAAATATAATATATATATATTTCTAATAAAAAAATAAAAAAATGACGATGAAGATGATGATGATGATGATGATGATGATGATGATGATGATGATGATGATGATGATGATGATGATGATGATGATGATGATGATGATGATGATGATGATGATGATGATGATGATGATGATGAGCTATACCTTGTTCAGTTCTCTTTCTAATGACCAATTCAAGTTCTTTTTATCTTTATATCCATCTTTCATTTAGTTTTTACTAAGAATTTTAATTAACCCAATATTTGTATCCATTTGAGGCATTTCTGATTCACACATTCTTCTCTCCATGACTCAGTCTCTTCAGTCAAGTATTAGGTGATCTAAATTTTTCTCCCGCCCATTCTTGCCGTTTTCACGTGTAATAATTTTCTCTTAAAGGCCGCTTGTTCTACTGTTCTTTGTTTATAAGAATATTTGTTCCCTTTAGCAATGCTGACTTTTTCAACACTTCATACAAAAGATGTATGAAATGTACACGAAATGCAACGAATGCTGCAGTGACTTCCCAGCCCTGAAGTACCAATTCAAATTAGCCTTCCAATATCTCTAACTTCTCGTTTGGTGTATACTCCATTCCTTACCCAAACAACGGCAATGACTAGGTTGGGCATAGGATACTTATATTCAAAAATCTCCACTCTTCTTTAAAGCTCTCTCATTTCCAATCTACAGTTCCTTCTTCAAATCTTCTTTAATTTCCTATTCTCGCCCATATCCTTTACTTCCAGTTTCCCTGCTAGCCTATTACCTCGTAAAGAATATACATAAAGAAAGATAGTATCTGAAAGGTGTCTTATGAAGAGGTTCGTAAGATAAAAGGTTCAACGGTCCACTTAGTCAACACTAGGTTCATTTTCACAATAAAATCGCAATCCCAAAAGGATACGACGGCAATTCCCACTGTGGGTAAAAAATGATAAAAAGTGGAGGTGGTGCGCAGATTTCGTGCCAACGAGCGGACCCAAGGTGAGTGTTGGGGTCATTAGTAAGGTAATTTAGCAGAGGGCGGTGTAATTCAGGTCACATCCTCATGAAGAATATGCTCTGCCAAGTGTGAAAGGTGATAAGCCGAGTGTCTGGTGGAATCTTGGGTAAATGATAGCACACCATTGTCATCCGTCGACAAGGATATGCTAACAAGGTGCTTCTGCTCATTCAAAACAAAGTAACTTTGTTACAGCAGTACTTTTCCTTGTTATTAAACTTAATGTATGTAATGTAAGCCTCGCATTCAGTCCCGGGTTTGGTTCCTGGTGGCCGTTCACTATGACCGTAGGTTTTACGCTAGCTTTCCCTGGTCGGCAAGGCGAATGATGGAATGGTGTGTTCTAGTACGGATCTCCTTCTCTCAAGTCCAACAAGTACCTATAAAATAAATAATTCCATAAAGGACCTAAATGACGTAGCTCAGATTATCTGCTCAGAGATATCGTTAGTATTTCATTTATTGTCGTTTCGTTTTCAAAAGTCATGAAATATCTTCACAGATTGTTCGAAAAAATGTAATATCTAACTGTTTTTGTTATGCAAATATCACAAACACCTGCTTTTTCATAAAAAAAACGTTGGAGATATATTTAAAAAGCTCAAAATAAAAGCGTTTAAAAATTTGTGGGGAGTTACTTTCTTGAGTCTCTGTGTTGCAGATTTAATTGACCTATTATTTTTAGTTACACCGTTCAGTCCGTCACACGCAAGCGTATAAATATATACAGGGTGTTTCAATACGACACCGAACGAACATATAGAAGTAGTTGCTCAGCTTCTGTGTAACACATATAGAGAGTTTTCACACCTAAAAGTGCTCCAGAATGAGTATGGATTAGGCAGTGAACAACGACGCGTGCCTCACGCTATTGGAGTCCGCAGGTATAGGTCACACGTTCTGTCGCGTTCTGTAGCTGTTGTAAACATACCGGCATACTCCGCAGTAGCTTGCTAATATTAAGATTTTTTTTTCTTATGAAACCGCAATAAAGAATGTATTGCTTAATTATTGCTTTTCAGTGTTTAACGTATTCCAACATTCCGTTATAGCAGTTCATGATGGCAAATAAGCTGGTGGGCATATGCAACTTATACCTTTTAGATGGAAGTTAAGGTTAGTGAGGTTGAGAATGGAAACATTAAATGATAAACAGAACATAAACCAACATCAAAGAATTGTAGATAAATTAACCGAAACTAAATGGCTGATACAATAAGACGAGCATTTTATTTCAAGTAATTTGGTAATACTAAATAAATCATTTGTAAGGTGATTGAAAGATTGTACAATTAAGATCATAACAAAATGCTTTGAAGTTAAACAAATAAATATTATCATTGATGAAACTATTTTTAAATAAACTAAATTAATCGTGCGTTCGTTGAAATCACTTCAGCTCTTTTATCCACCGAAACCATACCCGTCATTTAGGCGTTCGTATGCGCTCCATATTGGTTGGATGTGCTATCTAAGTACGCGCAAAACCCTCCCTGTTAGGGCGGAATGTGTAGTTTTACACTGAAGAGTAACCTTGTAACTGTCCGAGTTATTAGTCGACTTCGGCACAAATAACTGCTCTTTGTCCCATTACCTGAAAGGTAGGCTAGGGTCACTGATTAAAGAGCAAGTAGTAATGCTTTTGTTTTCGTGGCCGGTGCGTCCCAGTAACAACATTTGAGGTTCGCGCACCAGTGGTTCTTACGCTTCCTAATCACAAAATCATGCTGCATAAGATTATACCTAAGAGAATCTCGAAGCTGCGACACCGAAATTCGGACTAGTTAACTTATAAACTACGCTGTTGCTATAATCTTTCGGCGTCGTTTTGAAACAACATATATATATATACACAGGATGTTACAAAATGGTACGGCCAAACTTTCAGGAAACATTCCTTACACACAAAGAAGGAAAATATGTTATGCGGACAAGTGTCCGGAAACGCTTAATTTACATTTTAGAGCTCATTTTATTACTTCTCTTCAAATCACATTAATCATGGAATGAAAACACACAGCAACAGAACGTACCAGCGTGACTACGAACACGTTTTTATAGGAAATGTTCAAACTGTCCTCCGTTAGCGAGGATACATGCATCCATCCTCCGTCGCATGGAATCCCTGATGCGCTGATGCAGCCCTGGAGAGTGGCGTATTTTATCACAGCCGTCCACAATATGAGCACGAAGAGTCTCTACATTTGGTACCGGGGTTGCGTAGACAGGAGCTTTCAAATGCCCCATAAATGAAAGTCAAGAGGATCGAGGTCAGGAGAGCGTGAAGGCCATGGAATAGGTCCGCCTCTACCAATCCATTAGTCACCGAATCTGTTGTTGAGAGGCGTACGAACACTTCGACTGAAATGTGCAGGAGCTCCATCGTGCACGAACCACGTGTTGTGTCGTACTTGTAAAGCAGCACAGCAGCACTCTAGCAGCACAGGTAGAGTATCCCGTATGAAATCATGATAACGTGCTCCACTGAGCGTAGGTGGAAGAACATGAGGACCAATCAAGACATCACCAACAATTCCTGCCCAAACGTTCACAGAACATCTGTGTTGATGACGTGATTGCACAATTGCTTGCGGATTCTCGTCAGCCCACACATGTTGATTGTGAAAATTTACAATTTGATCACGTTGGAATGAAGCCTCATTCGTAAAGAGAACATTTGCACTGAAATGAGGATTGGCACATTGTTGGAGGAACCATTCGCAGAAGTGTACCCGTGGATGTCAATCAGCTGCTGATAGTGCCTGCACACGCTGTACATGGTACGGAAACAACTGGTTCTCCCGTAGCACTCTCGATACAGTGACGTGGTCAACGTTACCTTGTACAGCAGCAACTTCTCTGACACTGATATTAGGGTTATCGTCAACTGCACGAAGAATTGCCTCGTCCATTAAGGTGTCCTCGTCTTAAGCGTTTCCGGTCACATATCCACATAACATATTTTCCTTCTTTGTGTGTGAGGATAGTTTTCTGAAAGTTTGGCCGTATCTTTTTGTAACATCCTATATATATATGTATATATATACATATATATATATATATACATTCATGAGAATTTACAAACACTTTCACTTTTCTGGAGAGATTAATCGTTCTCATTTTTATCTGGATCATAGAATTTAAAAGCACTCATATAGCAACCTACTTTTATGAAGTTGGTTATTACTTAGCCCATTATATTCGTTATTATATGTGCATTACCCGTCTGAATCTGACAGTGGTTTGGGGTATCACAGGTGTAGCATACTTTTAAGTATTCTCCAGAATGTGTCCTTCTACTTCAAAAGGGATCCTTTCTTTAACAACATTCATGAGTTTACGCACTGTACCAATTTCTCTTTCCTGTTATTACTCGAGAAAGGTTCCGCGTATATCACATTTTTCAAAGTCATAACGCTCTAACTTTTAGGATGTGGGTGATGTTGGAAGTTTTCTCCCATAGAGTTTGAATTTTAAGCCTCCATCAATACATTATGCACAGTTTGTTCACCTTTCCCCACTGTTGTTGCTGTCCTTTTTATAGCATTCTTTAAGGGAATATTTAGACCTTTACGTTTCCTTACACACTGAATATTAATTATCTAATATCTGAGCATAAGACTTCAAGAGGCAGTGTCTGTATTTTGACTTTATTCGAACCCGTCCACTGTAAGACATTCAACTGCTGTATTGCCAAACGGTACAGGGAATGGTGACGTAACACCGCTTATCGTTTCTATGCAAACTTTCACTTATGGCTGTCAGCGTTCATTCTAGGTTGTAGAAGTATAATGAACGTTGATCTATATAGATATCAGAACGCTAATTTAGAAAAGTGAGAAGAGAATATCCTATAAACTAGATACTTCAGATTTTTCATCAGAAAACAATCACCAACAATACACGTGGGTGACCTTCAATCAGATTTATATCTGAAAAATCATACGAAGTTCTAAAATGTATTTTCATGCATGTGCCTGGGCTGAATTTCCTTGTATATGCATCCATTTTCAGGACTTTACTATGCTATTTCTCCATTAATTTAAGTAATATTTTGATGACTTTGTGACGTAAGTTATGAACATGAAACACAAATATTATGTAGGATTCTAGGAGTACATGTGCCAGACCGCTGAGTGCGTCTGGCACAAGCCAGATTGATTGGTGCCTTCACCTCTGTTAAATGTGGTATTTTGGGAATGTGAACCCCTAACATGGCACGGATTCCGTGTGTTAAGCTGCTGTCCACATATATCTCATCATCACCCTATCGCTTGGACTGCTGGAATCTGCCATGTGATTAGAACACCTGCAAGCTCCATTAGTGTCAAGTGCCCACGGGCACACATTTGTAATTTCACAGCTGAAGGGTTACAGCTTTCCCATTGTTATTTCAATAGCTTTACCTTACAGATTTCCCCTTATTTTACACTTCACCTGTTTTTAATTTTCCTCTCCTTCTCTACCCTTACATATTATGACGAAAGTTACTTATTTTCACTGAATTCATTAAACTCAATGCTCAGTCCTTCTTTTACACAAATGCATAATTTAAAATGTAACTGAAACGTTTCTTTATGTCTTTGACGCGCTTTGTGCTGCTATAATCTTTCTGACCTACACACAGGTCCACTTTACGGAGTCACACACCAATTCTGAACATAACTTCACTCGTAAACTGTTTTGTTGCCGGTTCAATAGCTCGGCGATCCTACACCCAGAGCTGCATTTACTGACCCGTGAACTATGCTACATGTCCTTTCACGGCCTGCTGACTCCTTATCACACTCAGCTCGAAGCACCACCTGCTCTGTATAACTCACTGTCTCTGGCAAACTCACTATTGACTGACCCTCTGGCTTGCATCGGCTTTTTATACATCCATCGGTCGCGGTAGATCTTTTTGGAATTGAGTCACGATAAGTCTTTTTGCTTAGTAGTGATACGCGACTCTGTTTCTGATGTCAGTAGTCCTTGAACGCATGTTTATTTTTCACGGTAACTTCTTCCTCCGTCACTCATTCCATAGCTTACCTTAAGCGCGATATTGCTATTACTGTTATTATTGCTATTATTATTATTATTATTATTATTATTATTATTATTATTATTATTATTATTATTATTATTATTATTATTATTATTATTATTATTATTATTATTATTATTATTATTATTATTATTATTATTATTATTATTATTATTATTATTATTATTATTATTATTATTATTATTATTATTATTATTATTATTATTATTATTATTATTATTATTATTATTATTATTATTATTATTATTATTATTATTATTATTATTATTATTATTATTATTATTATTATTATTATTATTATTATTATTATTATTATTATTATTATTATTATTATTATTATTATTATTATTATTATTATTATTATTATTATTATTATTATTATTATTATTATTATTATTATTATTATTGCTATTATTATTATTATTATTATTATTATTATTATTATTATTATTGCTATTATTATTATTATTATTATTATTATTAGTATTATTATTATTATTATTATTATTATTATTATTATTATTATTATTATTATTATTATTATTATTATTATTATTATTATTATTATTATTATTATTATTATTATTATTATTATTATTATTATTATTATTATTATTATTATTATTATTAATTAATTATTACTGTTATATAGGAAATTGGAATACTTATAAGGGACAAATTTTGTTGTTGCAGAGTCTCTCCAAGGGCCACACGAGAAGAGACTGCTTCACAACCTCCTGGACCACTACAACGTTTTGGAGAGGCCAGTTGCCAATGAGTCCGATCCTCTACAGCTCAGTTTTGGTCTTACGCTCATGCAGATCATTGACGTGGTGAGTACTTCATTTTTCACTCGCAAAGACAAAATAAGTATCAAATTAACTTTGCAGAGCAATAATAGGCCAACCTTGCACATATTAATATCACTACAGGCTCTGAAATAAAAGAAAATGAAAGGAAAAGTGAAAAGCTGCGATCAGCATTTGAAAACGAAAATATCTAGAAAAACATCCAACTTAAGTGAGCATTCAAAATTATACCCAGATATTCTCAGTTATGTTCCTATGCAGGTTAATCAACTGGGAACTCTGTGTACGTCAGAGAACAAGGAATTGAGAACAGTAGGGCAGATTTATCAAGGGAAAAATAAATTTATGAATAGAGAAAGGGCTTACTGGTTATGGCCATTTATACCTCATACATTTTGAATTGATAGGATTGTAGCACTGGGACCATTTGAGCATCATTTCACCCGCTCCATTCATCGTCCGATGTGACTTAAAAAGTTAAAGGGCGTAAATTAAAAAAGTAATGGTCTTTGTGACGTTATATGCATTGTAGATATAGTTTCAATTTGGTATCTTTAGCATTCAGGTAATTTAGTTTAAAATTGTCTTACGCCAAATCCTCTACAAGAATAAATTTTAAAGATAGTCTTTAGTATAAACAGCCATGTTGCTTTTTCTTCTGTTGACAACCTACAGACTTGTTATAACATTTGTATTGCAATTTTAGTTCAAAAGAAAATGAAGAACCTTTATTATTTAAATTTTCGGAATGTTTAGAGCAATTTTAAAAATATTCAATAAATACTACATCTGTGGAGCACCTTTTTTGTTGTAATTTACGTTCTCAAACATTAAGTCATATCGGACGGTGTATGAATTGTGTGAAATAATGCTCAAATGAGTCCAGGGTCCATGGAGCTTAGAGTTACCCGACATTCGTCTTGAAGGACAAGGGAAAACCCCGGAAAAAACGTTATCCAGATAACTTACCCTGACCGAGATTCGAACTCGAGACCTCTTGAACGTGAGGCAGACATGCTACCATCTACGCTACCGCGGCGTTCAGTGGAGCACTTTTAATAAGCATAAAGCTGGAGGGGGTAATCTAAAGAATCAAAATTGAATTACTCATTCAACATTGGGGTAAAGGATCACAATATTAAATGTGAGAACGTATTTTTAAACTAGCGTTTTTGGACGCCTATCCTAAAGTTTATTTTACCAAGATTTTGCTGAGATTTCAGCGGTAGATGTTCTTAAGTGATTGTAAAATGCTATGGAGTCAATCAGGTGCCTGTCGCCTTTACTATCACTTCGCACCCTTTGCGAACGATTCCAACAAATAAGCATTTGCCGTCGTCAGATTCTGTGACGTCACAAGTGATCCAGTTGTCCGTCCTGCTGTAATTTATAAATTAAGTTTGGGGTTTATATGGAATTGAAATTCACCGACAGATCTCTTTCTAATGCCACGTTCTCTTTTGCTTTAGCATTTAACATGTGCTAAAACAATGCAACGCTACATTTTTCACCTTCGAAATATGCAGTAAAATACATGTAAGTTAGCAAAGAAATAAGGAATGAAATAAATAAAAAAGTGTACCTTAGCTTTGCAAAGTTCAAGCTATAAAATCATTCCTGATTAATTAGAAATGTCATGTCATAACTATTTGTTTCAAAATCTAAGCTGGGATTTCAACACGTACACCTGTAATTGTCCTATTTCATAATTCTTGTGTAGAAATAAATCGAATATATTTAGAATTTAAAGTTGTACAGCGATTCCGTAAAATCATAATGGATTTTCACGTACCTAAGACTTATAATGATGATAATGATGATGATAGGCAGGACAGGATCATTAATTTAGTAGAAACAACAGTCTTAAAAGTAGAAAAGTCAAAACCAAGTCTCAAATTATCCAAGTTGTGTTTACAACTACCTAATACGAGTTATTAATACGAAACAAAGAAAAGCTGGGGAGAAAAACATTAAAATATTACAATGAATAATTAAAATCAGAATGAACTTACAAGAATCAGATTTAGAAAAGAAAATCAGAGAATCCACTAAATCTGTTGTATATATCTAGCCGCATCTAGCCGGTATATATTGTTCGTCGCCGTAACAATGTTCACTTAAGTGCCACCAATTTTTCACAACAATTCAGTATAGTAAAATATATGGTACAGAGGGACAAATGCGCAGCTAAGGCTGTTTATAGAAATTTAATGAAACGTGAAACAGGATGGCTACTACGCAACTCGTGCTGTTTGATATACACTGGCTCGTGACAGAAAAGTCACTGCGACACCACTTTGCGTAGAAGAGAAGTAAGGGGGATATAATGTCGTAGTATTTGAGTATACAATTTCTGATTCTAATTATGGATCATACTTCCCGGAGTTTTAATGTCTTGAAAGATGTAAAATAGAGTCTCCAAATTACGAACTTATATTATGTATCAACCAAAACATTGGTTATTGTATCGCGATCAAAAATAAAATTGGATCACTCCTGGCTCACTGATATTAAATATTTTATATATAGAGGAAACAAAATTAAATTAAATAAATTTGCTACAATTTATAAGTAAAACGTTAATTCAATTAGATCGGAGTGTTGAATATGCTCAAAAATAACACTGCAAAGGTTGGCAACATATAATTCTTTCATGGAATATATGTCATTAAAAGGAATTGTTAAAGAGGTTACGACGAGAGTCCGATACTTTTAGACAGTAAAGCTCTGCCTATATAAATTTTAATAGAGGATGTGCCTGTCAGGCAAAAGAGTAACTTTGAAACTTATTACAGTATTTCAACATGGATATGTCTTACTTGGAAGCTGTAAAGGTAAATTAAGTGTGAATCAGGTAATTTGGGTAACTTCAGAGTCCATTCGAGATATGCTTCATTAACTCCAGCTGGTATAACGTATCATAGATCCCGGAATGGGAGAAATAGTGACAATAAAAATAACAAAACAAGTTGTTTGTAAGATGTGAGAGTTTTCAGTAAGGCAGGGTAGCCTGGACCAATACGGCATGCTTCGTACTGCTTCTATTTTGGTGACTTTCTATCTTCTGTCTGCAGATGAGCGCTTACTATGTACATTTCCAATTGAAATTAATGTTACATAAGAAGACTAAGCTAATGAGCATAACAATGCCTACTTCATTGCAAAATCTTCCTGAAAATAATTAGTCATGGCACAACTTAGAGAAAAACAATGAATTGAAATACCGCCAAGATTTCCCGGCCTGAACCTTTTAAGACCTTTTCTTGTGAAGACATTTGAAGTAGACGGTTTACAAGGACCGACCAAGAGACCTCGAAGAGTTAAAGCGAAGAACTGGGCAAGCAATGCAGCTAATCGGTTTATTAAGTATTTTCTTGGTTTAAATTTAATGTGCTGAATACGTCCTAATAAATTTAAATTGCAGCCCAAAAAAGAACCTCAGAACCAAAAAAATGAAAAAGAAAAATATTGTCATGAAAAATATCACGCCCTATTCAGAATCATAGTAATATTGTGACTTTTTTGGTTCGTAGAGTTAAAACTCCAATTTGCAGAAATTCTAAATGTTTTTCTATTTCTGTAGAAATACAATCTGTTCTATTCTTACAGTAGTCGCATTACATCTCATACACAATCACAATCTCCCAAGGTCGATGACCACACCGTTCTGATTACATCAGCTCTCGTTACAACAACACTCTACAGCTGTTTACTACTGATCACGACTGACTCTTGGCGAGTCGTCACTCCCTTAAATACCTCATTGATAATTCTAGATATTTCCGGAACAAACAAGAAATCGAATGTTCTATAAAACAATCAAGACGTTACCAGAATGTTCCATAAGCGTAACTTAATCTGTGCCGGCAAGTCCTTTATCTCCGCCATCTTTATTTGCCGGCTCTTTGTGTACACAGCCGCGCTTATATCTCTGCACCGAATCTTTTGTGCGTGTCACCGATACAATATGAAAACATGTTGACATCTTATACCTTTTCTAAAACATATCACTTCACAAAACATTATCAACAAAGTTACACACTTCTTACTCACCCCATATATTAAGAGCACTTCTCAGTAGGTAGAACGCAAAATATACAGAATATCTTTTTCAGCGATGCATTTTGCAAGTTAATTTTAATTAGATATCATTCATTGTACCTAGACAATAGAGAAGAAAATGGTGCAAATTATCATTTCTTCCACACTACCCGTGTGTAGGCTAACGTTAGAATGAATGGAGTCAGACTGAAAAATTCTATGCCATAGCGGGGATCTGAACCACGGATCGCCACAAAAGGTGCGTGTTTCATCATAGCATATGAGAATCCCTAGTGGTCTACTGGGAAACATACGAGTCAGCTGGGGAATTTTTTTTTTTTTTTTTTTTAGTTTTACGTCCTCCAACGTTAAGTCATATCGGACGGTGAATGGAATGGGTGAAATGATGCCCAAATGTATCCAGGGTCCATGGAGCTTAGAGTTACCCGACATTCATCTTTAAGGATAAGGGAAAATCCTGGAAAAAACCTTATCCAGGTAGCTCACCCTGACCGAGATTCGAACTCGGGACCTCCTGAACGTGAGGCAGACACGCTACCGAGGATGTTTGCCATAGTAGCTCAGTGGGTTAGGGCATCCGCAGGGAGAGCGGGAGATCCGTGGTTCACATCCCGTATATGGCATTGAATTTTTCAGTCTGGCTCTACTCATTCAAAAGTATGAAAGCTTACTTTTTCACATTCTTGTTACGATTATTCCTCATAATTTTTAAAACTAACTTAAGTAAGAAACTTTAAATTAATAATTATTACTACCTATATAAGGAGACATTGAATTTGCTGGGTAAACAACTTTAAGCGTTCTTTTTTCCTTTAACTGCAGTGGTCATATCGGCGGCCTTTCTCCTTTGGAACATACCAAAGGTGTTAACTCGTTATCTTTGGTTTTTAATCATTAGATCACGCACACATTCACACTATCATTCATACTTCCTACTCTGGGGAAGATGGGTCGGAGAAAAATCTCCACCCCCACCGCCGGGAATCCAATTCGGGACCCCTAGCACGGCAGGCAGGTGCTCTACCGACTGAGCTACGAGGTCAGCCATTTTTTTTCCTACATTTTATCAGTCGAAGACATGCCAATGTTTTCCCCCAAAGCATGACTCGCTGTCAAAGTTTTGCCAGTTTCTAACGACTTTAGTGGCGTATTCTTTCTTGCAGAAACCAGTTTGAAGTTTGACAAATAATATAATGATGGGTATGAATTTTAAACTTCAATTAAATCACCTAAAATTATGAGACTGGCAATTTGGCAAGGTATTTATTATAATACAGAATTATGTCACTTTTTTACACTTTCAGTAAAGTCATGAACTGTCTTACCTGCTTCATCTCTATAATGTGGTGTTAAACCTTAAACCACATGTATTATACTGAATTCGCAATTAATATGAACTTACATGGGAATGGTGTTACTAGATCACTAATAAAAACGAAGCAGAGATTAAGAAGAAAAAATGAATCAAGGAAAAAATTATCAGTCAGTAGTTTCCAACTCCATGCTTTATAACTATAGATTAAGATAGATTCTGATTGATGAATAAAGTATTCATTAGGCCATATATTGGCTGAAAGATGCTCGCGTATAATTATCGGGAGTGCTCCCTAAAACTCCCAAGCTACTGCAAGTCGTGAATAATTTTGTATAAGGAGTAACCTGAATGTTAGATTTCATTTCAGCAAATTAGAAATCATAAGAGCAGACGCTAAGAATAAATAAAAAATTAACAACTTGCAAGGTATATTATATAACCTTAGTTTTACTTCTGCTGTGAAAGTTCTGACGATTACTGTATCATTATAAACACATCTGTTATGTCTTTGGTACTATACAAACCAAAATCTTATTTTTAACAGGTATATTAATAAACAACTAAGATTATACAGCATAATCCGGAATTAGTTATACTTATGGCTTATTTTTAGCCGCTGTTGTATTACTCACTAAAATAAGGAGAACATAGCTTCATCGAACAATACTTAATAGGGAATTTTATAACACACAATTATTATTGGAAATGTTCGTTCTTCCATTACTTTATATGAACATTCACATATTGTTTCATATAGTATTGAGATATTTCTCAAGGAAAAAATATATGCTGAGAAATGCTTCAATGGAATCTTAACTGAAGTTGTTATGGTAACGTTGATTGGAAGACTTTGATTATTGGGACCATAGTCAAAGTGCTCGTTATTTTTATCAGAGCATTGCCTGTCAAACGTCAAGAACCTATGATGCTCTTATTGTTTACCTTTATATTCTAATATTATTATTTTTTCTGCCTCTTAGATTAAAAAAAAAACAACTAAATGATGCATATTTTATAGAAAAGTGATCACTAATAAAATACAGGTTATATACTTTAAGAGCACAGTGCGCAGTAATATTAATGGAAGGCAGTGGCTTTAATATATAATATATACGAGGGCTGTTCAATAAAGAATGACCATAATTTTTTACAGTCATAATTTTTCGCACTAAAATTCAATATTATTATATTCTGTTAGCTTAATGTGAAACAAACGCACCATAGTAGTTTCATTGTTGGAACGCCTGGTTCCCACCTGTGAGAACAAGGCAAGTTCAGTCATGTTCAGTATCGCTTACCGCTGCAATGAAGGTAACATACAGTTAAAGTTGACGTTAGAGGAAGATCCGGAGTTTCTTTCAAACGTAATCACTGTAGATAAAACTAGGCTACATCATTTTGGTCCTGAGAGCAAACAGCAAAGCTCAGTGTGGAAATCTTCAGCACCAACCCCTCAAAAAACAAAAGTTGTTGCTTCTGCTGGGAAAATTATAGTCATCTCTTTCTTTAATATTCATGGAATGGTGTATCAGCATGTTGTACCTGCACACACATTAGTAACTGGACAATACTGCAGGGATGTCCTGAAAACATTGCAAGTCCATATCAGGCGCAAAAGACCACATGTCCATGAAGCAGGCTGGATGCTGCACCACAATAATGCGCGGCCGCATGTTGCCAATGTTGTTGCTGAATATCTTGCAAAACTCAACGTGAAGTGCATTTCTCAACCTCCCTATAGTCCGGATTTAGCCGCACGTGACTTTTTCTATTCCCTAACTTGAAGAAACTCCTTCGTGGGAGGCATTATCCTTCACTAGAAGTAGTGGTGAAGGCTGCGGAGGCGATTTTGAAGGATCTCTCAAAAAGTGGTTTCCAGCATGTCTTTGAAGACTATCAGAAAAGCTGGGGTAAGTGCATCGCATTCAGGGAAGCCTATTTTAAGAAGGACCATCAACATTATGAGGATGAGTAAAGGTGCGTTGTCAAAAAAAAGTGATCATTCTTTATTGAACAGCCCTCGTGTGTGTTTATATATATATATATATATATATATATATATATATATATATATATTCATTAGCAAGAAGTTTGCAGTTGAAAAGATATCTATCTACTGCTATAAAGACTTTTAGTAGAATTTGTGCCTCTAAACTTAACTGACCACCATTTCAGCAGTGAGAGAAAATGACTTTCTCTGCAAGTGCTCATCTGCAGGCTGGGAAATTAAGCTCCATCATTCATTCAGATTATCACATTTTCTCCAATTAGTAATTTCTTCCTACACCTCTGTTACTTACTGAAAACTTTCTACTTATATATGACAATCTGATGATGTTATAAAGATGTAAATTTAATGTAACTGTGATATAAACTGTGTTTATGTGCTTGTCCGTTGTTTTTGTGATGTCCTGTGTTGTGTAGTGGGTGGTGACCATGAACAGTACCATGGAGTCCCGCCTGTGTGTCAGTGTCTAGTGGTTCATTAGGATCCCAAAATATTCAAAGACACCTATACCCTAAAGGTTTACAGATGATGGTGGTGTATCATTAAAACATATATATTTATATATGTGCTGCATGATTATATACATTAACGTTTCGGCTATTAACATACAATATTTATGTTACAACATTTAACAACGTCTAATAATTTATAACAAAAGTTATATTATAATTTAAAAATTCACTTCTGTAACCAGGATATGTCTGGTGCACTAAACTTGAATTAAAATGTTAATTTGTACATAGAAGTAGCAGTTTTAATTTACAAAAAATCTTTTGAAAATCCATTTCCGCTTGGATCACACAAAGTATTGCTTTAGGCCAGAATAACTGACCTTAGCACTTTCATACATTCCTACTTAGTCTCCTTCGTAATATTTCAAAATACAGATTTCAAGATTCAATTACATAATCAGAATAAATAATATCCGAAAAATTTAAGTCCATTTAAAATTCTTAAAAGTATTATTTTACTATTTAAACTAAAATATATATTTAAACAAATTCATTAGAAATATGTTAAACTGCTTAGCAAGGTATTGTAAAACAAACACATTTTAAACTGATAATATAAGTTAATACATGGGTATAATATTGCTAATATGTTTAACATTTTATCTAATGACCTCCTTTACAGGCTTCGGTTAACCTAATAAGTAAGTACCACTGAACACACTCAATTGTTGAAACAGGTAAAAAATGAATTTAGTTTGTAGTTCAAATCCCATGAAGTTGTTTAAATGTTATTCAGTAACATGAAACTAAAAATTAAGAGGTAAGAACTGAGCACATCAGCCACACTAATACTGAGTAATAAATAAGCTCCAATAATAGTTTGAAGAATTTATTTTCCTAAATGTAATATTAGTCTGATTTTTCGAGAAAAATAAAGCACTGAAGCAAATAAATAGATTAGAAAACCTCTAATTATTTAATCAATTAGTTTCATAAATTATAATAGTTAGTGCACAAAATATAAAATATAAAATTGGTGAATAGTAAGTAAAGCAACTATAGATTTTTAATGGTTTTCAGGATATACTGAGAAATTTTTTTGCCCTTTCATTAATTAATATTGTATACCATGTAAATGACTTTTAGCTCATAAAACTGAAGTTATCTTAGTAAACTGAAGAAGGCAGAGAGTCAGATTTTTTAACCTTAAAGTGGTAAGTAAATTTGAATCAATTGATCTAAATCAAGACTTTATTTAATACAGAACACAAAAAATTTAATTAAGATTTATAAATACAATGTGATTGTTTATACTGTAATTGAAATATTTTATAATAAAACATTATCATAGTAAATCTAGTAAGTTTTAGAAGTTACCTTTAACTGGTATAAAATTGCTTTAAATATTATAAATTAAAATAAAAATGACAATGTAATAGAAAAGTGTATTTAAAAGTATACAACCCAAAGTCTAAAATATTTCTAGTTTATTCAAATTAAAATAAATCATAAAGCAAGTTTTCACTTGGGAAGAATCAACAGTTTTGCTGAAACGAAGAAAGAAATAGAAATATTGCTCTTTTGATAATTTGCTGTATCTCTTACAATACTCACTTAGTGTTTTTTATGAAATAGTTTTATGATACACTGAGTAAGTCCCGACAGAGATCAAAGAAGCCCATATATGATGGCAAGTACAGGAGTGTGTTTCTTCAATGCACTGACTAAAAGATCAGTTCTCTGATCAGTCTTGGTCATATAATTAACCACAGGTGTAGCAATACTAATACGTTCAAACAGAAGTCAATCCTGCCTCTGAATGGAATCGCAATCAGTGAAGATTTTCACAATGCATTTATTTACATTAAAACTGAACACTGCAACACAAAAATAATGCATTGAAGTGATTCATTCATCTTAAGACAATTCATCTTTGAAATTTGTAAAATTTCATATATGTGCATTAAAATTAAGACTTATTAAAGATAATAACAGAAACATCCTGCCATTCTTAAAAAAAAGAGCTTGAATGATTATTTGAATATGAATTTCCTCATTAACTTCATTGACCTAGTTCGCTTTAGAAATTCAGGTGTAACAGCAAACAGGATTACAAAAGGATCAGTTATAGCAGAATTTAGATATTACCCAAAAATATGGCAGAAAAAAGTTTCTTTTTGTACACTGTAGAATTACTGATTTGTTCATGAGTTGGTTTTACTTTTCAAAATTGAAGATTAATGCTATAACAAATAAGATTATCTTCTTTAACGTAAGTTTAGGATTTATAGCTTAAGAAAGCTAGTAATTTAACCGCACATTGGAAGACAACGAAGTTTATACTTCATAATATTTTGTTAGACAGATTAAATTTTTTAATTTTTCACAAACTGGAAAAACTACAGTGATACATTACCTCAAGTTAAACCGTTTAATGGTTTTCTTTTAACAGCTTTCTTTAACATTCATAGTGACACTGTGGGAATTTAATTATTGATAGTAGGTTATTTAATTTTTACTTTGTTCATTTTAAAAGATACACACTCATTCATGCTCCGTAGAGATTAAGAAATTATATCAGATGATGCATTCCTCCAACTCAACTAGATTGAAAAGCCAGAACCCTGAGCAATCAAACAGAGGCATTCAAATCCATCTTGGGACTTTTGAATATTACATTTCACTAGACAAACCTAAGCTGTTTCTGAAATTACATTCAAACTATGATTGTAAGTGGTAGCAATCTGTAGAAAAAATTGTCCCCTAAAAATAAGCTCCTGTAAGCGGTATATAAGTAATTATTTTTTCTGTGAAGTGCTGCAAGATTCATGGCACAAAATGCCTCAGTATTTAAAGAAAGCTTTTTAAATTGCCTTATAAATAAATATGTGATAAAATAAAGAGGACATTTCTATTTATAAGGCCACAAACAGGCTAAAAATGGTATATTGGTAATTCCTTTCTCCTTTAAGAACTATAAATTAATACATAAAGCACAAGCAAAGCATACTAAAAGAAATGTAAATTTTAACTAACTTTTTTTTGTGCAATTTAATGTCAAACTCCTTGCTATAATTAAATTGTCAAAATAAAACAAATGAACCATAAATCAGACCCACACCGTGGTACTCGATATCTGTAGAGTAATTTGTAGTGCGTGATTCGTGTGGTTTAGTAGTACAGTGCAGATTTTTGTTAGCTTTTAAGACTGAGTACTCAAGTTATTTTCGTTTGCTTAACAGCTAAAAAATCATTTTCTCTGCAGGATGAAAAGAACCAAATGCTTACCACAAACGCTTGGTTAAATTTGGTAAGTTGTGCGCTGGCTGGCTCAGGGATGATCACGCTCTGTGGAGCCCAGTTGCGAACTGGAAACCAGCCACTTTTAGTGGTTTCCTATGAAAACTGGGCTTTTCAGGCTTGCCACCATCATATCAGATCGGCTGTCTTCAAAATACAAACAGTGCCACTAGTTGTACAGCAGTCACTAGACCGGCAGTTATTGGCTAGCGTTGTAATTTGAAGACATGTCGTGTGTATTTAGTTCCAGAATCCACTAGCGTATCACCATGCAAGTGTATTCTAGAACCTAGCTTTTTTTTTTGCTTAAGTGTTTTGGGAACTTGTGGAAGTATGGAATGAGGTTAAGGTGCACAACTTGCTGTCATCCACGTAAAATGGAACACGACAGGAGGAGCAAAGTTGTGACCTTTGACCTTCCAGGCCACGAGTGACCATCCTGCGTGTGGTTTTGGTGTTTGCATTGTACCGACTCACTAACAAAGCACATTTTCTTCTCATTGCATGTTAATAGGATGAGAAGAATCAGCTTCTAATAACAAACATATGGTTAAAACTGGTAAGTCACGTGAAGTGAAAACAAAACAAAAAATGCATTTAAAATAACGAGGATAAAGCAAGTTGAGAAACATTTTAAACTGTGAGAGGGATTTATATTCTAATTGTAATCTGAACAATATTTCCATTACAATCATTTGGAAGGCAATCACTCTTATGACTAAAGAATTCACTAACCAACTTTAATACTTCTTTATAGCATGAAAATATCAACTTCGTTTATCCTCAATATCTAAATGATACCTTTAATATTATTTATTATATTTAACTTTTAGTGCCAAATTTATCTGGACTTCAACAGTTAATATGCATGTTACTGTATAAAGCGACAGAGATACCAAGAAAATGATCTTCTAATTTCATCTGTGCCGCTGCTGTATTTGCTGCTGAATGCAGTTATTAAAATCTTTTTATTGTTAGTTTTAACATCAACAAGTGATGTGATATTCTGCGGATCAGTCTGTCCTCAGTTTCCTACCATTTATTTTAATATAGTCTTTGCTTTTTTTAGGAAAAGAAATTTTCACCTTTGATAAGTTTTCTCTTACTGACGTTCATTTTTGTGCTGTTCATTTCCAACTTAGTTTCCACTCTGAAGCCTCCCATTCCCAGATTTGCATGTGATAGCGGCTATTAGGGCATTGAACAGCATTTACAGATGCCGACGGATGAACCAGAGGCCAATTTCTTGGTGCACTCTGATTTCACCATACTCTCTGTAGTTTGAAATTCTTATTATTATTAATTCTCATAACCAACACCACATTTTTCTCGTCTTTTCACCTGATGCTGTATGTCATCAAGATCACCTCTCACTTAAACATTGTCACTTACAGCCACTGCAATGTTACCAACTTGAGCATTACCACGTGGCTTGAACCAGTAGATGCTTTTTTATACCGCCCTTTGAACTGGGCTTTCACAATCACGCTCCAAAAGTAGTAGTTTTCCAAGTAGCGGCACACAACTGTATTGTTAAGCTGATAGTAAATCGTGTCCACTTTTTAAACAGCTCTACAAAATGTAAACAGTCACACATACCTCTCTACACCACGATACTAATCTGTCGACATTGCCGCTATTAACTCACCAATAATGGTGAACACTATAATAACACCTTTAAACATTCTTGAACAAACATCAAACACTGCATAATATACTTTTAGAAGTAATCTTTTGTCTTTTTCCTGTGAAAATAATTTTGAAAAACAAAACACTTAACAAAAATCACCTCTCACACTCATAAACATGTCTATAATGTACATCACTGCAATTGGCACAGCCGCATTAGGAATAAAATTGACCATACTATAAAATTCTACCACTCAATATTCCAAATTGCAATAAAATTCACTAATGAATTTAAAACGGCATTAATTTAAAGAAATCTCTAACCTAAAGCTAAATAACCGGATTTTCAAAATAATAATACTTATGCTTTTCTAAGAATAAACTACAAATAAATGAAAATTAGTGGACTTGCTCACACCATTTATTCATTGCATGTGCACGGTGCTTTCTCTGTTCATTTAACTCATATGTATCATCTCGTGCATGCATCTGCACTCATTTCTTACATTATATAGTGATGTATTTGAAGTTTAGAAATACCCACCTAGAGATCATCCTTAGATGTGCATGTTTCCAAGCATCTCATTGGTAAATACTAGCTACATTCGATGTCACAGCTTGCCCTAACAGAATCCTTTATTAAACCTAACCAAAGTATGCAGGAATGGCATCGAATATAATTACCTTTTTTCTCCAACAGTTTTCATACTTCTAAGCCTTACCAAAATATTAAATGTTATTTTGCACCCTATTGTTAGATACACTTTCTCCCCTTTTTACTTATGTATGTTTGTGAATAAATTAAATGTTAGAGGTTATTGAAAATGCATGTTTGTTTACCCTCAATAGGGATGTCTTTATATGGGAAACACAATTGTGTATTGTAAACTCATGCAAAACTTATTCCGTTGTTTCAGGTTCAGAGTTTTTATGTAAATCGTCCCACATGGTATGCTGAAGTATTTAATTTCAAAAAGTTTTGTTGGTTTGAATTATTTTAGTAATGCTTTAGGTTCGTGGAGCCACAAGATATTCACCAGCTCCCGCGAGTAAACAAGTAAGTTCATTATATCATGTTACTATATACTGCACCTGCATAAACTGTGTCTGTAAATACGCATCTCTGTTTTTCTACTTTGACCGATACGCAACAAGTGAGCAACGGGCACAGTACATTAGACCAGCTACTCCTAACTTCATGTACTTTCTGTATTAACTTGCAGCAACCAGTTATCACAGTGATCTTATAATAGAGTATCTTAAAAATATATAATTTTTAGGCTTATAGCTACCAATGAATCCTTTCTACCACAGAAAAAAGGCATTTGTTCTCTTTGACTCACTTTTGCAATTAGTTAATATGCTTTGATGATGCACAACATTGACACTAAAGGACCTTACTTGTAGCATTCAAAATATATCCGCAAAATCACTTGTGTAGCTTTTTAAAACGTTTTTATACTCTATAAATTACTGTCTTAATTTTCTCTGCTTTACTTCTGATTTTGTCATTTACATTCCTCGTAACAGGTGTTCTTTTGAATCTAGGTACAATATATAGGTATTTCATCCTGATAAGCTTTAAGTTCAGATTCCCTGGAGCATCTATGAAACAACAGCTGCAAATTAATTACAAACTGTTGGGAGTTTACAAATGCATACAGAATTGCTATACTAATAATTCACTTTTCAAAACTGACTTTTTAAAAAATACAAGAGTTTCTCTGATAAGAATTTCAAGTTTTGATGACAACTTAGAAAGCATCATCACTCTCCCAAATATTAACCAATAATCATTTCAAACATTATAAATGACACAGGACTTCATAGTAATCTCAAATAATCTATGTTTTATGTCCATAGTAACCACATGTTTAGTCAAATTTTATGATTGTTAGAGAAATTATTACATAATATAAATAAAATATACGATGCAATCTGTATAACAGCAGTACTTTAAAGAACACTTTTCACTTTTAAGTCAAACTATCAAACAGCTAGAAAAGAAAAATAATAGCACTTAACTATGCGTAAACCACTTATATTCTCAAAACACATTTTCTTCTTTCAAATCTAAATTCAGTCAAAAATATTGCACACAGTGGGAGTTTAAAGGTTTTATACGAAGAATTTTAATCTGCTACGTTTTTGATCCATTATCTCATAAGCACTTAATACGCCACTATAGAACGTTTTACAGAATCTAAATAAATGCCTCCTGAGCTCATGGATACTTTGATCTAATTATTTAATTTTTTATAGAAGATAGGCATTTTCAAAATGTTGGGATCCTTTTATTTACATTTATCAGTAATTATTTTCTTAACTAACATTTGTGTTATTAACATCAAAGTACATCTGCAACAGCACTTAAAGGTTGTGTTTAATTTCCTGAAATGTAATTTGGTTATCTTAAATTATTTCTGAGAAATTTATTCATTTATACCAGGAAATGTTATTTATAGAAGCTATACAAAGCAAAAATAAAAACTAAGTTCTCTTACATATACAAAAGAGGAAGCCAAGTGACTTAGGTATACCCAGAGTCTTCCATACTTAAAAGCAGTACCAGCTTTCAGAGAAAAACCTACTTTTAAAAGTACACTAAAGTTTGCTCTGATCCCAAGAGTGTTCAAGTTATGTTCCTATGTGCTATGAAGTGGTGCAGAATTCACTTACACTAAATACTAGATACCTTACTGAAAAATACCTAAATACCTTACTGAAAATATTTCAAAATATAAATATTATGCTTATAAGTATAAATTTAATTAATTGACTATAAGAGACTTCACAAATAACAAAAATGGTAACTGTTGCCAATGTTTGCCATTTATTTTCTCCTTAATTTAGAAGGTAGCAAGGTAGTACAATGGATCTGAACGTACATTGCAAAATGAAGACACAAAGACTGATATAAGAGAAGGCTGTGCAAGACAATCATAGAGAAGTTTCACTTTAAATAAATAAATAAATTTTAAGAATTTCTATTACATCTTTCAATTCACAGACAAAGAAATATGTAAATTAACCCCATAAATCACAACAAAAGTAACAATAACTAAGATATAGTTTTGATTTGTGAACAACATTAATTTGCATTTCACTGGACCTATTTATCTTAATTTCAAAAAAGAATTTACTCGTATAAGATGTCATTTTAAATAACTGAGCTACTATGGCTTTATCCAAATAAAATTATGAAAGAAATGTGGTGTTGAGGGAAATTCTCTCTGTGCTTTGCAATATTATCAAGTGTGGGAGACCAAATTTTCAATTTCCCATTGAATATTGCATTGACAATGACATTCAAATGTACACACAGTTTAATACACTTACCTCTTTAACAAAAATCTGAGATATATTTACTTTTAAGTACATGTACTGCTGCTATGTAACAATATTGGAAACAAATATGAAATTGTTTTAAAATTTGGAATGACGTTTTGTCCCTACTTTTCTTTTGAGGGTACAAGATATGGCCAAGTCATATATAAATGCACACAACACTAGTTTATTTAGGAGGTTTACTATGTTTCTACTGGAATCTTACTTAACATCAATATGATCCACTTTTCTATAATAGATCCATTACATCACAAACCGAGGGTAAAGTAATACTCATTATTCATCTACAAGTAACATATATTAATTCTCCACAGAGTGCAGTATTTGCTGTTCAAAGAGACCATCTTTTTAAACAAAAATACACTTTACAGGGTCCTTACATAAAGGTGTATTTTTCATTAGAATTGTCTTTTAAATATTCTGGTTAGAGAGTTTCCTGAAATCAAAATCATTTATTATTATTTATTAAAATTTTTTCAAAGCATTTATGCTTTAATACAAAAAATCAGACTCCTTTTTATCAAATACTGAATCAAGAAAAATACTGAATATTATTACTTCAGTAACCCAATCAATTCAGGAATTTATACTTTATACCGTTATATCTCACTTCTTAATAATAAAAATAAAGAAGTATTACTACATTTCAAACCAATTTGTAAATCTAGAACTTTTCTCTCGGAAAACAGAAATATTTCAGCATATTCCACACACTGAACTTTGCTACACTTTGATGTTGTTTATAGTCGTATACAATAAAAATCTATAAAGACATCCCAAACAAAGTAAATATTTAATCATTGTGTATACTGTATAATTGAATCTATATGTACTATTAATTAGGATTAATTTGACTTTGAAATTCTTATTGGTAAATAGGTTGAGCCTTTTCTCCAGTCAGATATCCATGAGAAAATTCAGTTGAACTAAATATATCTTGTTTAATAGTTCTATTTAACATTTTGTTTTCAATATCTAGATATTTAATTATTTTTTTAAAACTACAAGAGTATATTCTTAACTTCATTGTAACATAACAGGTAGAGCATAGGATTCAAGTTGTAAGGTGAAACAGTAATCTTGTTGTTGCAAAATAAGGAGATTCTTTAAAGGTAATTTACATTACAGTGGCATTTACATTCACATTGCACTAAAATTGGTTAATAATATGTGAGTTACTGTGTGTATCAGCTTTTATTATTATCGTTTATTAGAGAATCTTGGTTTCATGTGGAAAATCACAAGCCATAATTAATTGTAGGTATGTGAGTGAATAAGGAATCAAGCATAAGAACTGCTGCGATATAATGAAGCTTTTTCCTTCTTGTAACATTCATACATGATTTGAGGCATGTGATTTCATTTAATGAGCCAAAAGTGGTGACCAGCAAATAAATGGTTAAAATATTAAACATGATTTGTTCCCTCTAGCTATGCACCTATTACCCTCACACATTAAAAGTTATTGTAGGCTATTGCCAACACTATACTGTCTGAAATACACTTCAGATATACGGCACTTTAACTATAATGTTGTTCACAATAACTCGCATCACTACATACTACTTCATTGTTCACGTTCCAAAATGTTTCAAAGATGAAATTAGTAATTTTTACAGCCCACTTATTTTGGTTGGATATTTTATAAATCCAAAGAATTAATTTATATGTATGGTTAATGATGTATCCATACCTTTCATAACTGTAACACCAGATGTTCATTGCAAAATACCTTATCAATTGACATAAGAGCTTTTATTTGTCCATTTATGCTGCATAATATACCTTTATAGCTGCAGAATTAGTACCACACTAAATTACAACATATTTTCTTAAATATCAAGAGTAAATTATCAGAAATGTCCAATTTACAATGCTGTATAGCGAGAAGGTCACACGATGTGATGGTGTAAATACTTCATGTGCAATTCAAGTACTCTGTTATACTCAAATGGACTTTTTCCCCTCAACACAATGTGGTATATTCATACTTTTATGTAGAACTAATGGAGCAGAACCCACTATCCTATTGCACACAACACTAGTATACTCTAGAATCCAGTTAACCTGAGGTTCTCCACTCCACTATACACTAGAAATCTATCAGGGAAAATCATATGTAAAAGCCCCTTTTATAACCAAAGGCAATACACTACTAATCTTGAGTACTGCTTTTTTTGTGATGCGCTGTGAACACACCCACAATTACCCCCATAGCCGCTGTCAATTTTAAGTTACATCTCTTATCTTGGACATGAAGAGCAAAACCTTAGAATGGCAATCCTTAGAATAACTACAAAATTTACTATAAATAAAGGATTCAACATGACAGAAACACCATTAAATACCTTTATCGTCATAAGAGTCTACGACTGCTACAAAGGCTTCAGCATGCATTAAGTTCTTCTGGTATGATATTTGGAATTAAGACATAATTTTAGGTATAGCTTAACCCATCAGTCGATCACTGAAATTGAAATAATGAAGAAGCAGAATGTTAACTATCAGGGTGAAATAGATAATTTCAAACAGAATAATATTAAAATAAAGATATAAAACAGTAATTATATATTTTATATGTAGCACAATAAAAGAAAACAATTAAATAAAAGAAGAAAAGAACGAAAGACCTAAAGAAAAATGTTGTGCAGTATTTCCAGTTCCATCCATTTTGTGTGGATATGAAAGTTGGACACTAACAAGAAAAATTCCAGACAGAAGCTGTAGAGTTGAAATTCTTATGGCCTATAAAGGATTGTTAAAAAGAAAAGGATGTATAGAAAAGAATAAATATGTACAGTTTGAATAAAATAATAAAATAACACCAAATAAACATTTGCAGCATGCATAAATGGTGAAGGACAATTAGATTCCAAAACAGGTATTGAAGTAGAGACCAACCACAAAAGGATCTTAAGAGATGCAGAGATAGGCCAATGCAATTAAACCATGAAGATGACATAATGATCTTAACATCTATGTACTGCAAAAATACCCAAAATTATTTATTTCTAAGTATACTGCCCTTGAAGACATGGGTCAGATGGTAAACTTAGGAATGACTTTCATGTTGCATTGCCCAGTGCGACTGGTAGATAACTTTTTGGTGTTTTCTATGAAGGGAAATTGATAATTCAATGCTACACCAAAGAACAAATAAGTTGGCCTTAAACGTAACATTTCAAGCACTCTATCAATACACTGTTATTTAGATATTTCAAGAAGGGGATGACACAATAAAGATATCTATCAAGCTTTAAACTGACCATATATATTGAGGAACACTGATCACTAAATTTCAGAGCCATAAAAACAGTGTCAAAGTAAATGAATAGAACATAAATGCCGCAGTAAACAACTACATAACTGAAGTTATCAGTATGAATTAGAAACAAAGGATTTTTCAAGAGCATTTTCTGCCATAGAAAAGTAATTCAAGTAAGAACTAGCTCTTTTCCTTATAAATTTCTATACATAATTTAATCAAGAAGAGATATAAAAAGATAAGACACATAAAGATTTATGAAAACATATTAGAAGTTTTTATTTTTAAGATGTGTAATCAATTAAAGTGAAAATAAGTCTATGCTAAAATGAAATAAATATTCAAAAATAAATTTTTTATTAAAAATTAAGCACTGTTCTGTGCAGACCTTTATGTGTAACCAGAAGTGGATCCGTTTCTAGTTTAGCATATCTAATTTACACATTATGACAGTATTAAAAAGTACCCTTGGATCCTAGGCTTTATGCTTTAATAATCACTTACACGCTTTTTTATCCAAAAATTAAGCATATTAGGGCTCTATTTCTTTGCAGTTGCATCTGTATACAAGATGTACATATTTACCCACAAAAAAATGAATATCTCTGGTGAGAGTCTCAACCTATTTATTGTACAGTTTTTGAATTATTGCACTGAAAACTCAGAAAACAAAGAAGTAATTACATAAAGTTTTTCATTTTTTGAATTTTATTTCATAAAGAAAAATATTTCTAATATTCATTACATTTTTATGTAGAATTCAAAATACTACTTTTTCAATTTACTTCAAAACTAAATGTAGTCAGTTAAATATATAAGAGTTGATTTAGAGTATATTTACAATTCATTCTTCTACATTTTATTGCATGGGTGAGGGGAAGTCAGAAATTGAGTTTGCTTTCAAATATCATTTCATTAAAGTGAGAACTGAATAAAGAATAAGAAAGTAAATTTTGAAATTAGCTGGTGGATAAACATCAAATCCAATTTTTTGTACAGTAACGCTGAATTTCTTGAATTAAAAGTTTTATATTGTACAAGAAATTTAACATTAAGCTACAAATATATTTTTGCAACCTAATTTTCTGACTAAGTTCTAATTTTTTTTCATTTATGAGTTTAACGTATTTTATAATTGTTTAGAAAGTGAGCTTAAGCTAATAAAGCAGAATGTTGATAAACATTTATTATTAGTATTAGTAACGTAAAATTAGGGCAACTATTTATTTATCCATATTTTCTATTAAAGTCAAGTGTAAATCAAAAGTTTTAATTTAAAAAAACAAAATTAAATTGTAAGTCAAGAAGAAAAGCTTTATCGTATGTACAGGTATTTAATCAATAACTGTGCAGGCCTATAGTGAATGCTGTGGTCTGAAAACATTTAATTTTGCACCAGCACAAAATTTATTTAAATTAATAAGTGATTGGAAAATTGTTTCACCTGCATTTTGCTGTCTCTCAACTTAAGATATTAACTTCAGCATGAGCAGTGCAATATTTTCTTAAATTTCGCAAAAGGCTTTACTGACATGCACTACATCAAATTATTCAAAATTTATTTCTATAGCAATGTCAAGAGCCCATTCTAAATCTTGGAATTAACAGTTATGAATAATCTAGTTCAACTAGTAGAAAATAATGTAGCAACGTTCTCAATTTAAATTTTTAAACAATAAAAATTTTTAGTAACAGTTTAGAAAGAAACATCTTTTTCTGTTCACATGAAAAAATATTTTTAAAGCCTTATAAATATGCTTTCCCTTAAATCTGAAAACAGAGATGTTCAGGTAAGACCCAAATATATTCATAAGATTTTCAAAAATTAGAGGATTAAGGCAATAAATAACAAACTAACCTATTTTATTTTAATTTTCACAATTTATATAAAATTGGCTTATAGATATTTATATCATATATCGACCATAAAAGTTTGTTACTGATAAAACGAGCAACTGCAGTTTAATTATATGATTAGAAAAGGGTAAACCACTTTCTGACTTTGCTCTCATACATCATTGTAGTTATAAAATACAACTTGTACCTGAAATGTATAAATGAACTAATAATTTTAAATATTTTTATTGCTTTGTTATATATTTGCCATTCTTATAAAACTGTCACAAAGTGCACTGCTTTATGCTGTACAGCGTTGCATCCATTCTATTTCATGTAAAAGAGTTTTGCCCTTTAAAGAAATGATAAATTAAAGGTTTCCTTCAGTATAACCCAATTTTTAACTTCTAGAGTACGTGACAACAGTAGTATGACATCAGAAACAATTCGTCTCCCAAACATTGAAAATAGGAAGACTGCAGAAATTCAAAACTTAGTCCTTATGCACAAACTCTTCTACGAACTATTCCTACAGAACCTTAATCTTTTTTTCTAAATTTTAATAATAATCAAGATAAATTTTCACGACATATTTTATTATACTGGACAATCCGATGGACTTAATTTTAAAAATACTTTTCTGTTTACAGACTCACGAGATAAAGAAAAATTAGTGGCAACTTTGCATTCGAGAAAAGTCTAAATATTTGAAAATTCAAACAAATAGCAAACAATATCAGGAAATAGTCATCCATGCCTTGCGATTTACAAATCACACAAAATTCATTAAGAGAGTACAGAACTCACCAAGGCATCACCGGTAAACTCAAGATATTCATTTTAACTACCATTTAAGTATCTTAAACATGTGTGATTCTAATCAAAATATTACATTAATGTTTAAGAAAACTTAAAGCAATTAAAATGTCCAAAGAATAGTTTGTAATAGGAATTATATTTAAATTCTTGGTGTTGTAGACTCTTAATTTGAAAACCTTTTTCAATAGAGAATGCTTTTGTTTTCATTTATACTATTCACGGAATACACTCAGGGACTTCTTAATGAAACTTCTTTTCTTTGGATTCAGGGCTGGAAAACAGGATGTGTAGTTCTTATATTAGATTACATATTCAACAGAAATATCACATTTGTGTACATGGAATTGTCAAATTATAATTATATTTATACAAAATTGATGAAACATAATTTAAGGATACAATTTAATGGTGTATTATTTACAAAAGGATTCCACTGAGTCACCTACTCAGTAGAATGTGTGATCTGAAAATATGTAGATTCTCAACTTTTCTATTAAACAACTTCTCTCTGAAGTTGAATATTGAATGAACTATTATACCAAAGGGTTGCGTATGGAAATGCAAACTCAGAGCTGGATTTAAGAATACCAAACTACAGAAAAAATATAACTGGTTTTATCAGTATAGAAACCAACATAATATTCATTTTGAAAAAGTAATTCTGTTCTTTAAAATTTCACAAAGAAGGCACTAAAAAAACTACCGGCAAATTTTTTACAGTCCATCAGTTTGTTCTTAACTCTGCCAAAACTCTGCCAACTCTGCATGGAATAACATTTTTTTGAAGATATGAACTATTAAACTATAAATAAACAAGATATAACTTCTATAAAATCTCTCTTTTAAAGCAGAAAGTGCACTATTTTATGCATTTGGAGCAGATTCAAACCACTAGTTTACAACATTGCAGATTTTTGTCCATATTTAACAAGAAAATATCAAATGGATTTTCAATATTTTTAAAATATGTAGTAACAGACCATAAATATTATGAAATACATATTGTTAAATTAGAACACTTATACTTCAAGACTTTGGAGCAAGTACAATGCCACAGTTTAAAAATAGATTTTATAGATTGTTGTCCATCTTTAGTAACAAAATGCCAAATAAAATAAATTGAATGGTGTTAATAAATTTGAATCATTTTGAAGCTCTCTAATTTAGAGTAAAAGAAAAGCGTTAATAGTTGCTTTTGTCCTTGTTTAATACTATTTAAAATACATAATTAAAAGCATTGGATCACGAAAATGAGAGCCACCTGCTTAATTTGGCGTACGACATCACATAAAGAACTACGTTTGCTGAATTGTACTGAATCCTTGGATACGGTGCCCCTCACACCATAGGTGTGTTTCCAAATTTTGCTCCACAGAAACTGCCATTAAAGAATATCTGAAAAGTGTGGTTCATTGCCAACAGAAATTACTTTAAGTGTGAAGTATCAAAAACTCTTACAATATACAAATACATTTGTCTTTCAAATGAACATTTTACAAAAATATTAATATATATATGGCAGTTTTCTCAGTACGTTGAACTCTACGCAATGAATGCATAAAAATGCTTGTTCGTGTAACAACAAGTATGATTAAGAGTTTGAAATTTCTATTTTGCCCATATCTTGTTATAAATACTCAAGCGAAAGAATGTTGTGTCATATGTTCATTGTTATTCCAAACAATTATTTTACACATTTCTTAAGAAATCGATCTGAACTTTTTGACCTTAATTTTACTGAAGACTTAGTTTGCATAAAGTTAAAATAATAAACAGCTCTAAACTTATGTATTACTATAATGATCCTGATTTTCAGATATTTTAAAATTTGCAACACAAATAGCCAGCATAACTTTATTTTTTATGAGAATTAAAATATCTCTAATTAATAATTGTATTTTATATACTGAGATAATGAATCACTTAATACCTTTCAATTTAAATGTACTTTAAGTAGTTAGGTCTCCCCCCCCCCCACTGTTTACAGTTAATTTTACATACAAGGATCACAGAGCAAATAATTATTCAATTTTAGCAGGACAATAAATAAAAATTGATGAAAATAAAAATTGGGAATGGGCAGGAAATTAAACCAAAATAGGTGTATATACTACAATGAAGGCATCTGAGAATCAAAACAAAAGAGTGAGAATTTCTAGAAACAACTGAGCTCTCAACATCCGTCAATCAACTGTTTAAAAACGCGAAGATATGAACTATTGAGATTTCTTTTCCACACCTAAAAATTATACTGGCTGAGTGGTGAGACCGCTTGGCTCTCATCTAGGCGGTCCGGGTTCGAGTCCAAGCGACCGCAAAGTGAGATTTGTGGTGGGCAACATGGCGCTTGATTTGGGTTTTCTGCGGGTTCTCCGGTTTCCCCACCATCATTCCACCAATTGCTCCATCAATCATCCAACTCAGGCGTTGGGCCGACCCCTCAACCCTGATTTCATCTCAGGTCAGATGCTCGGCTCCCTCGCTATGAGGGAACCCAAGCGCCTCCTAACGTCAGCATTGACGAGAAAGGGAGAGAAAAAATAAAAAATATACACAAAGGTGTACTTACGATCAGTGTGCATATACCATGGGATATATTGGAGAATGTTGACTATATTTCTGTAGTACCTCGTCTTTATGAACGTTACATACACCTTTGTACTTGAAATAAAAATTTCCGATGTGTACCACCGAATCCAGCCCTGTTCGACAGCTTCAGCTGCTGCACTGATGATTCTAAGATCTTTATTTCATGCAAGAGTGAGGACAAACAAGTTCAGTGAAGTTTAATAATAAATTTAATGAAGTCTATTTCTTCGCAACGATTTGCCTGCTGTTTAAACTTTCAGAACTGAGATGTTTCTGGATTTTCTCACTAGATATTGTAACTAGTGGATTATATTTGCTAATATATGCCATAACAGTATAATTTAAAAACACTATTTGCGTAAAAATACAAGAGAATTTATTTCGGCAAGAATAAATTTTGGAAATACGTGCTCATTTATTGAGTTAAGTCCTGCTTACGGATCACTCTAGTACTTTATATATCGAGTTAGAAACATTTACTCTGGTTTTCCTCAACCGTAAGACTTATTTCTTTACTTAATTTGACAATTTTGTCTATGTACTTTAGCAACTACAGATACCTGATTTCCAGGAACAACTTGTGCAAATAATTTTCTTTGCTACGCTAACCTAACTACTTTTGCATGACTTCTTAAATTGCATCACTGATGACTCCCATTCTCTGACGAACCTTGATATTGCCTAGTTTACGATTGCAGCTCACCCTTATTACATTTTGCATTGATTCTTATAAAAACATTATTTCCTGTATTTCTCTACCTCCCGTCAGATTTTATAAAATTATAATCTAATTTTGAAAAATGCATATCACAGTGTAAATATAAATGGCATTTAATGCCTATGCATTAAAACATTTTGCAGACTAAGAAATAAACTTTCATAAAAACTCTTGAATTGAGGAGTTCTTTATTAAAGTTTGCACTTAATGGTTAGAATAAAATTTTCAACAGTTATTCTCTCTCTGGATCAACAGCATAAAGCAGTGCACATAGAGTATGTACAAATGTTCAACAAAATATCACAAATGTTGCTTCTGCACCTCAGCTTTAAGCTAATTCTATCATTTCTTGAGTGAATAAATACTTCCAATAATTTTATTATAATTCTTTAACTAACTTTGTTTTTAATTTTATCCATCTACTTTCTTTTAGAAGATCAATATTTATTCTTGAAGTAGTGTGTATATTTTAGTTTAATGTGATTAATAAGGGTAATATCTTGGGGACAGATAGACGGACAGACTGTGGGTAAATGTTACATAGCTATGGTAGACTATGGCCCACATGCCGATTGTAAACAAACAGGTTATTTCGTATCGCTGTAGATTGTCCAAGTAAGACAGGAATCCCGAGGGTTATAGCAATGAAAGTACAAGTAATTCCTGCCGATTATTTTGCTATAAATGAGAAATATATTAAATATAAACTCTAGAATGTAATTATCAAGAGTGACAATCAGAGAAGAATAGATCATCAGCATCTGGGAATGGCATTTGGGGTCCTGGGTTCGAGACCCGTTGGCTGACCAGTTTGCCCAAATGTTTTCCGCAGTTACTGGTATATGCTGTGTCGTAAGTGTTGGCCATGGGCGAGTGTGGCGCCGCCATGTGGGAACAGCCCAATGTAACGCCTGTTCTTGGCGTGAGGGTGAAATCACCTGTGCTGCTGGGAAGAACGGTGTCGAACCCTATGCGTCTGGCAGCTACACGGCAAATCCTGTCACCGAGGTAAACCTTCATCTCAATTCGGGGATCCTAACGCTAGCTCGCGCACATAGTCCCGCACGCATAGAGCGCTCACATCTTATCCGTCCTTCTTAGGGATCTCCCAGACTAACCAACTGTGACCCAACAGACTAACACTCAAAGCACAGAGGCCGCGCCGTGGCTGAGTGGTTAGAACCGCTCTGCTCTCACCTAGGCAGCCTGGGTTAGATCCCAGGCGCCTGCAAAATGAGATTAGTGGACAACACGGCAGTGAGGCGGTTTTTCTCCGGGATCTCCGGTTTCCCCCGTCATATCATTTCACCAATGCTCAATCTTCATCTCATGTACCATCAGTGCCACCGCCTGCTGTGCCGTATGTAGTAAAAGCGGGCGTTAAACACTACACGTTTCGATTCCTTTCAAACAACAGATAAAATAAACACATTGGAACAAAGAAAGGAAGATACTTTGACAATAAAATAACCACTTTTCAAACAAATAATCGGACTTTTCCCTAAATTTGTGTGGTTATCCCATTTCATAAACTATGTTCTCTAGGTTATCTCTATTTTCGTGATGCTATTTGACAAATATGCCCAAATTCTCTTCTGTAAGAACCACTACGTAAGGATCACAGCGCAACCAAGTACCACGCTGCGATTCTGTCCCTCTATCGGTTCCCGGATTAATGACCATATGTCAAAATTCAGAGTGAAAGAAAGACAAAGGATATGGAATAAATATATTTGCTGTCAAAAAGGACTGTACATTTCCAAAAACAATATAATTCATTGCATATAGTGCGCTTTATTTATAGGCTACAAGAGTTTACAGCCTAGAAGATGATGCAACAAAGTGAGTAAGTTTTGTTTAAATGGATTTCACGTTCTTTGAAGTTCAAAGAAGTAAGTTAATCGATAGCTACTCAGCTTTAGGATGTGAAGTGCACTTATATGTTTTATTGGAGTGATTGCTGCTTGCTCTTCAGGAATGGAATGACGTTAACCTTCGGTGGAACTCTTCGGAATATGGTGGAGTCAAGGACCTCAGGATACCTCCGCATAGGATATGGAAACCAGATGTGCTCATGTACAACAGGTATGTATCCTATTGTTCATTTATACAGTTGAAAGCCTTTTATCAATTTTTTATGTATTTAACAAGATGTTTAAATTAATATTCAAATTTTCTGAAATGTATATAAACACAGGAATTCATGGAGCCACTTGTTAAGTACTTGTTTTGTTTCAAAAGCAAGATGTTTAAATTATTTCAGGAGTATCTTATTGTAATTAAAATGGACACCTAATTCCTATTGTTCTGTAGTTTACTTGTATAGAAATCATGCAGCTGTCAACTCGTAAAATGTCCATTAATAATAATCATCAACCTAAAATATTCAGATCATATTGCATTATTATGAAATTTTATGTAATTTATGTGACAACTTCTGAGTACCAAATTACTTTCTCCAACCATAAAAATCCTAAGCATAGCTTCCTCCGGAAGTGAAGAGTGAGTGAGTGTGTGGTGTTTTAGAGCCCGTCGACAACAAGGTCATTTGGGCCCGCCGGAAGGGAAGAAAAGCCGGGTGTCCCGCTCCTTAGATTTACAGACCTCAAGCTTAGTAAACTTTCTTCAGGCTGACCTTCCAATATAGAGATTGATGGCGAGAGCTATTTTGAGCACATTAAACCTCGAGATAGTGAGAGGTGGTCTATGCTTCAAACCCAGCCAATACCATCTTCGCCAAATGGGCCTTCTTCTAGGCTTTCCTCTGCCCTCACAGCTTACATATGCCGAGAAGGTATCGTTAACTTTTGCATGAAACATTTCCTTCCAAAATCTCATTTTCCAAAAATCATTTAATTTCATTTATCATCAGTGTCTAAAGCATGTGGTACCGTGTACTGTAAGAACGGGTACTAAAGACTAGAAAAATATATTAATTACATAGTCGGCAGAAGACAATGAGCTATTTTACGTATGTTTAGATATCACTAATAAAGTTATAATATATATTTATTAGGTTTTGCACATGTAGTAAAACATAGGAAAATTCACTATACAATTTTTCTTTTGAGTTTCTATAGATTAACGATCACGATATACACAACATGTACATTTTATTTTATTCGAAAGTAAAAAGTATTGAAAAATAAAATTAATTGCAATTATTTTATATTAAAATGTGAGTAATTTGCTAATATATTAAGAAATTTATAATAATTAATCTATGTCAAATAAAATAACCCTAAACAAAACAAAAGAGCTCTGAAACTTCAATAAAATTTTAATGTTTTCTCAGAATTGGGAGTACATGGTTACTTAAAGCGGAAAATGTCAAGCCAGAATAAGAACTCATTTATAAATGATTAGGTGCATTTCGAGGCCCATAACAGAAGCTAAAATATTTTATAAACCATTAACAATTTGTATATTATAGTAAATATGGTATAAAAACTACATTTGGAAGTTTCTTAAATTAAGCTTTGCTCTGTCTATTTTAGCGAGCCGTCTCTGAGATGCTCTTTTAGGTGTTTACTTATTATGCTTGTACTTAATCTGTATTTATAAAATCATAACTGAGTTTTCTAAACGAAATTAGATCAATTATTAATTTACAGATGTAATTTTGTGGAGACCGTTGTTTTATTTTACAAAACGGCTTGTAGACTAACATTGCAATTAGTAAAGTTGTTAAGAAATCAATTTCTTAATATCCTTAAAGGAAAAGTTCTCGTGGTGGAACAGTTTTCAAACAACAGTAGGGTGGGATGTCCGAAGTTTCCATCTAAGTGAAATGTAGAGACCCTGCTCTCTGCACTATTCTATGTTCTTGGAATGGTCACCTTCTCTCTCCTCTCCCCTCATCCTTCCTCCCGGAGATGCCCCACTTGGGGACATAGGTACAAATAAACCAAGTGTGGTTTCCGTGCCATTTATCCAACTGGTGTTAACCTACTTAAAACGGTCTGCTCCTATATAATCAAGTCTTCTGTATTCCCTTATTTCCGTAGTATTTACCAGAAAATATACAATAAAACTATTTTTACAAATCTTTATTTCGAGTAATTTCAGGTAAGCTAATAGAATAAGGTTTTGTAAATAAATCGTTCAATAATCAGTAGAAAAAGTGTGTGCATGTAGTATATAAGACTTTCCCTTAAATGTAAACGATATATTGTTAGCTTAAATACCTTTGCTTACAATTATATATTTTTATATTCTTTATATGCTTATTACACTCAGCCGCGCCATGGCTGACTGGTTAAACCAGTTGGCTCTCACCTAGGTGGCCCGGGTTCGATCCCAGGCGACCGCAAAGTGGGACTTTTGGTGGACAACATGGTGCTGGGTTAGGTTTCCTCCGGGTACTCCAATTTCGCCCACCATCATTCCACCAATTGCTCCATGGTTCATTTCATCATCCCAGGTGCTGGGCCGACCCCTCAACCCTGATATCTCAGGTCAAATGCTTCGGCTCCCTCGCTCTGAGGGAACCTAGTGACCTCTAGCACCAGCATTGGTGATGAAGGGAGAATAAAAAATAAACGTGCTTTTGTAGTGTACGGAATCCCTCTATCATGTGAGTTTGACACCTACTTGATTACAAACTGAAATAATTAGTTGTATTATTTTTTTCTAGCCTCACTCAAGGCCAGCTGTGTATTAGATATTTATCGCAGTTAGCAAATTTAGGCCATTCAACAGAAATATATGTTAACAAGTGGTTCCATGATAAATATATTATAAAATATTTTAAACATTGTATGAACATAATTTTTAAGTAACTATTAAAAGTATCTGAAATAATTTAATGTTAACAAATGATCTCAATGCATATGTTGTTAAATGCTTGTTTTAAATTGTATGTTCTCTAGTAAGTTTAATTATTACATATGTTTACATGATATCTCTTAAGAGTTTGCATCACCAAAGAACTCAAAGGTATGGTATTAAAGTATCAAATATAACGATCTTCCTTCAATAATACTTTAACAAAATAATACGGTACTCATGTTAAGGAAAAGTAAAAACTAAATTATAGGACGTTACAATAAAACCTAAGCTAGAATAGCAAGTGAAATATCTGCTCGTTTTTTGTCTAGGATTCTAGGTGCTATTAACGTTTATAGTATTTACCTTCATTGTGCTCTAAGTATGCATTAGAATATTAAATAAGTTAATACACCTATTTTTAAAGTAATTTAGAGTTTCACAAAACGTCATATCATATGAGATAAATTCTTAACTAATATGTCTATGAGTCTTAGGCTTCATAGTTTAACCTGACTTAGTGATCTAATTCTTTATTAAACTGTCAACCCCAGGACATAAAAGTACTTCCATCATTGGTCACTGTGATATGTCATGTCAATGTCAATATCAGTCTAACCAGACAGTCGGGAAATGTAGTGATGTGCTGTTGTGCTACAATGGTAGCTGTAGTCATTAAAGAACTTAAAACGAAAGATCCGAGGTTCGAATTCCGGCTATAGCATTGATTTCTCAGTATGATATTACCTTTTCTAAAATAAAAATTGCAATTCTTTGAATGACTGTATCTTTCATGTTGCCGGAGCTGAAGGCTTAACGGGAGGAAGCACAAATATTCGAGAGAAACGGGAGATACAGAGCTCCGATATATAAATCGAGGAAATTATGAAATCGATTATCGGCAAATTACTAAATAAATATTTAAATTCTGATACTGTATGGATTAAATTCATTAATTCGCTCTCTTTATCATATAGATCTGCAGAGTAGCCAAAAAAATAATTTCGAATTTTAATAGGTTATTGAAAATTCAGAGATAAACCACAAACCATACCGATGTTATATTTGGCCCTCTTTGAATCTGCAAGTAGAATTCAGAGGGAACTTTATCTTAAGAATTTTAAACAAAATTGTGTCAGTTGATACTGAAATAACAGAGAACCGAAATGATAGATTATTTTCCATTTCCTCTGCAATACACACATGGAAATTCTTCCAAAATATGTTTAAATGACACATTGAGATCTGACGTACAAATCCAATGTTAGCCAGGCACTGCAGTTACACACTAACATACGACCGTAATTGTGAATTTGGATTCCGGGTTAACAAAACTATTTTAATCTATTCAGTCTTGAACTCAAATTAGAACAGCTGTATTTATACTTCCATCCTTAAAGAGTTTCTATGGGTTAAAACATAACTAAATTTAATTTTATTAATTTGTTGGAAATGGGGCCTTTTGGGGATAAAAATATTGTTACTCGGTATATTAATGTATATTATTAATGATCAAAACAACACTGATATGCAAGAGGACAATGCCCGCCTTGGTAGCGTGGTGGCAGCGTGTCTGCCCTATGTTCAACAGGTCCCGAGTTCGAATCTCGGTCAGGGTGAGCTACCTGGATTAGGTTTTACCAGGTTTTTCCCTTATCCTGAAAGAATAATGTCGGGAAACTCTAAGCTCTATGGACCCTGGGCTCATTTGAGCATCATTTCACTCATTCCATTCATCGTCCGATATGACTTAATGCTGGAGTACGTAAATTACAACAACAAAAAAAGAAGTCAATGTTTAATTTTTGGGAGTACACTATTATTTTAATTCCACTCTCGATATTTAGCTGACAGAGAAATAAAAAGAAATCAGCCTGCACTTCTGAATATATAAAATGTAATTTCATCGGCCATAATTACTTTGACTTTTTCACACAGCGAGGAAAAGATGTGCAACTGAGAGGTCATGCGATACCCAGAGACCGAGCAGGTTAATCATTTCTGCTAAATGTAATAGATTGAGAACACACTGATTTCTTGTTAAAGGGTGTTTTCATTTTCTTACTATTAGCTACCCTATCTCGAAAGCTGGACTTTATTGTGAGTGCCATTAAAACAATACAGAGAAATAAAAATGAAGACATTAGGATGGATTTCAATATATTTAGCATCAGCGAGAAAATGGATACCGGAATGCTGAAATAGTACATAAAGAAGTTATAGAGAGTTCCAAAAATAATTGGAATAAATGATTTTTATATGCAACTCAGTACATAATGTAAAAAGCGCAAGTGTAGCAAATTTTCAGAAGACAATTGGATAACAAGTTCTGTGTTAAGAGAAACAAAATGGTTATGTCAGTATTGCTAATGCAACTGAGCGGGATGACTCAGGCGAATGCTGGGTAGGTTAATTAGATCCCTCTAGTTCATCTCCATTCCATTTCATATCATCTCTCATTAGGTGGTCTCTTTCTGGGTAGAAGTGTGGACAGGTGTCTCGGCGGTGCATGGCAGGATGATATGCTCTGAGTGAACCACTTCCTCCTCCGGTAGGATGGTTGCCGGCTTCCGAATCACAATAGGGGGAATGTCTGTTGTCCTGGTCTACGGGGGGGGGGGGGTGCTCCATCTAAGTAAAATGCATGGACCATGCCCTCTGCACTGTCGTTGCTCATTGGGAAGGCTCCTCTCACCTCATGCTTCCTTCCGCTAAAGCCCCACTTGGAGGCATAGGTACAATAGATCAAGACTGGTAGTAGTGCCGAATCCCCTCCGTAATAATCTTAATAGCTAATTCAATTAAGGTCGTTCACCATGGCGTAGGAACAAGATATTAGACTCTGATTCTCGGGGTTGTGGGTTGAAACCCAACGGAGGGTGATAGACTTTCTTCGGATGTAAAGATCTTAGCATGACTTCCTTCAAAGTGTAGTAAAGACGGTGAAACAGTGTCGCAGCTTTATGGCACCTAAATACTCTGAAATCTGATAAAGAGCCTCGTAGGCTGTGAATCAAAGCAGTTAGACAAAACTATTAGATGATTCGTAGAAACCACTTTAACAATCAATATATTAGCGACAGGCGTTTCTGAAATACAGGATAGTCATAATTCATAGTGCACTTGCAGAAATTCATGTAGGCTGGTTCGGAAAATTAGAAAGGGAACAAAATAATCTTAATATCTAACAAGTCGAGGAGGAAATAAGTCGGGTTATACATATTGTTATGTCAGAAGTTAGCTGATATAATACTTTGATTGTTACAGTTTCCAGTTCTAAAATTCAGAAAGTTTTAATTCTGTATCCTCAAGGAGCCAGCAACTCACTTCAAATGACTCATTTATTAACCTCCATTAAATTTATCAGCCAACTTAACTGATGTGTTTTCTGACAGCCCCTAAGTACACCCTGAGAAAAGCATTTTACTACAGTTTTATCACTGTAACAACCAGGAGCAGATTTAACACAGACATTGGTGACAGCATGAAAACTGTCATATACAGGGAAATTCCGTATCTAAAGTAAAATAACAACAAATCATTTATTCTGAACGTAATATATTGAAAATGGAATATCATGAGCCTTGGACAAAGTTCTACAAGCAAGACGCTACAAGGACGATTATTATCGAAGTCGTGCACGGATCAATTCGACATTCTTTGCCGTTGGAACAAACCAACAGACCTGAGGTGTGTTGCTAAGAAAAATTGAAACATTGTTTAACTGGGCATCTATAAGAAGCAATGCTGTAGTAGTTCGTGAAAGCTACTTAATGATGTAAACATTACAGTCTTTCCAGCATATTACAATAATTTCGTCTTCAATAGTGATTTAATTTAAATGTTCTCTAATCCGGAGTTGTAAAACCAAGGGTTTGCTAGTTATTTATGCCTCTAAACTAGCTCTTCACGAGCTTTCCTCAGGGGGTCATTCTCACAGTGAAGTTACAGATCGATTTGGGATATCTTTTTGCTACAGAGGAACGATAATATGGCTACCCATGTTTTAGCTATGTGTCCCATAGCTGTTGGTTTTAGTAGAAAGGCATTATTTATAAATTACAGTGATTCAGTAATGATCTTAATTTTTTGCATGTACCGTTGTTAAAAAAAGTGTAAAACGAGAGAACCTTTATCTGATTTGTTTATTATTCTTAATTTTCTTGGTGAGGTGGTAATAAAGAAACGAGTTCAGTAATAATATTAACTTTTTGCATGTACTGTTGTTTAAAAAGTAAAACGAGAGCACTTTTATCTCATTTGTTTATATCTCTTAAAAGTTAATCAATCCCTTGGTGAGGTGGTAAGAAAGAAACGAGATTCAGTAATAATATTAATCTTTTGCATGTACTGTTGTTTAAAAAGTGTAAAACGAGATAACCTTTATCTCATTTGTTTATTTTTCTTAAGAGGTAATCAATCCCTTGGTGAGGTGGTAAGAAATAAACGAGAATGCCGCCGAATTTCTTTCCGCTGCAAGTAAATTTCGGTGATACTTTATAAGGTCTTACATGCAACTACTTGTAGTGTCGATGCGGGACGAAGTTTATTACTCCTTTCTAGGCAACTCGTTTTACGAAAGACAGACTATAGTTCTATTGCTTACCTTATCCTAAGTACAAATTGTAGTTCTAAGATCCAAGTAATAAATTAAAACAATATGTTTTGCGTATTAACATGTGAGGAAAGCCAAGACAGGGGTATTTTTGTTTTCGATGTGTTTTCATTATAAAAGTCACAGTTCACTGTGTGATGTCATGCGCAAATGGCCTCCTAAGAATGGTGTTTGATTCATGATGTCTCATTGTCGCATGGCGGTTACACCTCCTTAACCACTTGTAAACACTAATATATAAAATATTTTATAAGAATACTTTGAGTAATTTCCTAGAATACAATAGGAACAGTTTACAGCTGTGTCATAAATGAAACTAAGTCTTGGAATACATTTAAAATGTTTGATATTTCAATCGAGAGGAGAACTCAAATCTATATTACTCTTTCATTGGGACAGGGTTGTTACTGGTGTGTAGCACGAGGTTCAACTCAAGGTTTTTTTGTTCGATTTGTCCAAGTTCAAGGCGCTTCTAGTCCATTAGCACTGTGTCGCCACTAAAGTCCAACCACTCCCGCGCAAAGTTAGAGGCAGAAACGATGAGAATGACAGCTAGTATCACAACATGATATGCCTGCATTGTAAATAAGTTCGGATTATGGACATTTCATTCAAACTAAAAATTATTTGGGAAATAAGCACAGTCTTTAGTGCCTTATCTGGCCAGAATCTCAAACATCTCTGCCCGATTTCACCAACAGATGTTAAAATCGACATTAACAAATGTAACGTAACAATTGTCACAGCGCTAAGACTACTTTTAAAATTCTTGCATTTCTCCAACCTGTTTTCTGAAAATTTTAACAAATACGTGTTAACGCCAAGAAACTTGTAAATATTACAGCTATAGAAGGCTATGGATTAGTCGTATTATTTTCTGAACGTACTGCGATGCACTTTTGTTTTCATTTTCGTATGCACCCAGCTGAAAAAGTGGCGGGTAAACAAAATCGCAAACAAAAGCCGTGAGAAAAATTTCTCGTCGATGCGGAAAGAACTGTTATTTGAATTGGTGACGAAGTTTAAGGATATCGTGGAAAATAAGAGGACGGATGCGATGAATGTAAAAGAGAAAATGCCACGTGGGGAAAATATTGGAAACGAATTTAATTCAAATGCATGTGTCACTACTACAAACATGAAACAGCTTCGTCAGTATTACGTAAATTTAAAACGAGGAGCGAAGAACAAGTGACTTGAACGTTTCAAGACGGGAGGTGGACAATGTATTATCCACATAATTCAGTGAATTATAAAATCGCAAGGTTATTAATTAATACTTGAAGCAAAGGCGAGATCGGCAATTCCTTTTGATGCACGTTCTCCTCCATCGCACTTCCGCAGTAATCTTCATAGCAACTTGTTTCGACAGTCTATTACCTCTGTAGAGCATTTTCTTCTGATAGCTTCTCAAAATAATTTCTCCTCATAGGCCACACTCTATTACGAATGCCATTTAGACGGTTTTATATATACCAAATCGACATCAACAGCTGAGTTCATGCCCGCCATCTTGACTATTTACAATTGTTAAGGATTTAAGAACAGAAATTTAGCTTATTAGTTTAAAAAGAGATTTAACACGAGTGTTAAGCTAACACTTGTTGGTGAAATGCTATTTTTAACTACTGCTGAACTCGTGTTAAGCCTTAACGTCTGTTGGTAAAATCAGGCACTGGTGTTTTAAAACGACAGTGGTGTATATTACTTTATTTCAATTATGAATTATACAGTTTCAACATTCAAGGTATACAGAATAAATCATCTATTCAGTTTTCTAGTATTTTTCAGCTATAGTTTTCTGGGTCTGTCTCTCTTTCTACTTGCCTCCATATTTGTTTGGTTTGTATATCAAACTGTTGTTTATATTAAGAATGCACATTTTTCTATAATGCCTTCTGCCTTTCCATCATTTAATTCCGATTATAATTTTCATTTATTAAATACGTATTCCATCTTCTTGTTTCTTAATTAAAGTAAATATGGGCAAAAATAGTAACCAAATATAATTTAAAGCTTTTCAATTTAGAAATAACTAAAATTCTTTTGGAACCAGTTCAGGTATATATCTTTAATTTCTGTTTGAAAATTAGGCACTTATGTGATTTAAATAACTCTGTATCGCAGTTGAGATGCTTTTATTTATCTGTATTTGTTAACACTTCTTGCCATAGTAATATCTTATTTGTTACTGACGCTGTCAATTTTTAGTATTTTCAGTATTATCAGTACCGCCGATATGCCAGAGGAGGAGTTTCTTTAAACCCCAAATCAACTTATATGTAGCAGTCGCATTTAAGCTCCCTTAAAACGCAAAACTATCAGTCTAGGCTAGGCTTGAACCGAAAACGTGTAAACATTAGGCTACCGCCTAACCAAATGAGCCACCAGTCGACGTATTTCATGGACTGAAAAGAAGGCAAAAGTATCCTTCTTGATGCAGTTTTGCACAACTTTTACACATATGTTAACAATTTTCTAATTTGTGCACTTTAGTAATAACGCACATCAATATATAAAAGAAATGCGTACGCAGAATTTCAAAATGGTCAATATGAGTGACTCTTCTTGCGCGTTTTCTCCGCGTTACACATTTTCAGCATTTAAATACTTTTGCAAGCTAATTGTAAGATATGTAGAGTGAACATTTGGAAATAGTTGCGCAATGCATACCAATCGAAACTAAGAAGATATTAACACTAATGCTAAGTCGAAATTTAACGCAATTTTATAGAAATTAATTTAAAATTAAATTTCTCAGTAACTTATTTTAGCTTAAATAAGGGACATAAATCTAATATATTGACTAAATGTTATGAGAATTTTACCTTAACGAGTATTTTTACTTTCTCCACTTCGTAATGTAGCTCATGGCGTAACCACTGAAAGCGAGCCACAGTCTGCCAATCCCACTGCTGGCCTCACGCTCATATACGTGAGGCAGAGATGGACGATTATACAATTGATACAAGGAGATGTGGTAACCTCGGCAGCCCCAGCCGGAAAGTTGGCTTTCCAGACCAAGGTTCCTCAGCTTCCTCACGATACTGAGTGGGCACCGGTCCTATACCCGAGACAAATCCACACTACCCAGGGGTGGGATCAATCACGAGTGCTTTCCGTGACAGGGAACCAAAGCATAACGCTCTATTTCACTACACCATGACGCAGAACTTCTCTACCAAGTACTCACAGTAAACAGAGGAAGTATTTTATTTCAAACAAAAATTATTATTGTCGCTTTAACAATATGGTCACATCGCGACTACAATAATGAGGAACCTTTAATTCAGCCGGATTTGGAGAGCGGTATGCTGCTTTTTCTTTAGCTGCTTCAACATTTTTCTCATTTCCGGATATGCCTATGTGAGATGGTATCCATACCAGTAACACACGTTTGTTACATGCTTTTATCTTACTATACAGCAATAACATTTTCTGCACTAAAGAATTTCTATGTGACATTCGTTGAAGAGAAAGAATTGCGGTCATAGAATCAATTAAAATATAGATAGAGCAAGAATGGCGTCATAGTTCACTGGTGAGTCTATCTTGAAGTCATAGTGTCCTCTACGGAGAAGAGGCGGTAATATTTGCAGAACAGTAAGCAAATTACTACGCCCTGAGTGTGGTTGCGCCGATATACTACAACCAGCCTTCCCTTTTACCCCTCTTGCCGTAATAGTGATTAACATTCTAGTATATAAGTAGCACGTTTCTACTCTGAGGTTAGCAACATGAATATGAAGACAGACCACCGCGTGTTCATGGCTGAATGCTGTTTTCGTGCCGGTGTATAGAGGAGTTTATGCAACGCTATCCGACAATGAGACACGTCCCTCGGAGCATAATGTTGTCAAAAGTGCCCAGATACGTCAAATTGACATACTTTTGTTTGTATCATAAATATCTTACGTTTTATCAGTAGGTATATGATAACTATTTTTTGTCATTAAAATTAAAATGTCTTTATTAATGTTGGTATGCTTATGTCTTTCAAAAACTAATAGGTGCGTCAAACATTTCCCAGATACAGGATCAGTTACTCGAAAAATGAGAGACAGCGGAGACTATAAAGTGGATGGTTCCAATCTAGAAGTAATAAATAAAATAAATAAATATGATAAATATATAATATAAATAATCTCTTTCTTGTCCGCCTCCATGGTATGAGGTAGCACGTTCGAATCTCCTAAGGATGTTACCTGGATAAGTTTTCTAGGGTTCTTTCCCTTATCCTACGAAGACGACTGTCGCTTAACTGAGCTCTAGAGACCCTCAACTCATTTGAGTATCGTATCACACGTTTCATTCATTCAGTCACTCATTAATTCATTTATTCATTCTTCATTTGATATGATGTGCACTGTTGAAAGAACTAGCAAAGTCTGTTTCCTTACTAATTTTTTTAAACTAATACTGTTATTAATTTGGCATACCTTTATTAAAGTATATTAAGTTTTTATATATTTCACAGAGAAACACCAATTTGCAAGATATTGTTTGTATTTACCCGTCATTTAATGGTGTTCACTTTCATAAAACAAACTACAACAGTTATCGTATCTACGCACGTACCTTTATATTACGCGGGAGACCCATCTCTCAAATAGCATATTTACCTGCCGGTAGAGGGAGGCCTTAAAACTGCTGCCAGTATTCAAATACGAATCTCAGGCCACTAGGGGCCTCGTATATAAATTTGCTTCGTCAGCGATGCCTTTGATGACGTGAAATTTTGCGCGCTAAATCTACAGATAAAAATGAACACCGTATATAGTGAGGTAATTCAGAAGCCTGTAGGAAAACGTACACTCAGGATATACCGCAGCGTGACCAATACTTCCACTTATTCTTGATCCATTAGTATGTGTGTGCGTGCGTGTGTGCCTGTCTGTATGAGTAACAAAACTCAAAAACAAAATTTTGGTGAAATACCACACTTAGTATAAACGTTTAATGTCTTCCAATGACGCTACACGGAGATTTAAAAACAATTCTCGTACCAAAATACCTTCCAAATTTTCACTATCTCAAAAATTAACATAATTTAAGACAATCAGTAGATTCTCCTATTCCAAATTTTTTCCATTAGAAAATTCAATTTTCTAATAAATTTTACCTTTGAAAACAAAAATGTCGATCTTATATTCCAATTTTGACTTTTCTTAGTTTTGAGGTTCAGTATTTTCTCGTTTACACTGTTGGCAGGGTTCATTAATATTCAGTGATGCATCCCTTTGCTTATGAATTATATATATAGCGTGAGTTAATGAGTGACAGAACAGTGTTTTGATATAGAACAACTCAGGAAGAATGTAATTATTGTTTATAAAGATTATTACAATATTTCATTGAATAATCTTAGTACTATGAGGTTAACGGGTTCCATAAGATAATTTCTAAACTCTGGGGCTATTCACAATAATAATTAGTTGTGCTAACTTCTACACTTTGTAGGAATATCAGTAATAAAACATATGTTCCATAAAACTAATATACTTGATAATTAACTGAAGCGCAAAGAATAGGTAGGCGCATGGGGTAGGGTAGAAAACATATTTCTGAACTTAAATGTGGCAGAAACCGGCGACTCGACCATCTGTTAGGTACAAAACTACAAATGTACAGCGAACGAGGTTGGAGGTACAGGGGGTGTTGGAGGTACAGGGATCGAAACCAAATCTCCGCATACATAATAAGGGAGACCCGGTGCGTCCAACCAAATGTTAGACCCCGCGCTTTCACCATATTGTTACGTTCAGGTTTACGTTGTACAGGAGGAGTAGAAGAGGGGTGTACAACCTACCCGGTAACTGCAGGCGTAGCTGGAAGAATGGGGGATCAGATGGTAGGATAAAGTGGTAACGCAAGCTAGGAGGTAGAGGATAGAACTCCGGAGACGGGAACAATACAATGCTGTTTAGCCCTGTTTACTGAATACTAATTCTGATTGGTATTACACATGCATTACAAAACATTCATTTAGCCACGGCCGCGCCGTGGCTCAGTGGTTAGACCGCTTGGCTCTCACTAAGGTGGCCCGGGTTCGATCCTAGGCGACCGAAAATTGAGATTTATGGTGGACAACACGGCGCTGGGGCGGGTTTTCTTCGGGACCTCCGGTTTCCCCCGCCATTTCATTCCACCGGTGCTCCATCTTCATCTCATGTATCATCAGTGTCTCCGCCTGCGGTGCCGTATGTAGTAAAATTGGGCGTTAAACACTATACATTTCATTTAATTTCATTTAGCCCTGAAGTGGCGTAGGGGTGAAAATAGTGATACTACAACCTATTACTGGTGCGGTGTTTCTTGCATGGCTGAGGATACATGGCGGCGCCGTCACTAAAGGGTGACATGACGTGATCGAGGTGAGCGGACAAGAACTGACCCCAACAACTGACTTGAACCGAACTGAACCGGACTGAGTCCCCATGGTTGGAATCAGTGATCTTAAATATGTGGGTCATTTATGACGTTCCCCTTTCGACTCGGCATTACTTCGATGGTCCCGAATTAGAACACTACGTAGCCATCCCCCAATCATATTAAGCCAAATTGATGTAACCGTACGACATAGTTCTAAAAATACGTGCGGTCACCTTCTGATGTTAAACACGCGCGAGCAATCCACCAACTGCTGGTTTAGCCACTCAGCGGAATTCAGAACTTCAAAACATGTGAACAAGAATTTGATAGTTTCCTAATTATTCCTCAGCCATATATGTAACACTATATACTCAAATGCATGTAATTTTGTCACTTCTACATAGATTCGTTCCTCTTCACGTTTTTAAAAATGCAGCCTTTGTACCATTAATCAAAGGACATCAAAGGATTATGTTTAACAAGAGAGTTTTGCATAGGAATAGCTGATAGCGTTATTTGAAAGTTAATTATTTGCATGTGGCTTGTAAACTATATTGCTAAATATGCAGACTATGCATACGAATTAGTTTATATTAAAATAAGGTTATACGTCTGCGGGACCGTTCGAGTTGGTAGCTTTGGGAGATAGTGAATTGAGGAAAGTTCCTGTGTTGGAAGGCCTAATTTTTGGAGAAAAACCTCGCTTTGTGACGTAGTGTAAGGTTTCCCGTGATCATAATTGGTTGGTAATGAACCTTTTTGAGCACAGTGATCCCGATGATTAGTTTATTGGATCTCTCTCAATTTAATAAATTAAAGCTTATAACATTGGCGTTAATTGGCACAGAGAATTAAGAATTTTAGCTGTTGCTGACTTCTGCTCACTGCAAAACTTTTTATTTTGGCAATCATAAGTGTTCAGCACTTGAGTTACTGATGTTTATAGAAAGAAATGCAAAGCAGTGAGGCACAAGAACAGATTCTAACATAAATAATATTCTGAGAAGTTCTTAGTATTACTCCACGTTTGACGTTTCTGAACCATTGAAAAAAGTGTTCTCTTCCCTCTCAGTAGCTCATCTGTTTATTTTTGGAAGTGCAAGTAACTATTGTTCTTAACCTCAGTCCTATCTAATCATACGGTTTTAACTGCATTAGTACTGAGTGTTTAAGAAATGTATATCCCTATACTGATTAAATGTGCTAATTGGAAAATGAATGAAAAACGTGTTATGAAATTATTGTATTAGTTAAATCTTAAGTGTTAATCTGATCCTTTGGTCTCCGCCGGTCTCTCCAGCTGCCGGCCAGCTTGGCAGAGATACTGGCGGACGACGAGAACTCGGTGGCAAACGTTTTCGACTTCCTTTTAAACACAAATTTTAGAATTTAGGTCCCGCCGATTTAAGTATTTTAAACATTTTAACTTATTTATGACTTTCAATTTTATTTTAGTGTGTTATACCGCTGTGCGGTGTTTTAACTTGGTTTTATGGTATTGAGTGGCTTTTAGTGTTTTAATATTTTAGCTGGTTTGTGCCAATATTGGCGTTTTAAGGGCGCTTATGACCATTGCAGTTGAGTTCCCATAAATATCATTATCATCATCTGATCCTTTAGGTAACAGTACAACATCCAGCTCAGAAACAGAAGTTTTAAGATGTTCTTCAGGCATATAATCAGACTATCCAATATTAGTAGCAAATCATTTACGGACATGCAGTTGCTTTCGATGTTAATTTAATGACATCCTTAATAGCAGCATATCATAACGCTAAGACAAAAAGTTGAACACATTGAAAACTATTGTTTTAGCGCCATTTGTGCAGATTTTGTCACTTCCATTTTTAATTACATTGTCCTAACTTTCTGGGCACTAAACTACATACGTAACGTAACACGAATATTCCGTTAGTACGACCGTTGCTTCACTCCAATAAACAACACATTTAGGATTTTTCTTTATGTCACTTTAACTGCGTTTTCGTATCGCGACGGATATGTTAGGAGATAGCTTGTGACTCGGTGTTTGGCGGACAGCTAGCCTAGTAGGTCTCAGTTTGCTACGTATGTCTCCACAGAGGCTGTGGACAACTATGTTAGATAATGTTAGACAACTGCACCTCTAATGCGTGACAAACAGCTTGGACAATGTACACAGACACCTTAGTGCTAATGGTCCTAGCAACCTCGACACCTGAACAGAGGATCTTAGTGTTGGACAACTACATCTCTAATTATTATACATATGCCAGACAGATGGCATTAGGGTGCTGTCCAGTTTACTAGCTTTCATTATTTGTAAATATGTTGCTACCGTCTATTTTTATTTTTACCACTGTTTTAGAACAAAAGTGGATATTTTTAATACATATTAGAGGTGATGCAAACTACTAGGACAGGTGTTATTTTTTAAATGTAAGAGTTTGAAATAAAGCGAGAGAAAGACTATATTTCAAATTAGAAAGACATGTTAAAAGCCCACCAATACCTTTTTCACATAATCGTTTAAGTAAATATCTTGTACCAGCCCTAAGCTGAAGGAGATTATCATCACCATCATTATCATTATCATCATCATTTCTATGTAATACTTTCTCTCTCTTTGTTTAAGATATGGCTTTCTGAACATAAGAAAATAGTTTTCATTGTACTCGGTCATGATTTCTTGCCTGGACAATATTCGTTTCATATATGGCAAAAGAAATGGCCAGGAATATATACTCTGGTTAATTTAAAAATAAATAAATACTTTGGCAAGTGCCCTGTTGGCCTTTACTTTAAATTTGGCGAGATCATGACTGAATTACTATTTTTTTCTGGAGCTTCATGCATATTTTGAATTCCATTTGTTCACTTTAGATTTCTAGTTCACTGGAGGCTTGTGTTAACACGAGATTGAAGTTAATTTTCAGAATAACACACTATCAGTGAAGAGATTTCTTTTTCCATTTTTTTAATTACTCGAGTTGAATATAGAACACAGGTCGGCAACAATGGACATCTGGAGTACCCCCCGCGCCATAGGCCTAGCTGGACCTGCGGTATGTAACATCTATATGCTAGCCCCAACCTCAAAAGTCGAGCCCTTCACGCTTGCTTTTAACGTAATCCTAATCATAACTTAAATACTATACAAAGAACCAAATAACTATAAAATAATAATAAAGTAGTTTTTTTTCTTCATTTGTTTGTGTTTGTTTTTTGTGTAAACTGAACGTCTTAACACTTGCAGAAACACGCGTGTTGCTGTACATGAAATGCATCTCCAGCTTTAATGTTCATTGCTTTTACCCAGGCAGGAAACAAAATGCCTTTTCCAGCTCTTAATGAATGAACAGAAAAGCTTAATATTGTATAACTAAAATTAGACTTCCGGATGATCATCATCAAAACGTAAATCACAATCCATGTTTCATATATGTTTTTAAAACAAAGTTCTGAAAATATTACTAATTAAAAGTTTAGACTGTACTTTCAGGACACGCATTCTTATGTAAGCTACTCATAAAGGTATTTCCATAGGCGATAATAAACCTTAACCAACTCTTACTGTTTTCTAACCTTTGTAATATTAATAAACTAACATATAGTATGTCAGTATATTTTGTTAAAGTCAGGTGTGTAAATATTTCGCAGGGATGGAAAAGCGCTCCTCGATGTCTACGTTGTCTGTCGGGTGGAGCGAAGTGCTTTCGACGAGAACCTCTTCCTCGTCATGACGATGATGGGGATCACTGTTTAAAAACCACCTACTCTAACCAGCTCCCTAACCCACCGGGTTCTTTCACACACAATATTTACATTTAATTAATAATTTAATTACTTTATACAAACGTTGCAATGCTAACAAAGGTAAACCACCAGAAAAAAATCAAACCATTTATTTATTTTTTGTTAACAACGTAAAGTACTGGAATGATGGATTCGGTGCTTGGTGATGTCTCTCATTGCTCAGAGCTTCAGGAAAGATTGCGGTTTTCATTAACAAAGCTTTTAAACTCGTTTAGTGACTTACCTCACTTCCTATCCATTAAATGTCATAAACTCACCTACTTAAACAATCGACAAGCATCTTTCCTGAAACAAAGGAAATCTGTGTTACATCACTCTGTGCAACCAAATCCATCATAATTATATTTATTGCATTGTTTGTTTTTATTCATGTTGTAAAATAAATAAACTTAAGAAAAACCAAAAACGAATGAATAAACCTGAAACAAAAAAGAGAGAATGACACATGTCCTTCTTAGCACTCAAAATACAACTGTAAACTAATGAGCCAATAATATAAATTTTCTAAAACCAAATCTATCAAAAGGGGAATCTAAACCAAGCTCTGAAATGATTATTTTTAGATTCTGCCCGGTGCCAAGTACGACTGCCAGATGCCGTTGTTGTTGGGCCACTGTGTACTATTTCCTTCAGCTTAGTGGGAGAGACAATGGACTAGCGCCAGTGTATCTCCTCCTAGGCCGATAACACCAGTGATAGTCCCACAGAAAACACCTTTAACAATTTCTTGATAAAATATCTAACCTATTTGATTGTTTCTTTCTAACTCTTCATTTCAAAATTTCTCTTTTAGTCCGGATTATAATGAATTTTTAAAACACTCGCCAAATCCCTGATATATAAATTTAAAAAAAATATTAGAAATTAAACAGCTTATATCTCTAAGTTATTGTACATATAGTTACTTTTTTGTTTGTTTTGACATCAGTATATATTCTTGTACACAATGAAAACATTTTTTTAGCGGCTTACTTGCTCCTTCACGTAGAAATATGTGCACTAAATCTCTTAATCCATGCAGTAACGAGATATTTTTTGCCCCTCCCAACAAGTGCCGATGAAGGTTTCGACGGGACGTATCCTACAAACGTTGTGGTCAGAAATAACGGTAGCTGTTTGTACGTTCCACCGGGCATCTTCAAGAGCACGTGCAAGATAGACATTACATGGTTCCCCTTTGATGATCAACGCTGTGAGATGAAGTTTGGTAGCTGGACCTATGATGGCTTTCAGGTATCCCTCAGATTGGTTCATTGTTATGTGCACCAAGCAAATATATTGTCCCACATAAATCAGAGACACCTTTTGTTTGCATGAAACTAGTTTTGACTATCATGAAAGAAAATCAAATCAATCCGAACAGAGACTCTACTTTTTGTACTAACTAAATTTTCTTTCCTAAGACAGTATTTGAGAAAAAAAGAATCCTCTCGCACTAATCGAACTCTCACTTAGTGCAACTCTTTCATTTTCCAAATATCTTTGCAGTTTTAGATTCACTTCTTTCTTTAGATAGAAATGACAGAACTTATGCCACCAATCTTCTCTGCAACGAAGGCATTTGTAATGTTTATTGCAAGTTAGATGTTAAGTTGAATAGAGTATATGGATGCCACTCTCACCTATCTTTTATATACTATTCTTTAGCAAACTAAAGCATTAGATGCATATAAGTGTGTGTTCAAAACAGAATTGACCTGTTTTTTCTAAATAGATTAGATGTACTCGTGCAGGAAGCTTGAACTTCTCTTAGTGCTACACTACAGATTGCATTTTAGCTTGTTAAATAATGAAGAGTGCCTTGAAAGAGGTCATTTCACTTTTGTATTCACAGTTCCCACTTACAAATCAAATTCACTGCACTCTTCACCCTATATGAAAGCACTAAGTTCTGCAATTTTCAGTATTTACTTCAGTACCTTAAAATACCTTTTCTGTATTTGTGGAATTTAAAAAAGATTTGGCTCTATCTTTTTGGTATGCACTCTGTTTATAACTATGCTCACTTTTTTCGCATTCAAGTATAGCGTGTTGCATTAGCTCGTACAGTATGTGTAGAAAGTTGAAACGCTTTTATTAGTAAAAGTCGGTGAAAATCTAATTTTCAGTCTATGCTCCTTCCTTTAGGAATAAATAGCTTTATCAATATAGTTACATAGCGGGATGTTACTAGCATGCTATTTTGGAAAGTAAAACAGCCAGAAAATAAATTAGGATCAAAGAATTAAGCTAGTTTATCGAAAGAATATAACTGGTAACCATTTAGGAAAAGTAAAACGGAAATGTATCAGTAAATTACGTAACGAAATTTTTAGCCATATTGGAAATATATAATGTTTATGGAGATTAGTATGCAGTGGCCCGGAAGGGAGAAAACCACGGTATTGCAGCAATTAACAGATCTGGCTATATTGAGAAGTGTCTATTTGTTAATAAATATCGTAATACGAGAGACAAGTGAAATTTATTTCATATATTCTATCTAAATTAATGAGAATATATATTGGAGAAATATGCAGATAAGAGTTATCATGAGTAAGCACATGTGTGAGAGGAACCCTTCCCTTATATTTTGGTGTACAACAGCAAACCATTGTTATGTCCCGGGTATCGGAGATTTACACCAATACAGAGTATGAGAATTTACAGAGAGAAAATTCCCAGTCATGCAACGCCAAAGTTCCCGTCCAATTTAGAATCCTCATACAGCCAATTAAGATAAAAGGTGAAGAGTGATGTTGGAGTGGTAATTCTGAAGATGCAACTATTCTTCCCAGCATTAGTCCAGAGATCAGGGAAACCCCCAAAATACCCATGAACCAGGAAAGTCGGCAATGGAAATTGAATCCAAGATCTGCCACAGACGCTACCACCTTAACGTTCTTCTGGGTACAAAAAGGAATTAAATACATCTTTAGTTCGGGAAAGAGATCAAAGACCCTATCTTGCCAATTTCACTAGTATTGTATATTTTCTCATTATCTCAAACAGGGCACATTGAAGTGCTATTTTATCCATTTTGGTAATAAACTTTTTTTTCACAAAACGCATGAAAAGCTTTAGACTCATAGGTCGGATAAACACATTTTTGGGCGGCATTTTTAAAGTAAGCCGTTTTAATCATTCTTTGTTCTGATAAATTCTGCATCATTTCCTTCAGTTCATTTCTTTTGTTACTTTCCTATATTCAAAACCAAATTTCTACCACAAAATTAAAGTTCTGAAAAGTTTCCAAAATGCAGCAAACATATGGGCAATTAAATATATAATTGGAAATTAATAGCAATAATAGAGTATGTTTAAAAAAGCATAAGTACGCACTTTTTGTAACTTTTTCGCCATTTGTGCTATGAAAGCTACCCATCTTAGGAAGCTTCCCATCGGTAAAAGTATATTAAGGGATGGAATTGTAAGATTTGAACACCGCCATCGTGATTGGAGATATAAAATTCACATAAATTAACATAGCAACAATGCCATTACATATGGATATAAGATATTTTTCATACACTTTTTGAATTTTAGGCACATATATGCATTAAATTGAAAATGTAATCTAATAGTTTAGAAATTCACTTTTAATCAGTGTACCTTTAACATATAGATTACGAATTTTCTAAGACGTAGATGCATTCCTTCTTAAATAACTGACTTTTGCACAATTTTTAACAGGAAATTTAGCATTACTTTGTTTATCATATCATTTGAATGCAAATTTATCAGAAATAAAAGACAAAATTTCATTAACACCAAACTACAGCCAAAACAGCATTTAGAGTTTCTATGTTTCATTTTAAAATTTAAATCTGTTGTCTTCAATAGTTTCTAATAAATTACTCTTTAATGTCAGATAATTTCACTCAAAGGTAATTTTTTTATCTGTGCACATAAAAACTATTATATTTACAGCAGTACCCACTCAATGGAAAAACACTGCTTAAATAATATTCTTACTATAGATACAAATTATTATTACAATAGTGGCTGCAAAAAGAACAAATGGACACTTCGGCTTGTTTTCTTGAACAGTCCGACACTGAGAAGGGCATTTGGCTCTTTTAGTCATATTTTGTACATATCACGTATATTTCTGTAATTGCCTAATTATTCAATTTAAAAATATAACGCCTCGTTGAAAGTTAAAACAGTCAAAATTTAGAAAAGGTGCAAACGATACACCAACTAAAATAACTGAACAGGTGAATAAGGATCTCATTCTTTTCTAATGACCTGACGGGTCATATCCTAACATTTCGCTTCCCTTTCATCTTGCAGGATAGCAGGATTCCACGTGGTAGACCGTAGTGTGCGACGCGTTTGGTGGACGTGCTTTGAGGAGAGAACTGTTTCTACCCAAGCATGGAACTTACTGCACGAAGGATAGTAGGGAACCTTAAAGAGGTGGCCAAATATTTTCAATCTGCAAACGTTAGGGATTGAGCTAGGTTCCACCTACCGTCATATAGTCTCACTGCCCTCGTAATTTCCCACCTCATCCCTTTTTCTCAGGGGCGAAAAAGGTCTAGCCTAAGCCCCACTGATGAAATTCGCAACAGGTTTACTGCACGCACACAACTTGGTATTGACACTCGTTTATTCTGAAATCTTATATGAGCAGAACGTTAAAAGAGGAACCTGAAGCCAGTGATTGTTACAAGCCAGTTGGTTAACATGCTTTCCTTGATACTATTGGTGAAGGGCATGCAGATGTGCATCAGGAATTTAGACTGAAAAATAGACTATATCAAAATTCCTACTTTGACAACTTGCTGAACAAAATGCATGTGCAACACACTATACTTATGATAATTGTAGATGGTAAACTAAAATAAGGTGTTTCATTAGAATTTATTTATATTCAAAGCATGTCAGTTAAGACTAATCTACGTTTAAATACACGAGAGTGGAGCATGCAGAATCCGAGAATCTAGTGTTTTCAGGTTAAAAACCGAAATTATGTAAAGAAAGGCAATTTTCTTTTGCAAATGACTGTGCTAAAAAGTTAGACTTCTTTATACCATCAAATTGAGATGTTTGCTAAGGCGCAGCAAAACAAAAACCTGCTTATGTTATAGTTCTGTAATAAAACATACATGCACTGTTGCAGGACTTTGCCAGAAAGTCTTATTAATTCATAAATGCAAAAGAAACTTCATCTGCTTTTTTTTTATTCTACAAACCTTTAGGGATAAGAAACCATGCTTCAAAATTTAGTTATTTAAGGTGAAAGGCTTCGACTTTGCAGCAGCTCATGTGTGGCTAGCAAATAAGTAGTTAATGCTCTTTGCGATCACGAGTCATCCAAAAAGAACAATAGACCATCAAGATGTAAACATTAAACTTGTGTGAATTTTCCAGTTGGACCTACAGCTTCAAGACGACAACGGCGGCGACATCAGTAGTTTTATAACGAACGGCGAATGGGATCTTTTAGGTAGGTGTTGACATTTTAGGTGCATGTGTGTAACTGTGTTTGTGTTTACCTCATGCGAGTGCGTCTATAGGAGGAACTCGCAAGAGGTAGCAGCATTGTCTGTCAGTCTGTTGGTAATTAGCTTAACCTGTTTCAATTTCATAAAGGCTGAGCTAGAACTTTTGTTCGTGCATTTAGAGCACTTTAGATATTTCTGTGTTCGCGATAATGTTCTTTAGTGTGTTTACGTGTTACTATTACAATATAAACCTTCTTCAATGAGGGCAAATATCTAATAGATTAAAAACAGAAGTATAAGGAGAGTTGAAACCCAATAAGAGACATGGTGAACTGCAGGAGAGTTAAAAACTTCCTAAACACGTTCAAAAATGTGTTGCTCTAGGTTTTAAAAAGCAATATTCAAATATCAATTTCTACATTAGGTCCCATTAGCAAATATTAAAAAAAACTGTTTACTAAGATATTCCTTTGAGAGGTATAAATTCTTTTAGTTTTGTACATGTCAAACAAAAGCTGTTTATTTGCCTCTAGAATTTAGTTAAAACCATAAACCAAAAAAATTAAAGTGACACTCTCATACCATGAACGAATTGCATGGTTATGTTCTAAATCGGTTTCATTATTTCATTTACATAGTTCCATTATATTTCTATGGATATATGGAGGTCTTTGCTTTGAGAAAAGCTCGTTGACTGTAGATTATTAACACCAATTTTTATAACTTTGATATTATTCGGAGGATAGTTGAAAGATTATATTCAAGAAAAGCTACCCCACTCCAGCCTAGGACAGAATTCAGAACCTTTGGATTGAGAAGTCAATCGACCACAATCAGTTAACTCTTGGATTTGGATGTTGTAATTAATACTTTGAGTTTTTAATGTCTAATATGAGAGTATAAGTTTACGTTTTCTGCGTTACCTACCATATTTCGTCTTCTATACATTCCCCAAATAATTGATATTGGGATAATCGTTATCCTTAAACACTAACTTAAACTCGGGCTATCCTAACCACTGAGTGAAAAGTGATTCCCCAACGTCACTTGTTAGTAATCTGTTGTTTACAAGTTTGTAATTTAGCAATAAGAAGAAACATTTGGACATTTATCGCCTCCTAAGACATTTTAACATTTATAAGCGGGACGCAGTTTATACAGCGTCATTTACAAGAAAAAAATAATGCACATAAAATAACAAATTAACTCATTCACTTGACGTATCGGGCACGTAAAATGTAATACTTTTAGAAGAAAATGTTACAGAAGTAAACAACATTTTCAGCCATTATTGAACTGGTTTTGAAGTCACCGAGTACAAGTTTAAATGAAAACACATTAATTTTTCATCTTTTTTTCTGGAAGGTAGTTATCCCTTAGTGTTCATTTAGATGCATGAAAAATATTATTTGTCTTGTTTGATTTGTTATGAGAACAAATTAATTATTGTTTAGCTTAGCAGTTTTATTCATAATTTACGTAAATATTACAACAGGTGAAGCCCCAGTTACTTAATGTGTTTCAGATTTACAATCTAACAGTGATTAAGTTGAAGCGCGAACTCTTGCTAAAATTTCCAGTCGCTGATGGTGGTATATCTCTGCATTATGTCCTGATCCTCGGTTTTAGCTCCCCGATATTGGCGATCCTTTTAGCAGACTTAGCATTTAAAATGTCTCCTTAAAATTAAGGATAATTTTTTTATCGCGCTGAATATTCACAAGACAAGATGGTCACATATGGTATATTTGTGGCACGTAAAAGATCCTCAAGCCTGACAGAGGCCTCTGAGCAATATGAAGAGTTCTCTGACTCCAAATATAGAATGAACGACGCTGATAACTATAGGAAATAAAGAGTGTCAATAAATACTAGATGTAAATATCACAGTGGGATACAAAATTCTGAAACACCGTTTGTAATCCTCTATCTGCAATTTTACTCTTCCGATTTTATTTATAATGTCTTGAAAACTTTGTGTAATTTTATTTTAATCCCTCCAATTTAAAACGCATATTATTCATTGCTCAACATAGGAACATTGTGAGCTTGTCTTAACAAGATATTAGAATAACAATGAAACATGCCTGGCGAATGAAGTTCTCTCCAGTAAATGCATGTCATATGATTCGCTGCAACGTTGAAATTATTCTCTTTATTGTAATCAAGTACAAATAATTTTAGTCTCAAAATATATTAAATGTATAACCATAAAATATTGCTAATAATAATAATAATAATAATAATAATAATAATAATAATAATAATAATAATACTAATAATAATAATACTAATAATAATACTAATAATAATACTAATAATAATAATAATAATAATACTAATAATAATACTAATAATAATACTAATAATAATACTAATAATAATACTAATAATAATACTAATAATAATACTAATAATAATACTAATAATAATACTAATAATAATACTAATAATAATACTAATAATAATACTAATAATAATACTAATAATAATACTAATAATAATACTAATAATAATACTAATAATAATACTAATAATAATACTAATAATAATACTAATAATAATACTAATAATAATACTAATAATAATACTAATAATAATACTAATAATAATACTAATAATAATACTAATAATACTAATAATAATACTAATAATACTAATAATACTAATAATACTAATAATACTAATAATACTAATAATACTAATAATACTAATAATACTAATAATACTAATAATACTAATAATACTAATAATACTAATAATACTAATAATACTAATAATACTAATAATACTAATAATACTAATAATACTAATAATACTAATAATACTAATAATACTAATAATACTAATAATACTAATAATACTAATAATACTAATAATACTAATAATACTAATAATACTAATAATACTAATAATACTAATAATACTAATAATACTAATAATACTAATAATACTAATAATACTAATAATACTAATAATACTAATAATACTAATAATACTAATAATACTAATAATACTATTAATACTAATAATACTAATAATACTAATAATACTAATAATACTAATACTAATAATACTAATACTAATAATACTAATACTAATACTAATACTAATACTAATACTAATACTAATACTAATACTAATACTAATACTAATACTAATACTAATACTAATAATAATAATAATAATAATAATAATAATAATAATAATAATAATAATAATAATAATAATAATAATAATAATAATAATAATAATAATAATAATAATAATAATAATAATAATAATAATAATAATAATAATAATAATAATAATAATAATAATAATAATAATAATAATAATAATAATAATAATAATAATAATAATAATAATAATAATAATAATAATAATAATAATAATAATAATAATAATAATAATAATAATAATAATAATAATAATAATAATAATAATAATAATAATAATAATAATAATAATAATAATAATAATAATAATAATAATAATAATAATAATAATAATAATAATAATAATAATAATAATAATAATAATAATAATAAGTCACGTACTGCTTTTAATATGAATAAATTTCGCTTCTGGAAACCTTCTGCAGCTCTAATCTTAAATACCTACACTGTTTGTAATTCACGATGTACTCCCTTCATTAGTTATTAGTGAAACGCAATACATTTATCCGTATATGTAATATATGCCGATAATTCTAGCCATATGCAGTAAAAAGCGTTTCAATGTATCACTATCAATATTAAATAGTTATAAATTAATTTCACATTACAAAAATCAGAAATTTGGCTTTCGTCTTCTTAAATTTATTGGTGTATGAAGGTAAACTATGCTTGCTATAACAGTTCATTACATTTTGTATACATATCGTAGCTTTGCAGTATTCATAATGCTTAAAAAACAGTAAGAGACGAAGACAATATCCGAAAGAATTCAACAGTTAACCTAAACTAAGAATACAAAGAGCTTTTTCGTGTAAGTCTTTTATCCTGTTTCATAAAACCGAGAGATACTAATAAAAGAATTAAAATTTTGTGAACATATATGAATATTGGCTGGAAAAATTAAAAAACTAAATGGAATTAGGCTTTCTCCCTTACTTTACTATGAAGAACATTTTAGCTATAAAGAGAATAATCTTACCCCTTCAAGAAATTATAGTGTGCTTTATGAAATTCCTTTAAAGATTTTAAATAATATTTAGATATTAAATTAATCAAATTCTTTCTTACTATAGTAAATTTTAAGTTCAAAACTTATTCAGAAAAAGATAGCGGTTATTTTACCATTTTATATAACAAATATCGAAGTAGAACATGCTAACAATTATAAATTGTCCTATTCCTATAGTAGAGGGTATATTTACTACAGTATTTTGTTTATCTATAACAGGATAAATAAAAAGAAATTTTTCCCTCCCCCAATATTAGTAACAATACCAATCTTTAAATCAGCATGCCTATATGGCATTAGTAACAGTATTAGTAATCTTCAGCTGTAATATTTTGATACTTTAGTAATTTAAACATTTAGATATTCCAAAACCAAATATGGCTATTATCAGTTCAAAGTTTAGTATAAAATGAGTTAAATCGTACAGCTCCAAACAAAAAAAGTTAGAAATTACATCGAAAACGTATTAATAACCGACGAAAGAAGTGGAATAAAGCAGAACATTAAGAGGCAGATTAATTTCTAAGGCACATTGACATTGGTACATAATTTAAAATATCAAATCCATTCTTCTTGAGCGACACATTTTTGGAAGTGTTGAGTTTCTTTTTAACCTTCCTAAAGTTGTTAAATTATTTAAAAGTTGATGACGGTAACACTTTCGAACTTAAATGACTGAAGCTTCAATGTGCGTACATTTCTCCAATAAATAATAAATTTAAATAAAATAAAAGCTAATTTAAATCTTGAAGTAGAAACATTCGCTACTCTATACTAAATCACACACTATAAACATACGCGTAAACATTTGCCTTTTGGTGGGGGTTGTGTGGCTTTGACAAAAGATACCCATCCGCCGCTCAGTATGAAACATATTGATGGCGTTTTAACAAGACATTGACAAGACTACACATTTCTGGGTGAGGACCTCCAGACATCGTCCAGCATCGTAACCAGATCTACAGTGGCAATCTTGTTCCTGTTTACAGCAGGAAAGTACACACACCTTTTTGTTTAAGCACTGGATTGAAAGGAGGTATGTCTTCCAATGAATTTTTGGTTGCTCTTTTCTTTAAAGTTAGGTACACATTTGTGGAAATTTCACTCAAGTATAAAATTATAAACCTAATTATGTTTTGTTTGCATTTATCGTCTATTTGTACTCGATTTCTCTTTTTCTTCCTGACATTTGAATGTTACACTGTTTCGTGTTTTTAAAGTCTGAGGTGCTATGTTTCTTCACTTGGGAGGACGTTACGTCTTTGCTGAATTATCTCAAGATTCTGAAGAGAAACCTTGGTAAGTACTGGGATAGGTGAGAACTCCTTCGTCGATGAAAGAATGTTCTTCTGTACAATTTCCTTCTATTCATTTCAAGGCAAAAACATGAAATAACTCTTTCCTTTATCACATCTATCTGCAAGAATGAAGCACTTTTACAGTGAATTTTCAGGTCTTTATTCACCTCAAGAGAAACGTCTTCTAAGTCACGGCATGAATGGAGAATCATCCAAAATGGGTCATTGCATGATTTTCTTTAATTCGCCATACAAGAAGAAATGATAGTTATATAAAAATCATACACAGTAATTTCTAATCTGGGTTTACAACACACAATTAAAATGCATGATGCACATCTAATTTCTTGCAGTCACTGAAGCTTCAGACCAAAATTACTATATAAATGAAAAATCTGGAAGTGAAAAGTTAAACAGTTCTATTTCTGGGAACTCACTGCATGTTCATCTTCACCGCACTGAAAGGTGCAACTGACTACTTAGCACTAACGTAACATTTTCGTGTACTCTGTTTCAGACTTCATCACTGTAGATAGGTTATATTTATCTTTAATAAATTACTAAAATTGTTTCTTAATGCTTTAGTCATATTCCATAATTATGTTCATATAAAAGTTACTATTTCTTCATATAAAACCACAAGGAATATTACGAGAAACTGTGGTTGTCACAGTAGGAGGTTTTCATCAACTTCTCACAACGTATTGCCTCTCTTTGCACTTCTTTCATAAAAATAAGAAAACATATTGCATGTGTGCATTTTGGAGAGTTTTTGCTACGAGAGAGTTTTATCTCTTGTATTATCAAGGCTACCTTACCTTCCCTTGCTTTTACAGAAAGTCTTCAACTGCGCTTTTAAAATACAACAATAACAGAACATTAATAATAACATTAAAGCCAGTAATGTGCAAGCACATGGTAAATACTTCACTAATCATTCTTGTAGTTTTTCTTGTAGTCATCATACTCCACTAAAACTGATACATAATGTACCAATTTGGCATATCAGCGATGTATTCAAATTATTTCATTTGTTACTATCAGCTTTTGAGTTTACCATATTTCAGTGATTTAATTGTGTTTTTTTGTGATTGTTTTGTAAACGTTGTGTATTATACCTGCATGTTTCATCTAATTCTGTACTTAAAATTTTCCTTAGCAAAATTTGAAGATTCTGTGGAAAAACAAGTTCCCTGAAATCTTCTCATTAACAACTGAGTGTACAGCTGAGTACGTAGTGTAAATAATAGCACTTATTTAATATAAAAATAAATTATATTTTAACTAGCTGTATTAGGCATAAAAATCATAAAAATTCATAGAAAAATCATAATATCAAAGCTTAACTATATAAGTAATTTATATTTCCTTTTTTAAATTTTTATAATTCAAACAATTTGCTAAGTTATTATTTTTAAAATACAAAAAGCAAATAAAACACATTAATAACAGTTCTTTTTTTGTAAAGGAAACAAAATAAACAGAAAATGTGTATAGAGTATCATAAGAGAATTTACAGAAGAAGTCACAGCAGAAATCTTAACATCACTATATCATAACAGAATCTATAGAAGAAGTGTTATATGTTATTACTAAATTCGAAAAAGCCCATTGGTGAAATTCCTAAATCTTACACCATTTGTTTAAATGTATTTTAAATTGTTCTCACCCTCTAGCGTACAAAAATTTTAATGTGCCTTAAATTTCATATATATGTATGTAATAGGCTTTGAAACGTAAAATTTTATATTTTTTCTATTTAAACTAGTATTTCACACGATGTACAACAAGTAATTTTGAAAAATTAAAATAATTGCCTTTGTTTAAATGCTGATAAACAACACTGGGTTATAACAATGTGTTATTTCTTTTGGTTTTCATCCAGAAAAAGATTGTACATATTGCAATATTTTAACAACTTAGTCACATGTTTGATTTAATTGTAAATTTTTAGCAATTCAAAATCATTCCTCAGTTACTTGAGATTCTGTTTGAGATTCTGCTGAAAATTCGTAGAAGATTAATTATACACTGGATAGTATGGAATTGTTTATAAGAAAAATCAAGGTGAGGATAAAAGCACTAGAAGCAAACAAATGCTACTGGGTAATGTTATCATGGGCGATTTAGTAGTCACATAAGATAAAGAGGGTTAAAGTAATATACAGATAAAAACATTTTTAAATGTTCTGAAAATATTATTACATTTTGGCAGTGGTTACCATTAATAACTATTCTTGAAAGTTAAGTTATATATTTAAATTTTAATAGTTTACTTTATTAAAAGGGAGTCATTAAATGTCTTATGCTATATCTCGTATTAACGAGTCACATAGTCTGAACTTATAATTATGTCATTTAATTTCAGCTGGATGCAGCTGAATCAAGAAGATTTCTGCATATATCTGGTATACACAAAGATCTTATTAATTTTCTGTAATAAGATGAATGGCTAAAGCTTTCTTACTTTAAGTGGACATAATACTGTATTGCACCTAGAAATTCAATTTAGGTATTTGAAACGAATGTGAAACATGTCTTCCTGCACAGAACATTTAGGGCTAATTATTGCTATAGCACGCTCTATAAAGTTTAGGACCACAGGAATATTCTATGAAGTAGAAAAGGAAACTACTTTTTTTCAAATATTAAAACTTTGATGTACTTATATAAGGAATTAAACCATACATATAAAACTTACTCAATTAACTTGGAGGTCTCCCACAGTACTACTCAATTTTATAAACATGCGATAGCACGAGGGTCGGCTGATAAGTACCGAGCCCCACAAAAAAAGACATTTTTGTCTCTATTTCTCAACATAATCTCCAAAAAGGCTAATGCACTTGCCATATGGCTGTTCTAATTCAATTATACCATCTCCGTAGTGTGATTTGTCATGGTCCTCAAAATAGCTGTTTACCGCATCAATGACCTCCTGCTCCTCGCCCGCCTCGGTAGCGTGGTGGTAGCGTGTCTGCCTCACATTCAAGAGGACCCGAGTTCGAATCTCGGTTAGAGTGAGTTACCTGGGTAAGGTTTTCCCAGGGTTTTTCCTTATCCTGAAAGACAAATGTCGGGTAACTAAGCTCTATGCACCCTGGGCTCATTTGAGCATCATTTCATCCCTTCCACTCATCGCCCGATATGACTTAACGTTGGAGGACGTAAATTACAACAACGACCTCCCCGTTGCTGTGAAATCTTCGTCCTCCAAAAATCATTTGAGGTTCGGCAACAGGTGATAGACACTGGGTGCTACATCTTGCGAATAGGGTCGATGCTAGAGCAATTCGAACTTAAATTTGCACATTTTCCCCAATAACTGAACGATGGGCCGAAGCATTGTCATAAAGAAACGAGATTTTTTCTGTGCCTTTTTGTGTAATGTACGTCCTCCAACGTTAAGCCATATCGGACGGTGAATTAATTCGGTGAAATGATGCTCAAATGAGTCCAGGGCCCATGTAACTTAGTTACCCGACATTCGTCTATTAGGATAAGGGAAAACCATGGAAAAAAAACCTTATCCAGGTAACTCACCCTGACCGAGATTCAAACTCGGGACCCCTTGAACGTGAGGCAGACATGCTACCAACTGTGCAGAATCTGGTCTTCTTTTCACCTCATCACTCAAACGTTGTAGTAAACTTATGTAATAGTCACCAGTGATATTTGAACCCTTTTCCCAGTAATCAATAAAAGAAAACACCCGACATAACCTCGTTAGCTGACAAAATTGATTTTGCCCTTTTTTGGAATTGGTTCACCAGGCGTAATCCACTCTTTTGACTGTGATTTACTTTGTGGAGTGTAGTGATGTGTCCAAGTTTTATCCATGGTAATAACCCGTCTAAATAACTGAGTGGGATTTTTACGGTAGAGCTCCAAATTCTTAACAGAAACAATTTTTCTTTGCAACTTCTGTTCAGGTGTCAACGCGGCACCCATCGTGCACAGACACTGTGAAAGTCCAAAATATTACCTAAAATATTACCTTCACATTTTTTATATGTTTAGAGCCTCTGCTATTTCAAACAACTTTAATCTGCGGTCTTCCAGTAATAAACGATGACTGTGCGTCCAGAGTGAGGCTCATCCCTAGTGCTCGTATGTCGCATTTTAAATCCTGCAACCCAACTTAAAATCATTGTATATGAAGGGCCAGGGTATTTCAATGTACTATCCATTTCCTCCTTGACTTCTTTAGGTATTAAGCCTTTCACATGAAAGTATTTAATCACTGCTCGTGTTTCCAAATCCAGTAAATTTGTCTTGTTTAAAATGCTGTCATTCAAAAACTAAATATGCTATTGACCTGTAACTACGGATACAAACTGGTCTAGAGTTGAACTATATGATGCTATCCATCAATCTGGCCCACTGGCGCCATCTCTATGTGAGGCCCGGGACTTATCAGCTAATCATTGTATATACTCCATAAATGAATTAAATAATAATAAAATAAATATGGATATTTCACCTTCAATACACAATTTGAAGCTCCCCGAATTCCAGAAGGGCAATTTCTCACAACGTATCATGTGTACGTTATAGATTTTCCAAAACCGCTACCAACTGTCAATTATTGGTTAACTTTTCAAATATGTATATATTTTATGAAGTGTTACAATTGCATTCGTTCATTTCTTGCGGTGCTACAAAGAATTAATTCATATAGCGAGCCAGATTTTCAAGATTAGACTATCGTACCACTTCGTTGTATTCCATTTTGTATATAAATTAACAAAGTGAATAATGAAACCCTTTCTGTAGAAGTTTATCTAAGCTAATAAGTACTAGCAATACAATTAAGCTTATATAAGAACAGTAAAAGAATGTGTAGAAAAGTTATGTGAATATGACAGTTGAAGTTTTTCAAAGTTTGTTATTGTTGGAGAGATACTGATTATTAACATAGCTATTCAACTCATTACATTGTATACCCGCCTCTGTAGCGTGAGTGAGTGTGTAGTGTTTAGGGCCCGTCGACAACAAGGCCCGCCTCTGTAGCGTAGGTGGTACCGTGTCTATCTCACGTTCAAGAAATCCCGAATTCAAATCTCGGTCAGTGCGAGTTATCGGATAAGGTTTTCTCGGGATATTCCCTTATTCGAAAGAGAAATATCGGGTAACTAAGCTTCATGGACCTTGAGCACCATTTCACCCATTTCAGTCAACGTTAGACATAATTCACGTTGGAGGACGTAAATTTAAAAGTAAATGAATATAAAGTGCATGTGACATCTATCTTGAATTAAATTGCATTTGTATTCAATAATTTTCTAAATATCTTTGTGCAAATACACATTTTTAGTAATTATTGCGAGTTCTCAGATCCTTTTTTGTTTTGTTTTTGTTATTTTGTTTGTTTCTGTTGTTGTTTTGTTTGTAATTTACGTCCTCCAACATTTAGTCATATCGGACGATGAATGAAATGGGTGAAATGATGCTCAATGCGTCCGGGGTCCATGGAGCTTAGAGATACCCGACATTCGTAGTTCTCAGATCACTTACTACATATTAGATTGAATCATTTTCAAAATTTGGCTTCGGCGCATATTATTTATTTGTTGTTTATATTCATAAAAGTTAAATAAGTTCAATATTTGTTTATTATTTTATAAAAATAATTGTGAACATTATGTGTAATCGAATTTCAATAAATCTATATGTGGCCAACAAATGTGTCATTTTGTTACACATTTTGCCCTTTCTTTATAGGCCTCTCAATAATTTTCTTAATATTGTATGTAACAAATAATCGATTTTCTGCTCCCCTTCCAAACTTTTCGCACATAATGTTCCTTACATATATTGGATCTCGTATACAGATATTGGATATCTTCTCATCCTGTATCCTAGATAAATATTTTATTCTTTATGAAGCCTTCAGTGTTAAGGTTCTTTCTGAAATTGCTTCTTTACTTATTCAACTATTTCAAGAACTCAAAAATATTATCTTTTTAACATTTTGACACTGCGCCGATTTTATTATACTCACTCTCAGGACTTCAAAGAACATACTTGTTTTACACGGATTTGTGAAATAGTTGTACTTTTTACGAATTATGTAAAATATAGCATATCCTAAAGTGTTATAAGTCTTCGGACCATAGTTTATTTACAGAGCTTTTGTCTAAGTAATAATAGTGCTTAAAATGGTAGAAATTTTAATTTCGTGCGTAAGATCTACGAGGCACCAATAATGCAGCATGGTTTGAAGTCCCATCATCTCGTCTGGAAGTCAATGTACAACACGTACTGAAAATTTAACTTATAGACTCATTATTTAATTTAACTGATTGAAATTAATCATTTATTCACACTAGCCGTGTAGGTATAGGCTAAGATTTTTGACAGATGGAGTCAACATGAAAAATTCAATGCCATCGCCGGAATTCGAACCACGGATCTCCTGATCTCCGTCCAGTAAATGGGTAAGAGCAACGGGGTGGAAACCAGATGATCCGTGGTTCGAATCCCGGCCATGTCATTGAATTTTTCATGTTGACTCTATTATAGACTCATGTACTTTGGCATTCGTATGTTCTATTGTCTTCTGATCTACAAGTATTTTTACTATCTTAAAGGAAACAACGCAAAAATATAAACCTTCGGAGGGCCATATAACGTTGTCATTGCTGATGAATTATATAGCATTTCACTGCCTAAAAATAATAGATAAAAATAAATGGGAATTTACCTATCCATTGCCTCGCAGTACTTAAAGGGAACAAAGCAGCAGGGGTTGGATGATTATGAAGGAAGTTCTAAAAGAAAATCAATGAATTATATGCTTCAGCATTTTGCATTTGAAACAAATTCTAGCCTTTATCATCTTTTATGACTGGCTAAAAATGTTTGACTGACCAATTAAAATTACGGATAGTTGGAAGACGGTTTAAAAACTGTTTCAGCTCTATAATGAGGTTAAAATTTGCAACATTTAAAATGGTTTTAACTTAACTATTTGGAAACACTTGCATTACACATGAACAACATGCACGCGTGCTACACTCAAATTACATCATTAGTTTATAATTAAAAATGTGAACTAATTTAATGATTTTGTAACCAATTTTACAAGTTTTTGCACCTTAATTGACGAAGTATAGTCAAAACACATTAAGCGCGCAATATTATTTCATTTATGTGATTTTGAGCTTTATTTTCTTCTATATCTTAATTTGGTAAGTTTTTAATAAACTGCTGTTGATATTCTGGGAATAAGTTGTTTCATTCGAAAGTATGTAATTTTATGGAGATTAATATACCATATTTATCATTAATTTACAACTAATAGAGACACACTTAAGCACACACTTTCAAAAGTAACGTTGAAAAAAACTATTACGTAATGCCTGCAGACTAACTAGTTTTAAATAGCAAAACAAAATTTCATTTCTCCAATAACAGCTTTAATGTGACACTTTATAAGATATTTTAGTAAATAACAATATAAGAAAACTGAGAAAATAAAAGACGCAATTAAAGTAATAACATTCTTCGAATTTTTGGATTTAATTTAAGACTATTTCGCTTAATATTTCTTTATGAACAGAAGTTTTCAATGATTATCCAATTGGTTGGATACACTTATTATTGCATATTGTTATAACAGATGTTTAATTTTATGGACACTTCTAAAAATGGTATCAATAATTATGAATCACAGAAAACTCAAAAGTATATTATTTTATTGTTATAAGGTAAATGCAACAATTGGCTAAATCCACTGGTCTGAAGGAAAGGAAAACCGGAGTGGATATGAAACAAACATGTAATGAATTTCAATGTTTGAAATTCTTTCGGTATCGAAAGAGGAAATGGTTGCTCCGCTTTGCTTTTTTTGTTAGGTTATAGCTTTTCGATATATTACGTCATATTTAAAATATTTTTAGGCGCACTGATGTCTGCTGTTATATAAATTCAACTTCGTTTTGAATTTAACATTTCTTTCTCTCTTTTTGTAGTAAAGTTCAATTTTACAAAAGACTATAACAGACTATTCAGAGATTACTACCTGAATAAAAATGAACTACACAGGAAAAATGTAACATATCAAATTAAATTTATTAAATTCAGTGACGCTCTCAATTATAGTAAATCTAAAATGCAATACCTCAATATTTTGTTTTTATTTATGAGGTAGATTAAACAGAAAACCAGTCTAAGGTACAACTGTATTCATTTAAGATTAAACAGCACAAAGAAATAAATTGGGGTGAAATAATTTAAGTATTACATGGTTATTAAATTTAAGCATACACAGAAGTATAGATACCAAGCTAACCTTTCAAACGTAAATTTATGATACTGTACGAAAATGTTGAAAATGGAATTAAGTTAGCTTTCTGTCGATTTTAGAGCAGTCGTTTGTTTCCTTTTTCCCATTAAATTAATTTCCGAAAAAAAAAACAGTTTTTAACGAGCCCAAAATTTCAGGAAGAGAACATTTCATATGTTTCAACACACTAACGTGCTTATGTATTTATTTTTCCTACATCTTGACAAAGCAAATTTACAACAAAATTTTAGTATATAAACACAAATGTTAATTTTCTATTCAAAATTAATCTGAAACAAATAAATACACCTCATTACCACACAAATGATGAACATAGTGACGGAATGAGTGAACCTAGAGCATTTTCTGTTTATCCTGAACCACATTGATCCTTGATTAAGCTTCACATGATCCGGCAGAGGTAAATTTTCGATCATGGCGATATAAAGACACCAAAAAATCGAACCATAGTTCTCAGCACTACAAGCTATATGTTGTTTACCTTCTCGCGACGTTTCATTTTATTTCCGCTATGAACACTCGCTATGGTGGGATTGTTTGTGTGTGTATGTGTGTGTGTGTGTGTGTGTGTGTTTGTGTGTGTGTGTGTAATTTACGTCCTCCAACGTGAAGTCATATCAAACAATGAATGAAATGGGTGAAATAGTGCTCAAATGAGTCCGGGGTCCATGGAGCTTAGAGTTACCCGACATTTGTCCATCAGAGTAAGGGAAAACCCCGGAAAAACCTTATCCAGGTAAATCACCCTAACCGAGATTCGAACACGGGACCTCCTGAACGTGAGGCAGACACGCCACCATCCACGCTACCGAGGCGAGCGGGATTATGTTTCTTTGTATATATGTGTGTGCGAATTACGTGCAGTAAAAACAAAATAAGAGATTAAAGAAATAACGAAACGCACAAGCGCGACTATCCAGCGATTGCCATAAATAGCTAGTAAGTAAGCTGCAGCCCCATCATGTTGAAACCACATGTCCTGTCTGATATGAAGAGGAACTGTTTCCATTGGATTAGGTAATACTTTTTGCAGAAAGAAAAAGAAATTGTGAGTATTGAGTCGGACCGGCAAAATGTATGATTCTATTAAGGACGAATCCACAATACCGGTCCACACATTAACACCCCATCTCGGTTAATGTGACCTATTAAATGTAGCATGAGGATTTCCGAAGGCCCAAAACATGTGAATTCCGACAGATGAATATCTGCTTACATGGGATATAGCTCCGTTCCGAAATTTATTTTCCGTTTTAACAGGTTTCCGGCATATAAAGTGTCCGTTTTAGGCAGGTTTTACTGTAGTATAAAAAGTGAAAGGTAATTATTTAACCGATTTTGGTTATCATAATTCCTCACCTCTAAATTAAACATTTATATCTAGCCACCAAACGATTATGAGCATCTGTTCATATTTAAGAGTGCACAAGTGTTGAGAACAAAGACCGACCGAAATGTGGGTCCTTATAGTGAGTATAATTTATAAATTGATACAACTCTGAACAAAAAATCATGAAAACTAACTTTTTTTATTTTCTCTGTAAATTATATAAAAATACAAGAAAAATGGTAGTTTTGGTGGACAGTGAGAGAACGTAGGTTTAGCAGGCACTGCAAAAAAAATACACATTTATATTCATAGCTCAGAAATGAGCTAAATGTGTACTGTTATAATTAAACTGTTGCCACAAATCATGTACCACTGATAGATGACCTGAATACCTTGTTCCAACATGATGGTCCACCACCTCAGTCAGCAGTGGGCTACAGTTTAAATGATCCATTCGTAAGACTGGTCGGTGAACCAATTCTATTGCCTCCAAATTTTTATGATACCCATTTAACTCCTCGGGGAATACACTAAACTTAAGAATAGCCAATATTTTAAAGCTAGTTGCTATGATTGCTTTCAACTTGCATTCTCTTTACATGGATAGAAGAAAAATAATGTTTCCCATTTATGAATTGTATAAGTACTGGTCAAATGACACCAATCACAGGAGTATATTAGCTATGGTTTTTTACACAAAGTAAAAATATAAATAAATGCATTTGCTACTTTAATTTTGTTTATCCCTGAAAATTTATCATTTATGCAGTAGTAATTTACAATGAAGACAACTTTGGACATTTTCTTCAGAAAATCTATAGGTATACATTTCATTTGTTAAGGAATTATTCTCAATATGCGGCATTTTGATTTGTATCTCCTATTGCGTGTAAAAGAGCCGTTTGAAATTTTGGATTTTTTCGCAAGGGAATCTATGTGTCCATTTGTGGATAACAGTTAAATTAAAACACGAAGATTGGTAATTAATCAAAGTATTGTGTTTCCAAATTTCTCTTTCTAATTCAAGCACTAGGATATAACCCTGTAACCTTGCTCTGCCACCCACCTCTACTTTTTGTACTAGTTGCACCAAAACAAGGTATGCACCACTGCACCACTGAATTGAAAGACAACTGTAGAATGATTGCAAACCTCTGGGAATGCTTTTTAATTAAATTTTTAAACTTATTAACAGTAGAATATTCTGAACTGTTTGCTCTGAAAAAATTAGTAGTTGAATAAATGCTATGAGACAGTAAGTAATAAGCAAAACCACTACACTAAAAGTTAGTTCCGACTAGTCCTTAACAGACGCCTTCATACTCCGAAAGAACGATACGATCAGATGAGGCAAAAACTCAGCAATGTGGTGTGAGATACTGTCAGTGTTTCCTAGTGTCAATACCTACTTGGAAATATTGTGTTCCAAAATGAAATATGAAGATAAAACGAATAATATAAAAGTATAGTTATATTAACATTTACGTAATAAAAGCAAATATGCAACAAAACTTGATAAAATATAAAAAGTTTAAAAATATATACACTTATAAATAAACTATGCAAACTATGTATTACATGAAATCTAAAATATTGTTTTAAATGTTCAAAATATGGTAATTAATTCATATATTAAACGAGGAGTTAATTATACATACAAAACCATTATTACTTGAAGCAGGTAATAAATGCATTTTCACTCAAACGTTGTCTCTAATGAACACGTGTTATGTAACCCCAACATCCAAGCCGCCCGCATGTGACTTACGTGATACCGTGTCGAACTCACGCTCAAGATATCCCGAGAAGAAAGATTAATGTCTGGTAACTCGACGCTCTGACCCTCCGAACATCTGAGCATCTTTTCAAGCATTAATTCATTATCCGACAAGACCTAGCGTTGCAGAATACACATTTAAAAAATTGTCCAAGTCTATAGAAACCTTCCTTCCCCAACTGGTCTTTCATTTCGGGTATTTACAGTGTCCACCATCTATGATGACATGTACATAAAGAATGGGTATTGAAATTACTATCAAAAAGTTACAAAAATGCAAAAGGCTAATTGAAGATCTATACTTTTATTTTATATTCCCATAATCTTTTCTGTTGTATTGTTACTGAAGAAGGTCCTTCAATATAAAGGTGCTTCCATAAATTGGAAGTAAATAGTTTTCCCTTGTTCGTAAGGTTTTTGTCCCTATTGGCATAAAAAGTTATTACACAGCCAAAAAATAAGTAATTTGAAGCCCAGCATTTTTGACAGTATTCTGGTACGGAATATGCAAAATCACATTGTTTTTCAACTTCCGCTTAAAAAGAAAAAGATTTCTTTATACATTTATAAAACAAGGAAACTGTTTATATTGCACCCTAAGGAAATGTTGGATATTAACGTCAAATCTGGGTGATAAATTCAATCTTATTGTTTCATAAATTTAAGATATATGAAATCAACACTCATAAAAATATTTGAGTATTCAAAACAATCGTGCTGGTAGCACATCCCTCAGGTTCAAAAGTTTAAATCTGTCAGGGTGAGTTAACTGAATAAGTTTTATTTAGGATTTTCCCTTATCCAGAAAGATAAATATCTGGTAACTCTAAGTACTATGACCCCTGGGCTCATTTGAGCATCATTTCACCCATTTTATTCATCATACGAAATCACAAAGCTGGAAGACGTAAATTAAAATGAAAAAATACTAATTCTCTTGATTTAGCTTTCAATGCAATTTTTCTCTCTTAGGAGAATTGCAAATTCCTAACTCTCACAGAATAATTAACATTTGCAACAGTAGTTGTAGAAAGATGAGTAGAGAAAGTCGTGTGAACGCAAAACATAAAATTATAATGTCTAAACTAACAATATTATTATTCACTTTAAAATAATCGAAACAGCCTTAAGATTTATTTTATCACGATAAAATTTAGTTTAGTGATCTTCAATAGATTCAGAGGAAACAGATCATTTATACAAGTAAACAAATAGCGTTCATACAGAGAAAACCCTAGTGAAAACAAAATTGCTAAAGAAAGCGGGAAACAATGTAAGTGATATCCACTGCGTAGCAAAGCTTATCCTGGAAGATGATCTTTGGTTTACCCTCCTCTTCCGAACTATATAGAGAAACATATATAAATAATAACAATAACAACAATAATAATAATAATAATAATAATAATAATAACAATAACAACAATAATAATAATAATAATAACAATAACAACAACAATAATAATAACAATAACAATAACAACAACAACAACAACAACAATAATAATAACAATAACAATAATAAAATAATAATAATAATAATAATAATAATAATAATAATAATAATAATAATAATAATAATAATAATAATAATAATAATAATAATAATAATAATAATAATAATAATAATAATAATAATAATAATAATAATAATAATAATAATAATAATAATAATAATAATAATAATAATAATAATAATAATAATAATAATAATAATAATAATAATAATAATAATAATAATAATAATAATAATAATAATAATAATAAACTTATTCCCACATAGACAATATATAAAATTTCCGAGAAGTTTTCAATTAATATGATCTTATAAAATCTAAAAACATAATTCTTAGGAAAATTTCACTCCCCAAACACAAATAAGAATAAACCAGCTAATAAATTTGAACTTACTATTCCCCCAAAGCCCAAATATCATTGTTAATTATGTTGTATACCTGATATTCAAGAAGTTAACACAAATACGAAGACAGTGCTGATAACAGAAAAAAAAATTTGGTAATTTTGGTGAATTTCACCCACAAGTTTATTCTTTTGCTCGAAAAAGTTGTAATTCTATAATATTTAAATGTATTAAACTAACAACTTAATCACATAGGTTTCAGGTGACTTCATTTGAGGCCCGCATTTGTGGGGCCTGGATTCGATTCCCGCGGCAGACCTACCGACGTTTGTGATTTTAGGGGTTTTTCCGTTACACGCGAATGATAGGCAGGTTAATTACATCCCCCGAATTTCCTGCCCCTCCATTTCATCTCCATTATCATTTCACATCATCCCTCATCTGGCGATCTCTTTCAGGGTAGAAGTGTCGGTGGGTATTTCGGCGTTGCATGCTATTGGTGAGACTTCCTCCTCGGGTGGGACGATCTCTGGTACCGATCACAGTCTGGTGTGACCGTTTTCGGACCACAATGGGGTGGGATGCCGGTTTTCCTTGCCTGCCAGGGAGTTTTAACGTAACGAGCCGATACCATGCCCTCTGCACTGTCATGACTCCTTAATATGGTCACTTTCTATTCTCGCCTCATCCTTCGTCCCGGGGATGCCCCACTTGTGGGCATAGGTGCAGTAGACCAAGTTTCGACCTCCCTGGCGATTTCCCTCCGTAGCGTGTTCCAGTCCGGTACTAACAACTTAATTTATTGAATAAAGTTCTTATTATTTAAGCTTTTTCTTAAAATATAAATTCACTTACAGTATTAAACGCAATTCCACCCGTATTTCTACTTTATGGACAATCAGCTACAATATGAAATACGTCAATTACCCTTTGGAAAAATCACATCAAAAGTGTAAGTGAGCATCTCTTCTTTCTGTGCTGCTTATGTAGGAGGAAGTTGTACTGATCCTAAAATTCTACGGAATGCAGTTTTCAGTACATAAATAAAAAAGAAGAATACTATGATAAAAACAATAAACATAGACTTCATTTCCTCGTGCATGCAAGAATTAATATGTACAATTTTATGTCTAGAGTAATTAACCTTTCCCCATATCGCTTCAAGAAAATATGCACCTCAACCGATTTTCATGCAAAGATGTATCAAATATAAACTAAAAACATTAATAACTAACTACTTGTAAACGTGTCTAATATCCTAAGTGTATGCATAACATCCATTGGTGTAAAGCAGTGTTTCTTTATAACATCAGTTGTTTTTATTCCTCGCAAAATAAGTTCTTTTGGGTTTGGTACATTTACATTTAATTACTCCAATGAATAGTAAACTGATGGATAACATGTATAGTTACAAAATAACGTGTACAACAACTCTTTGGTATTTCCCAACTAGTGTTTGTATTCTAAAAAAGATTTTCTAATACTTAACACAATTTAAAGTTAAAAAAGTTATAGAAGTATTTAATACAGTTAATAGTATCACGTAGTATTCATACCGGCGATATTTTTTTTAAATTCGCCTCAAGCTGATTAGTTCACATAATGTCTTACTTTCCTAATTATTAACGGTACTCTAAGTAGCACCATAATATTCGAAAAAAGAGGCACTAATTTCACCATTTAAAAACATACCACGACAAATTGTATAGGAAATGTTATATGTAAACGATGAAAGCTAGAATTATACCAACAAATCATCTTTATTTACTCCCAAATTATTTATTACATTTAAATGGTATATTTCTTCCATAGTATATTTACCAAATAAGAATTATATATCTTAACATTTATGTATTAAAATGAAGGAATTTCAACACTTAAAATAAAATACAATACATACAAGAGTTGAACACTTTTGTGGATTAATTTCAAAACTACAGCCTTAGTTTAACTTCTAACCTCATCCATAAAATCTCCTTTTCAACTCTTTTAATGGAAATCACCATTTTATATTAAAATATCTTGTAGTAAGACAGAGGTAATAAAGAAAACATTCCATAATTCATAACATACTGAAATGTTTCATTTAAATAAACTGTAACCAATAATTTGATGTGTAATAATCTTCTAGCTTATTTATGTTAATCTTGTAAGTTAATTTGCTACTTTAACAGAATAATATCAAATCCTAACAAGCTGAAATAGATATCTGTATCATCCAAAGTGCACATATGCTGTTTAAAGTTTTGTTTACTTCTCAATTACCTAAAAAGTTGTATTATAATTTTTATTTTCTGCGTAAATCATAATAAATAATTTAACAAATTACTAATACAATATGCTTATGTTCCATTAAAAATATGACAGCACAATAATATAGTTGTGTAACTCAGCTATAATTGTCATGTTTTATTAAAGTCTACTTTCTAAGAACTACACCTATACGAAAATCACATAAGCCACATCAAATTGAGATTTGGCACAGAATGCATGTACTCATAATGTCCTTATCTCATATTATACTCCTGATTTTATTGTAAATTCCGTACATAAGATGGTATTTTCTCGTACAAAAGTTATTTCCTTTATATTTCAGGTATATAATATTGAGTATCTCATAAATTCAATCTTTAGTTTCTTATGTCTCCTTAGTTCTCAGTGTCTCCAAATTTAAATCTTAATTTATTATAGCAAACTATAGCAGAAAAACCCAAATGGAATTTGATCTAATAAGATAAAATTGGATTATTATAATTGTGTGATATATCATGCTGAGTATTAGATATTACGAAAGCAAAATTATAAAATTATCAATGAAAACAATATCAGATTTTGAGCTGGTCACGTTTATTTTGAAATGGATTACATCATTCAGATGAACAGTAATTCTACTTAAGTCTAATTAAAAATTGAGTTCAAAATTACAAAAAGTATATTTTAAGTCATATTTGAATTTTAAGCATTGCTGGAATATTAAATACGTTCCTTGCAAGCATTTATACTTAAATTTAAATTACTTCTAGGTATAAATAGAATAGGCTTTTATGTCAATTTTATATATACATAAGGAGTATATTTGCACAAAGAAGACAGTATTAGTGTACCGCATTAGAGGTTTTTGTCTTACAATGTCTTATGCAGAAGTCAGAATGATATATTTTGCAGTTGCAGGTTTGTGAAATGTTCTATGCTATGTTTTTCCAGAAATAATGAATCCAAAAGTTTCTTGAGGTACACATTTCAGCACTGAGCCTGCCCTCCAAGGACAGATTAAGTTGAAAGTTGATGGAGTTGCAGGTATGCCAGTAACATTTACTTTCTGTATAATTTTTCTACTCTCCTTATACTCTCTATGTGTAGATATAGTGTGAAGATTTCTAGCTCAAGCCAAAAGTAAAGAAGGAATAAAGCATTGTTACAACACTCAGAATGAATTATTAGTTTAATGTTCATATACTTGATTATAAAGTCACCTTACTACAGAATGCACGAAGAATGAAAAGCAATTCTCTATCATATAAAAGCATTCTTATGGTGCAATAGCTTTAAAGTAAGAGTAATAATATTAATTAAACTGTTGGATTTGTTTGAAAATATAAGTGCATTCTGAAGTGGGTAAAAGAAAAAAAGCAGACAACAAAAAGCAATTACGTAATAAATTACATGAAGCAAGGAAAAAAATATGTAACGATTTCACCTTAACAGGTGGAACACGCTTACACGATGCTGTTTTTAATTTATGACTACATATTTTTGCTCAGTCTGATTCTTAATCAAATTCTGAGAACCTGTGTTCATTAACTAACAACATTCCTTGCTGCTGTATGGCTGTATGTAATTCAACCAAGTAAGTAAAATCTTTTTCTTTGTTTCCAAATTGCTGCGAATAATTTTGTGTGTGGGAGTTGGATGGCAGCGTGACCGGCAACATATAGCTTCTTGGTTTGAGGAAAGCCCGTTGGCGGCAGCACCTGTACGGTGGTGCAGTGGCTCAGTAACTGGAAGCGAGAGAGAGTCCGTGGAAGGCAGAACCTAAATCAATAACTTTGACCGGCGCAAGCGCAGTAGCGAGCAGATCGGAGGACCGCGAAGCGAACAAGCTGTATAGTTCTTGTTAACTCGCAAATGCAGGCGTAAGCTCCTCCCTATTCTGATCATCGAGACAACCTTGTTCCCTTTCTAGGTAAATTCAGGCCCATCCCTGAGAAGCTCCAGATAACTGTTGCTCCTTTACCATCTCGTCCTTCCTTTTCTATTTTTCTCTGGTTTTAAACGATCTCTATGACAAAATGAACTCTCAAAATGGCTTTCCTAAAACCACAAATATAAATAATAACTTAGATTTGAGGCAAACGTATGTTTATTTAAATGTTTTGCCTCCATTCTTTATGATACTACAATTTCCTTATCTAAACCAAGAACATAAATAAACTTCTGACTAAACACGAAACTATTAAATAACTTGATTGGAATTGGAATGGCTAATATATGAAGTTATACATTAAAAAAGTACTTTTTGTTTTAGTTTCCTTGGATGAATTATTTATTTATTTCTTTTTTTTTATTCTTCCTTAATAGCTTCCATCTTTGCCCTGTCCTTTCTTTCTTTATTTCTTCATTCCAGGTGTTCCCGGGAAAAGGAACGAAATTTACTACAATTGCTGCCCCGAACCTTATATAGACATAACCTTTATCATTATCATACGGCGACGGACCCTGTACTACTTTTTCAACCTTATAGTTCCATGTGTTCTCATCGCGTCCATGGCTGTTCTGGGCTTTACTCTGCCACCGGACTCAGGCGAAAAGCTATCTTTAGGTAATATTTCTGGCTCAGGTATATTCAATTCATTCTGTTACGTATATATCCTTCTTCAGCCACTCTTTTTGTTTAAAGGTTGGCTTCTTTTTTCTCTTACCTATGATTTCTCAGAGTTATGCCCCCCTTTCCCATTTTTTGTGATATATTTCAGGCATGCCTGGGAAAAAGAACGTTAAAGACTATGCTTGCTGTCCAGAGCCCTACGTAGACATTACTTTCGTCGTACATATCCGGCGAAGGACCCTGTTTTACACGGTGAATTTGATCGTTCCTTGCGTTATGATCTCATCTATGACACTGCTTGGGTTCACTTTACCACATGAGTGTGGAGAGAAACTTACATTAGGTACAGTAAAGTTCTTGAAGGAACTTCCTTGTGTCACGTTTTGTCGGTATAGTTTTCTATCACTCATAAAATAATTGAATAAAAAAAATTAACTTTTTCTTGTAAGTTAACGTCTATAAGTGTGTAGTAACAAACCATTTATTACAAATTAAAGTTCATAAAAGCATTTATTAGATAAGAAAAGCCTAGCAAAAAATGCAAAAGTTGCTGACATGATGGAAGTTCCTCGGAATATACATTCTTTTAAAATAGTGAGGTTATGTTTTTGTTTGAATTGTACTGCCTGGACTTTAGGACGGCACTTTTTTGTGTTTCATTTTGAAAGTTGAGTTTTATTTGATAATTCTTAAGTTTGATGAGTTGGTTGCAGTTATTTTTCTTTTCTGTTTTGTTTAAGTTATTTATTTAAAAGCCTACCCGAGCCCGGAAATTTTTTGCTTTGCATGCATATCCCCCATGGTTGTATTTTTTTGTAGTATGTTGGTACCCCTTCACCAAGAACCACTGTACGATGAGCGAAAGGAAGCTGTGGCATCAGTCGACAGTCATCTATTGCAAAGTGTTATGATGACCTTGTGCTTTACCTGTTTATAGGTCTCCCCCATTGTTTACTTTACAAAACAAGAGTTGTCCTATTGGGTATTTCACAAAATGAATATGTCATTCTTTTCCAGCAGAGGCGAAGCTATCGATATGCATCCATTTGATGATTATTTTCGAGTTTTAACCCTTTTTCTCCCAGTGTCTTTATTTCTGCCACCTTTAGGGTCACAGGTATCTCAAAGGTAATGTGGTTTTTTATTTCCATTCCTGAAATTAATTGTGTGTTTTATAACGTATATTAAAATATTCACATTTAACTACGCAATAAAATATATAAACAATATTAAATTGTTCTATTCAATTAATTTAAATGTCTAACCGTTAACACATATAATACTGCAATGAACTATGCCAGATTCAACAAGACGCTAAGGATGATTTCATCAAATGAAATAATTTGTATTAAACGCAGGCTGATCAACAGAATTGAGCAGCGTTACAGCAAGCAGTGTCGCCCGCAGCAGAAAGCATGCAAATATTCGATGACGTTTTGTTAAAGCGGTTAACCGGACAAATTTATATCATTTAAATTCTTTGTAACCATGTATGCCAACTATTTAAACAGAATAAATACTAATACTATTATGAAACTTTCAGATATTGTGAGGAAATATAAGCTTTGCTTAATATCAGCTCCGTCTTAATCCCTGCAGAAAACGAAGAAGTCTTGAGTGTAACATAACCAAATAAACTTAATAACCTTATTTTGTGCCGTGGATATATACCATCCTCTTTTGTTACATTGTGTCGCTTTGTGTTTCAATTGGTTTCCAAATAACATCTAAGCTGACGTGTAAAAAAAAAAAACTTTCTCATGAATGATTTTGCATTTTAAATAAATTTAAAATATTGGCATAGCAATGTTGGCTAGTCTGCTTAGATGTTTGGTTCCAAAATGCTTTTTTGAAAGAGTTGCGACCGTCCGAGGATGTTTCAAATCCTTTACATCAAATAAATTCAACTACATTTCACATCCAACAGATGCATGTACAGTACATTACAAGAAATCTCGGACAGTCGCTTCTCGAAGCGTTTCATCCACACTGCGTTATTTTGTTTCAAGTTTTGATGTACGTGTCCCTATAACTTTTGGTGTTTCTCCTTCCAGGTGTAACAATCCTTCTCTCTCTGACTGTATTCCTAAACATGGTCGCTGAGACGATGCCCGCAACTTCCGATGCCGTACCTTTATTAGGTAAACCTGTGAGCCTAGCTCCAGGGCGTTTGTGCTTGGGAGACAGAGGGGGTTTTCTTTCCGGGTGACGATCCTCACCCAAGGAGGAGAGGCCTTCCTTCTTCACCGCCACTTCTCCCTCACACACATGTGTTCGGAGTACAGTCAGTTGCAAAACATTTTGCTACTTTTTAGAGCACGGATATTTCAAATCTGGATGCCATTTTTCGGTAATGGAAAAAAGAAACAAAAAGTATTTAAAAATTAAAAGTTCACTTTCTTAGAATTCGTCTAAAAGTTCACAGCCCTGTTCACATCCGAAACCCTTTGTTGACTTCCTTTCTTTCCATCACTCTACCGTCAGCCACTTTAGATGTTTTGCTCAACACCACCCCACCCACCCCCCTCCACTCTACTAATACTATTTGCTTCTTCTTGCAAGCTGTCTTCTGTGACTCTATTTCATGTTTATTTCATTTTCTACACTTAGTGTGTCTATTGCTTTCTTTTTTCTGTGTCACCTAAACTATTCACGAATATGCAACTCATTATTTATTGAAATGCTTTTCAGGAAATATGTTTTTCTCCCCTTACAAATACATTTTGCTCTAACCTAAACTATAAACTTAATAACCAGTATTTATTTAATAGGTGCACAGTAGAAAAAGTTGGTATACACATCACATAATTTGAACAAATCATTGTTATGAAGCAGATTGAATTCTGTCAGATGCACTAGCTTTTAAACCACTGATTTGAAATTAATAATAACTAAACCGCGGTGTAAATAGCAGTTTCTTTGAAATGGCTATGATAATGCTGTGAAAGCTACTTGTGAGGTGCTTATTTACAATCCTAATTCCAAAAAGAAAACAAAAATCCTTCCACTTAAAATACATATTTTGTTACGTTATTTCAAACGCGCTATGCTGTATCTATAACACGCTTTACGCCTAACTCAGCTTAAACTTTTAATATTTCTAACATTTTTATTTGATGACTGATTTAAGCATGCTCTCTATAGTTTAAAATTGTTTTAAGTAAATATTTTTAAAGTAGAACTTTTATGCAGTGGGCGACTTAGCTCTAAATTGAACTCTTGATTGCTTTTTGTTTCCTGAGCTTGCATAAACATTATTACTAATGTGTGATTAATCTTTCAAATTAACTTACTACTAAATAAAATAAAAAAGTAATATGTGGATATGTTAAGCCCAGAAATAATCACAATAAACCTTCAACCTGCATGTATTAAAATGTATGTGTTCTGATTTCAAAAGTTTCAGTATCAGAGAGGAAATAGCTGTATGTATCTGTTGTAATTGTGTTCAACGAGGTATGTTGCGTTTTTTTATGATGTTTGTCACTGTATTGTTTCCTCGGGGGTATTTCATTTGTTTCAGTTTCACATTTAATTTATATAATCGATGTGTTGTTCCTGATACCTAGAAAGTTACTACCCTTTAGTAAAGAATTTTTGTGTGATATAATTCCTGAAAATAAGTCCTATGGCCTCACTTGTGGAAAAAGACAGTATGTTCAATATTGCTTAAATGTAGATAATCAAATATTTTTGTATTGGTCCATCGTAAATGTTAAGTCAGAACTAGAAAGGCACATAAAGTGTTTTAATGTTAGCAGTGGGGTACTAGTGCCATCTGTTGAATCAACTGCAAAACTGTCTTTTCCATGTTACACTGAATGACACTGGCAAAGAAGTACGCAATGAAGCACACAAAGTTTAAAGCGTATTTTAACGCTAAAGTAGCATTCTTCTTTACCCAGTGTTATCCAGGGTTACATTGCACGCACAATATCTTAGACTAGCCAAAAGCTGGTCCAGTGAAAACTATTTTCTGTAGGCGGATGGACCTAAATGATAGTGGTGTAAGTTTAGTTCATATTCTATTGTTCTATTATTCATTATAAAATTGCATCCACATATGCGAACCCTTACGAGTTCATTTGAGCCTAATTTTACTGTCAATAGTTTTGTTTTCCCCACAGATGTCACCGTTCTTCTATCCTTAACGTTTTTCCTAAACATGGTAGCGGAAACAATGCCTCCAACTTCTGAAAGACCTCTAATAGGTAAATGACAAATAGTCCCTCGTTAGTGGTAATTCTAGTTTATTTTTTTTCGTCTTGCTACTTGGATTGCAGAGGGACATGTAAAACAAAACACATTTTCTTTCTTGGTTTACATAAAACAAGTAAACAACAACAACACGCCGGTATATGCCATGTGTTCTGTATAAACTAAACTCAAAATCCATATGAACCATTCCCTCCCTCTACTGATTCTTGAAACATGTGAACACGATGGTTTTCTTTTACAGAAATGAAACTAATCATCTACGAATGAATGGATAATTCTAGACTAGAGTCATGTGCATCTCTGTTCAGATATAAGTATCAGGCTACTATCGTTGTTTTGCTATGGCGTATGAAAAGTGTTGGTCTGTCTGTTGTCTTACGTTATTTTGCTTAGTTACGTTAGTAGCTAATGTACTTAGTTCTGACTCAGATTACATGTTTAACATCTTTTTTTATTGTTATTACGTTGGCTTAGCCATGAGCAAAATATTATAGCGTGTTGTACTTTTGATGTTCTTTTTTTCCCTATGGTAACTTGTGTGTTGCGTAGAACGTTCCTTTTCAATGTTTTTGTTTCGTTTTAGTCGTGTTCATGAAGTAATACCTTCCACTTAATTGAGAATGCCAGATAAATCAATTTACAAGTAACGTTTTCGAGTAGAACCTCCCCAACTAGGCGCTACGCATACCGTAATTATAGGATTGCTTTCTAAATGTCGCTAAAGTAACTTTCATTATATGAGATGAGATTAATGTGGATGTAAATAATACATTGAGATAATTAACTATGATTATCTTAGGTAAAATGTCATTTATTTCGGTCATCATCTACGCCTCATTAAAGAAAATTACGAGAAAGTTGATAAGATTAAGAATAATAACTTCAATAAATGCATCCAGATGTATTTTTAAAAAATTGCGAATCATATTATATATTTTATTGGGAAATATATTGAAATAAATCGATAAATTTACCAGTTTGTTTATTTGCACTTCGTGAATTTTAGTGGGGCGTCGTTTTCTTTAATGTACAGTGCTGGAAAAAAGATTCTAAGCGATGGCGTGTGTGTAATTTCGGCATGGTGAAATTCAATGAACATCACACTTTGGTTCACACGGTAGGATGATATTTATTAGTCACGTATTAAATTTATACAAGGTATAAATTGAGTGAAATTGTTAAATATTTTTCTCTAACGTCCACACTAGTATTTTGGTGTAAAAAACTGTGGTAGCAATGTATATTTATGGGGATCTGAGGCATAAAGGTCTCTCTGATTATTTTTCTTTACAGATATAAATGGAACTTGCATATTTTCACGGCATCCCTAATGTTTATTGCTGTAACAACGTATCCATGACTACATCAATGTTACACAAAATGCTAGCGATATTGTCAATGACCATCTGATGAACCAAGCACCCGGCCGGCTTTCTCTGGTGGACTGCTATAGAAGATAGGGATAGAAAAGGGGAGAGGAACTCGTGCTTTCAGACTCTAAACCTTTGGGTCTTAGGTGTTCTGTACTTGATCTGCAGATGAGGGAGTTAGAGACGCAAACCCCTTAGCCAGGAATCGAACCCTGGATCATTGGTACGACAGTCACAAAAGAATATTTGACCTATATTTAAAATAAGGATTAGTAAGCAATTCAGAGAATGACTTAACAAATACGCGTGGAAAACTGATTATTTTGGTCTCTTCTCTGTACACAAATTGAATTAAGAAACAGAAAGCTTACAAAAATAAAAAGCAGAAATATTAAAACTGTAGACTAGGATGAGTTTCTGAGAAGAAGGGCGTACATATACATGACAACAAAGGAGCACCACCTACACATCGCGATCTACCTAGATTATTGTGTCTACCATTTCCAGAAGGAGTGAAAGAAACAGCAGGCCACTGGAGATACAAGTCACAAGTCACAGAGACGCGCATAGGCAAGCACTCCTCTGGTGTCTACAGGAAATACTCTGCAGCAAGCACTCACACCAGTTGTCCCACAGTGCTAAATCGAAAGAGCACACCTGAAACGAGAGAAGGAAAGGAATGATATCATTACGGAATTCGCTTTACCAACCTAGAAAACCATAAAATATCCGAGGTCAGGGCCACCGGGAATAGATCCTGGGACCAAAAGCATGTGAGCTTCACATTTTTCTGCGGTGTACTATTTTTCGAGTATAAATTACTGTGCTGGCAATCTCAAATTATATGTAGTCAGCTACTGGTATGCCTGTATTAATCAACTTGGGATCGCAAGAATTTCTTGGCTTGATTTGTTAAAACTTTTTCCATTCGGTGCAGTTCTATGGCAAGAATAATACCCTTATGATGTCTGTGTTTTCTGGGGAAAAAAAAAATTACACTTAACTAGGAATCTTGACTTACTTTAAAATTACAAGTCTTCTCAGCTTAACGCAAGAGAACACGCTAGTAAGAACTGCATAATTCAGGATGCTCGAAATATGTCTATAATAAACTACACTCTTTGCAGGGGAGTGTCAGATAAAGTTTATTGCAGAGTATTCGTATAGAAATGTAAACAGCCTCAGGAAGGGAACATTTTCTTGCTGAATATAATACTTGGTACACACAGAAAGATACAAAACTACCAGAGAATGAATATCTATAACTACTAAAACTATAGAGAAAATGTCAAAACTCCATTAACCTATTTTGATAATTTTTACTACAGAAAAAGTCCAATTTATCTGATGGAAATTGCATTATAGAAACCTTATAATTTAATTTCATAAAGTACTAAATTATTTAAAATTTGAACAATTTTAAAATTTGGATACATTAGAGCTATAATATCATGCATACGAAAAGGACTTAAGTTTGTTTAAGAATGGCATAGAGTAGGAACAGAACAGTTATTACTCCAAAATTATATAAACAATTGCTACACTCTGTGGGGCATATAAAAAAAAGTCGGTTACATGTTATTGTAAAGAATATATAGATGACCATGTTTTTAAACATAAAGCTTATAAACTGCCAATAAACCCTTTGGTATGTCAGTTTCTTTCTCATTTATCAATACTGCAGATACGTATGTAATGACGGAGTAAATACAGATGTTTGCACTTAAGCTTCCTAAAGTTAAAAACTTCTAATGACCCTCGTGTAAAAGAGCATTGCCGAAGTTAAAACGGACGTTAAGGCTGTACATGCTATTTGAGAACAATGCAGTTTCTTTTCTGTTAGATAACTATGGGACCAAAAATAAGAAACAATGGCTTATAATTATTATTAATGAGTTACTACACTACTGATACTATAATTACATTAATCCATGAAGACTTTCACCACCAAAGAGTACTTATGAACTATGCAACATTTCGAAAACTTAAATTAGTGTGGGAAGCTTAAGGAAATCAGATATCCCAACAATGTTGCTCATGCCTTTACGGATGAGACTGCAATAAATTACAATTATAACGGGTAAATGGAATTAATAGAACGATAACATTAATAAAGATAATATTAATAAAATTCGGAAAAGAATACAATCTAAATATATCCACAAGAAAACGAAGACAATGGCACAACAATGAAACTATCCTGTAAGATAAAAACTAAGTATTGAAAATAAATTCATGCAACAGCTCTCGAATTTAAGCTATTTGGACTGTGATGGAAGCTTCGACATAGACAAAGACATAGAAAAAATAAACAAATTTCAGTACATATGTGGAACTATAGCAAGAACATTGGAAAACAAAGCGAGGAAAGAAAAAAAGTTAACATTTTATAAAACGATGGCAGTTCTAGTGCTCATGTATGAAAGTGAGACCTGCATATTAAAAAGAAGGAATAAAAATATAAAAAGGGATAAAAGATACAGGCAGCAGAAATGAAGTTCTTAAGATGAGTTAAACAATATACTAGTCAAGATTTAATAAAAAATGAAACTATTCGAGAGGAACTAGGCATATATAAATTACAGGACTAAACAGAAGAAATATACAGAACTGGAAAGAATGGATGAAGAAAGAGTAGCGGTTTTAATAAGAAGATACAATCCTCGTGGAAGAAGAGATGTAGGACGCCCTAGAAAAAGATAGGAATAGATGATAGAATGCGAAGAAGAATCGGCAGAAATGCCTAATCCCTGAAGTGAAGAAGAATTGCATCATTTGTACATATCTGTTGGTGTCTGACTTCAGAAACAGCAAATGAGTTTATATTTCGAGTTGGAAGTTGTCATAACGTATTTTATAACTTTTTTCATTTCAAATACAGAAATTGTGCTTCCAGACGTCGTCCTACTAAAAGAGTGATTCCGCTTAAAAAAAATTTTCCATCCTAGCCAGGAATCGAATGGGATGGTTAGAAAAGCCAGCACGCAGACTGCTCGACGACAGAGGCTGTCTATATTTCTTACAATTAGGACTTATGATCGTTCTCTTGGCATCCCTTCGTATAACTGTATAAAGGGACTTGATATACATAAATGTATATGTTAACGACATAAGATAGGTATAACATGACTTTTGACTGCTTAGAAATGCAGACAAATAAAATTATCCATATATACAGTTTTGCAGTGCTTCGATTAATTGAAGCGCTATGACATAAAACGTGGTACTAATTTAGAAATTAAGGGCTCTTACAATAAAAGCTTCCCAAACACATGTGTGCATGCGCACACACAATTTTATAAACCTTGCTCTGTTATCTTTAAAATACTGTGGTAGTTGATAAATTACTCAGTTTTACATAAATGTACCAATGATCTACGTATCATAGATGGCAGAAGATTTCCAGAGCAATCATAATAAGGATGTCTTTAAAGACACTCAAAAATTAAACAGGAATAAACGAAAGCCAGAAGACATACTATTATAGCCTGTAACAAGCGTTTGAGCTTCGATATGCCAACTGGTATGAGTGTTAAGTTCTAAGGTGAATCATCTGTGGCAGAAAAATCTCCCTCTTTCGAGGTATTTCACAGAGGATTTCTACCTAGTAGAAGCTCTCAAAAAGCCAGGAAAATACCTCCTAAACCTTCATAAATAAGGCTTCTTAAACTATGGCACGTCCACATCAAACTATGGTAGCCTTGTAGCGATTATTATAAGGGATGGTCAAAAAGTAACAGCTACGGCATTTGAAGCAGTACACAAGCAGTAGACAAAGTAGGTACTAGTTACTCTAAGTTGCTATACATTCGCAACGTGCTGGAAGATGTAGATCTCAAGATCATTTGCTGATACTGGGCAAATTGCTCCGCAAGATAGCGTAGCACTGCCACACATTATACAAGGAAGCGATAGAAACACCATCCTAAGCGCTTTATGCCGTACAGCCGACTTTATGTAATGTATTGCATTTACATATAATATCTTGTCAAGAAATTTTCATATTCTGCCAGTATCACTTTTTAAAAGTTTAAATATGATTACATTGTTCACCTAATTACTTATATAGATAATAATTAGTTCTTGTCTGATTTGGCATTGTGATTTTCTTAACCAACTGTTAAACATATTGTAAAATTTAGAAATTTAAGTAGTTTTTTGTGTCCTTAAAGTCAAAACAATAGTCTTGAACTCTAAAAGGAGTAAACGTTGGAAAAACTGAGTTCCACACAGACAAAATTACGCAACATATGATGCGTACAGAAAGAAAGTAGATGAAAATAACTAACAAGGAGCCATTGTTGTTACATATTACACTCGAGCTAGAATTACTTTCACTAAAACAGGATTGAAAATAAAAGTGCTAGTGTCTTGCTTTTCTCCAAGTGTCCAAAGTTTATGAATAATTTACGAACTGGACTAATTCAATAATGATACCTTGAACTTACATAAGTTAGAATTTAAAAAAGTATTAAGGAATAGAAATTCTAAAAGATGCAAGTTGTTTCTTTCTAGAAGACATTCATCAAGGAAGCGTAACTGCAGCCGATATTCTCTTCGCTACATGCAATCTTGGCTGTATTGAAGTCTTGCGTATAGATACTTGTAGTTTTTGTGGGGAGCAAAGTTAACTAAGTTCATCCATAAACGAAGTCAGCAGTTAGAATTTTAAACTTTATAATTTTATTCCGAATGAATACGAACTCCATAAGAGAAAGAACCAAAATAAGGGTACTTTTCTTTCTGATGTAATTACACTATAAAATATCACTGTTCGATGTGTGATATGAATGTAAATAATGGCCTCTTGTAAGTAGGGCCGCGTCGTGGTTGAGAGGTTAGATTACTTGGCTTACACATAGACAACCTGGGTTCGATCTCAGGTGACCGCAAAGTGAGATTTGTGGTGCACAACACTGCACTGGGCGGGTTTTCTCCGGGATCCCCTGTTTCCCCCCGACATCTCATTCCATCAGTCCTCCATCTTCATCTCATATATTATCAGTGTCACCGCCTGCGGTGCCATATCTGGTAAAAGCGGGCGTTAAACACTACACATTTCTTTTAAGTGGGAAACAGTTACAATATATTGAGTGGGTAGAATTTAAATACAAGAAATAACCATGAGATTTAGACCAAAACATTTGAAGGAGAGTTACACGCTGTAATCGTGTGTATTATGCTACAAACTTTCTTTTAATGAAGATATCTTGAATCCTAAGTTAGTGGTGGTAACCCTAATAGGTGGCTACAAGCTAAGCGTTAATAACTTCTTTCAGGGTTATTACTAATAATAATTGACTTCACATTTAACCTCTAACACCGTTGGGGATGGTAAAGATACTAAAGTCTGGTTGTAATTTGGAAGTTCCCAGTTTCAATCACTGCTGCCGAGGATTTTTAAGTGGTTACCTTGATCCGTTAAGGCCAGACAAAGTCATACTAGTAAGAGCAGTGCCTTATTAGGTGTGGTGATAGACACTTTATACCCCTCTCATACAACGATTTTTACATTTAATCGCTTGCAAATATACATAGAGAACTGTGGAAGTATGCCTAGAGCAAAGAAGAGTGTATACATCAAAATTAGGACCATTTGTGGCAGTATTTGACAGCGTACTAATAGCAAAAACATAGATGTAACAGATAGCTCACCACATTCAACGAAAAAGAGCAAACAGTGACATTAGAAAGTAAAACTAAGTAAATTCAACCACTTAAATAAAATCAGAATTTGTTACCGATCTGTGTCATGTACTAAAAGGAATGGCTACATTTTAAAAACAATAAATAGTTCATTAAAATGCTTGTTTCGTAATTATCTCAAATTAGCGAGCTAGGACAGATACCTATTGGCCTACAATGTACAGCTAAAAGTTTATATGGACAGTGGGGAAAGGATGAGAGGCTGTAAACAGTAGGATTAAGGGTATAGCAACAAGTATAATTTGAAAATGTAGACATTACAGGTACATACAACCTGTCTGAAAAATGAACGCAGACGGCCAGCAGTGGAAGCTCTGCGTAAGCACAAATAAGCGGTATTACGTCACCGCTCCCTGTACTGTTCGGCAATACAGCAGTTGAGTCTCCTAGAGTGGACGGGTTCAAATCAAGTCAAAATGCAAGCAGGTTATACACTCACAAAGTAGAAAATTAACATTCAATGTGTTACAGTTTCGTAAAGAAGAGAAACTTTAAGATATAATTATTTAAATAATGTTACAGCTATGACAGTGAACGAACTGTACATAATATGGTGAAAGAGGTTCAAAATTCAAAGTGTAAAGGAGGGAAACAATTAACATCGCCCACATCCAAAAGGTTCGAACTCGATGAGTTTGAAAAATGTGTTGTACGCTGAACTTTTATCGAGTTTTACGAAGAGAGAAGATAAATTAATTGATGAAAATTAATCATTTCTTTACACTAGCCGTATAAAGGCTAAGGTTTTGGATAGATAGTCGACATGAAAAATTTAATGTCATGGCCGAGATTTGAATCACGGATCTCCTGGTCTCCGTCCAGTCACTCTAACCCATTGAGCTACCATGGCCAACGTGCCATCGTGACATTAAATTCTCCAATTGACTCATATTTTCCCGGCAAGATAAATTCCTACAGTAGATAAACTCATGAGCGCTGTCAAGAAAAGATCCCTTTTGAAGACTGAAGGACACATTCGGGATAACACTTAGTCATGGGCTATCGATTTATCAAGCAAAAAAGTATGCTCATGTTTATGCTGTGCTGAAATCTTCATGGTCAGATGTGCTTTCTCTTACCAAACCGAGTCACACTACACCAACAATTTTCCCAAACAACTCATTCATTCGTCAGAAAGGGATACACATGCTTTCCAAAACTGTAAATTTTAGGACATAAGATGCATCGTAAACGTTACACATTAGACACTGCTGTGCTTACTCAGAACTAAACACAATTGATCCATAAATAAGAACTGAACTGTTGAGTTATAACTCACAACTGACCTGTCCACTCAATGGACTGAACTCTCTGTTTTAACTGCCAATTGGAAACTGTTCTTTAGTCATTTGCCAGCTTCTTATATATTGTCCCATTACAAAGTGAGCGTTGTATAAAAGGAAAGAGTTAGAATCTTCTGCTGTGAGCAAGTGTGACTATTGTTCAGCCAAGAGGACAGCCCACCTGTATCCAAATCAGCATACGCTAATCTCATGGAGGTACTTGCCAGCCGTGGTGACAGTATAACTTCAGATGTGATGTTATGTAGTCCTTGTTTCGCTTTTCAAGTATACTACAATGCACAGCAATATAGTTTCTTCTTCTCGTTCTTCTTCAACTCCCCTAATTGTATCATTATCGCGGTGTTGGGGGATTCTTGTTCCTGTGTCCCTTCTAAGGTCGGGCCTGAGGAACCGAAGCTTTGGATCCGATAGAGAACCAGGATAGCTGATCAGTCCAATGCCTAGTATGAAGGTGAAGGAAGTGAATGATATATATGAGGGCGAGAAGAATCATAGGTAATGATGGAGCAATTGGTGGAATGCTGTAGGAGAAAACCGGAATACCCGGGGAAAACCCTCCTTGCGCCATGTTCACCACAAATCTCATTTTATGATCGCCTGGGATCGAACTCGGGACACCTTAGTGAGAGCCAAGTGGTCTAACCACTCAGCTATTGTGCGGCCAATATATTTCCTAAACGTTTGAAAAGTGAAGATTTTTCCATTAAACGATCTTTATACACAGAAAAACTTCTAAGTCACATGATATAACGGAAGCATGAAGAAAATTGTGTATGTCGTATTCACAAGTAGAAAGTGTTTTTAATAAGCAATTTTATTTTCTTTGGTAGAGCTGTTTCATTGGGTGGCTTCTCTTTAGTTTGTTTTCTAATGACGTTTTCAAAATCATATCAAACCCGCCTCTGTAGCTTAAGGTTCAATGTCTCTAGTTAGAATTTTTGTCAGGGTGAGCTATCTGGATCAGATTCTTCTACATTTTCCTTATCCTGAAAGACGAATGTCGGGTAGCTCGAAGCCCTATGGACGCTGAACTCATTTGAGCATCACTTTACCTACTTAATTTATCCTCCAATGTTGGAGGACGTAAATTAAAAAAACAAACCTTGTCATATAGTCAGAGATATGCATCATCATTTTACACAGGTCTTCAAGAAACAGCTATTGTATGCCCAAATCTCTTGTTTTTCTGCTTTCTTGCTACCCCTATGCTGTTTTAACAATTTTCACTTCTCTACAATCTGATATTTTTGAATGACAACCCATAATGTACCTTTTCTCGAGTTACAGTTATATAATTTGTACCGAATTCTTACAGTGACTTTTCTAATATGACACCAATGAATTTTTGCAGTATTTAACGCCCGTTGTTATTACATGTAGCACCGTAGGCGATGACTCCAACAATGATTCTGATGTACTGGAGCTTGTATATCCCATATAAGCTCAGAGCTCACAAACAGCAACTTTACCAAACCAGTAAAGCCATTGAACTAGTGACTTGTCATCAGTTACGACTGACTTTACGTGTAATTGGCGAGGTGGTAGTTAGCTTTATTCCTCACTCAATGATATTTTTTCTGACTGTAGATATCATTTTGTTTCTAAAATCCTCCTGTAATTTCTTTCGTAGTGGGATGTATTGAAAATTATTAAATTTGGGTTTTCATTTATGGACGCTCTTTAACTGCAGTGGTTTTCAGCGTCTCATTCTATATACGGTGTGAAAGACCACTTCATTTAGTTCAAGAGACCTCTTTATCAAGCTTCAGGTCCTTTACTGCCGTAAATCTACGGAATATCATGGGCTTTGCTTCCCATCCGAAGGAATCTATGCCACCGAAAAAGGTCCATCGTCATCCATTAAGTTTGATCTCCCAACTTGGAATATCATATGCATTGGTGCCTAATGTCCCCTTTTATAAGCGAATTCCACCTCCTTCGTTTTGTGCACGAGACATTTTCCCCTTCACTCGTTCAGGTAACCAAGTTTTAGAAAGGTTTTTTTAGTCATATTATCATAACTTAGCGAAGAGAGGTGGGGGTAAATCAACTCTCCTGATCAATGATTATATGTATGTGTCTACATAGAACTATGTAAGGTCACAAGAGTTTTCATCTATTTCCCACCAATCCTCGAAAAGTATCTAACCTGATAATTTACTTTATACCCCTCTGCTGGTTTACTGTGTTTTTCATTTTTCTTGCCGTTGTTTCACCTTGATTGCAGTGTCATTCACGAGATGATGATGTTCTGATTCCTGTTCGGATATCTCTTGGGAGAGGGGTGCTTACCGGTTTCTTGACTTGATGGTGGTCCTTCAAAACCGCTAAACTACTTCTTATTGCAGAGCGCCAGTGTGGCTTCTACCATTACCTGCCTCTTCTCCGAGAATAAACACCAACAAAATGCTTTGGACAAAGTGTAAAGTCTTCTATGTCCATCTTTCTTTAACCAGCGACCCTGCATTATTGTAAATAAAATACATAAACTGTTCCAAAGTGATGTTTTTAGACTTCTCATATAATCTCTGTCTTAATCCTTGGTTCGACATACACAGCAGTCTCCTCTCAGTTTTCTCTTCTCTAAAATTTCACCTCAACCGATATCTAAATATTATGGACACTATCAGCTCCGTTAGTTGCACAATATGTTAAAGTAAAAGTAATACTTTAGAATTTTATAAACCTCTAACTGATAAAGAAAGAAAGGAAGAATAGTTTCTTATATCACTGTTATGTATTTCCTGACCAAGTCGTGATTGAAGTTATAATGTCGCTAAAATAGAAGGGACTAGCTTTCTAATGCCTATAGGATATGACACAAACAAGGAATAGCAGGAGTTTGGAAGTATATGTATATGCACAAGGTTAAACTACAAAATATGGCGGAAATATTTACAAAATAGTGTACTGTAATGCAGGAAAACTGAGATTTGGAAATCAGAAAGTGTATGGTTAAGAATGTAGAATAAAATTGACAACTTTTATACAATTACTGAATAGCACAAGTCAATGTCATCTTCACGGTTTCTATACCCTACGAGGATAACCTCACTCCATCAACAGATGGCTGGAAGCATTTTTGTGGTGATGGCACCTTTACCTCCAATGGCAGTGTGTGAGGTTGGGAGTGGAATAAGAGGACCTACAGATTCTACCGTGGAATCTGGACGAAGCTGAGATACCTCACATGAGCTAGCAGACTGCTGGCTTGGAAAAATGCCTAAAGGAATGGCAGGATACGAACCACAGATCCTAAGCACGAGGGCTGCTAAAGAAACCAGATAAAGAGTTTTCTGTACGCTCCGTAAGTGCTGTGATTTTCAGCGTCCCGTTTTATATTGGGCGCGAGAGACCGCTTAATCTTCCTCAGAGGTTTCATTATTATGTTTGAGGTTCTTTGTCGTGCAAAACTTTGAGCTTTCCCAGCGCTCCAGAGGGGAAATATTCTAGAAAACGTAAAAACCAAGTATAAAAATGGAAAAGAAAGAACAGTTCCTGAGTATATAAATTAAGAATTAAAGGAGCCTTAACAGAAGCCAGAGCTCATTTTAACGAAGTCCAACAAGTCTTAGTAATTCAATAAATTATTTTATCTATACGCGCTCGGTGTAGTGCTTTTATTTTATACTCGGATATCGGAAGCCTTTGGTGATACATTGTGCTGAACCAAAAAAATGTACTATCACTTTCTGTTTTCACAAATACAGAACAAGAAAAGAAGCATCCTCACATTATCGACCCGTGTGAACCACGCTCGAAACAAAAGAATATATCCAGGACGTACAATATGATTCTTCATGTTTTTCCAGCACTGTACCTATTATATATGCTTAACTGGAAAGCATTTCGCAACACTAAACACCATTGAAAAAAGTACCTAAACTAAAAATGCATGAAAGTGATGGAATAAACATTAAAATAAACAGTTACTCGTATTTTAAATGTCGGTATAAAAGCTTGAAATATATCTTGTGTTCCATGTTTGTATTAAAAATAATAAAGTATTTGAAAATTAAAATATTTGAACAGCCTGTAGTATTTCATGGACAAATTTATATTTGCTGAATTAAAACTTCTATGCTAATATTTATGTATTTCTATATTATATTGTACAGTAATTTGCTTGAGGAAAGTAGCGTGTGTACAGTGCGTCTACAGTGAACTCTGTAGTGATCGCAAAGCAACTAAATTATTTATTGTTCACATGCATGTACAGTTTGACAACGCACAATACAAATATTAATTTGGAAAATACAAGAAGACATAAGAAGCTTAAGTTTAAAATTTCAATTCAATAACAAATTACAAGAATTAACTTAAAACTTAAGTAGCTACATTTGTCACATATATTGCAAAAATGTTGATGTTTAAGGTAAATGCATCTTATTAAAACTAAGATTGTATGGCCAGCAGTAGATTTATTTCAAAGTTTACTATTTGCTCAATTTACAATGTTGAAAACTAAACAATTAACCTTCGATCTCTTCAATACTGCCTTAAATTCAATGTACAGGCAAAAATTATGAAATAACGTGCTTAAAATGTTCAATGTTCGATTTTATTGAAATTTTAGAATTATTTAGTGAGCTAAAATTAGTAATCACTATTCATGTATGATGTAAGGTTACATAGATCCTCAGGATTAATTTTACGGGGATTGCACTGCTTATATTTTCAAGTTAAGTGTTTATTTTGCTTCAAATGTTCTTGAACCTTTTTCATGTAAATTAAAACCTTAGCTACGACACTGTCCTGATACGGTATTGCTTATCATTCTTTAAATTTTATTGAATGTATTCTAAACACAGTACTTAGCACTACAAATTGTTTTCGAATTTTAAAATTACCCCTTTATGTACATCATAATCACTAGAGCATTGCAATTAAGTTGGAGTACACATATTTGTTTATTTAAATCTTAGCTCCTTGAATAATTTAAAAATAAGTAAGCGAATACTTAAAGGAATCGCCAATTTAATGAAATGTGTTTATGTTTACCATCATATCTGATATACATATAGCTCTTCTTTTGTAGATCCTTCAGAATATTTACGTTTCTCAATGTCTTGAAGTGCAAATTCAGGTGTAATATGTGAAATAATATATTAAATAATGATAGTTCGTGTAGACTGCTTCATTTGCATTTAACTGTGTTATTAATTTTTATTCTGATTTTCGTTCACTTCCTTTATATTGAAGAGTTCCTTCTAAAAACCATACAAACCTACAAAAGTTATCTTTTAATTTTGAGAGAATTTTGTCATATACTGTTTTAAATAAGTTAATGCATAATAATTAATGTCTCTATTAAAAATATTTACATTCCCTGATACGTGAGCAAAGAGGACTTATTCGTTTTCATTATATACAATGTTAAAGATTTTGGACCCTCCATAGGTTTCAAAACGTTATATGAAAATTTTTTTTTCGTCTCCCTTCCTCACCAATGGTGTAAGGAGTCTCTTGGGTTCCCTCAGAGCGAGGAAGCCGAAGCATATGACCTGGTGGTGGGGGAAACAGGTGGACCCGGAGTAAAACCACCCCAGCGCCATGTTGTCCACCACAAATCCCACTTTGTGGTCACCTGGGATCGAACCCGAGCCGTCTAGGTGAGAGCCAAGCGGTCTAGCCACTCTGCCATGGCGCGGCCAAAATGATTCTTAACTAGATAATTATTAAAAGTATTTTATATTTAACTATTGTGTTATTTGAAATAGGTCACACAAAAGAACGATACACTAATATATAAAGCCACATATCAAATTTTTATTATTCAAATCTTTTATTTGGATTATGTAATTCGAATTCAATGAGCTTACAGTCCATGGATAAAACCTGTAGATTCGGTTGTTTAAAAGCTATTTACAATTGAGCACATATTGTGAAATTTCCACCACATGCTTAGGTGCTTAGGTTACAAAAAAGAAAGCGAATTATAAACCTTATGGAAGAAAAATTATATGTGTATAATTACTTTGCACATTTCGTTCTCTTTTGAAATAAGTGCCAGTATGTGGAATATTGAGTTTTATGTACGTCATAACCGGTATAACATTAAACTGTTCTAAAATAAATAGCTGTGTCTGATCATTATTTTAATTCATATAGGTTAGGTTAGTAGAAACTGAAATGATCAACATTCTCAATATATTGAAATGATATGCAAATAAAGTTACTAAATATACAGGACTATAGTATCAAAATCCTGTGCCTGATTTAACCTAGGAAAACATTATTTAACGAATCATTTTGCTCCAATTGCATAGATGCTTTTACCTTAAAACATATGTTCTTGTTCAATAGTGTGAGGCTGTATATATTTAATTTATTTCTCATTAGTTTCTTTTAGACAAAATTAATTAAAAAAGAGAAATTATTTTCTACTGGGAACTTTCTGCTTCTCAGCACAACAATAAAAGCTTTAAAGCGAATAATTACTTAGGAAATAGACACCCTGCAGTGATACTAAAGCGTACTGCTTTGCGATCGGTACGGTTATCAAATAGACGCACTGTATTTGCTTGAACCTGGCGTAATGCTGCTTTACATTGTTCAACTTAAAACATAACACTAATGAAAATACATTATATGGCTGCAGGCATGAGCTGTGAGTGTTTTTGCTTTTGGAATGAGGTAAGTGCTTTCTTGCGACATTTTCAAACATCTGCTTCTCATGCAATACGCTCTCAGAATTTGCTAAAACCTAAATCAAATTTTGAAAACATACTGCTACTTTTTATTATAGCCCTAGAAATGTAAATACAATTATTCGCATGATTTTAGTTAATGGTTTTAATGTACTTAAAGACTTGGTAGAGAAATATTTATACTTGATCAAGTGTATGGTGACGATCTTACTTGGTCTAAAAATAGCTTTAAATACTCGTACTACATGGTTTAATAAATTAAACGCTTGTGATAAGCACTAATTGTTTACGAAATTAAATCAAACTGTTTTACGACTTGAGTCAACGCATAAGCTTTCGAAGTTTTAGATAGTATTTTTAGATTTGCCCTGAGGATTTTTTTCCAGTTTTTAAGAGGGAGATCGTTTTCATTGGTTAGCTACTTAATGACTTATAGTCTCTCCTCATCTCATCTTCATCGTCACCCTACTGGGAAGAGTTAACTGCGTCTTATATGTTGTCCAACTTGGGTAGTCTGCTATGCTTTTGCCATAAGAGAGGAGAACACTATAAGCAACTTTGGAAAATAAATCAATAGCTTCGGTTAGTATTTAATGAAGTGCGAATACAAGTTAAATTTATTGAGGTCCAAGAAGTCCAAGAACGTTAGCTTCACCAGAAAACAGCAGAGCTTAACGGATAAGCAGAAAACAACTCTAACATTACGGATAGCATAAAGAACTTACTATCAATCTAAAAATTAGCTCAGGCGTCCTACACCTTTTAACAACTTCGTTATGAAAACAAGACTTTGTTATGAATAAGACAAGAGTTTTTTTAGAGGATCAAAGAGGAGAAATGTGTAATGGTATAATATTAATGACGTATTGTTATCTAGGATATTCAGAAGATGTCCGAAATATTGTTACTCGTATGAACATATCATATATTGCATATTTTAACAGAAATGCTTCTTGAGAAATTGTGTATAGCCCAAATTCTATTTGAGATATATCACAGGACATCATTCAATGTCATAATCGTCGTAGAAACCATTAGAAGATAAGTTATAAACAGCAAATTATACTTGGAAGTTGCGTTAAAGTGTTCAAGCAAACATTCTCACAATAATTCTAATGCACAGTATCCATTTAGTATGGAAAAATCGAAAGAAGAGCCTAAAACATCGAATCGCGTAGCTGCACCCTTACCTCGTCGTCCGATTGCTGGTTGTGTGACTACTAGGTTAAATTGCCAACGCTGGATTGTTGTAGTCGTCTGCCAGCCTTTCAGGACAGCTGGTCCGAGTTAGCGGCAGGTTGAGAGAACAATCTCCTTTTCGACGACATTAAGCCTTTGTTACAGGGATTATATAAGGACTATTAAGTACTAGGACAAGGAGAGACAGATCGACAAAGAGAATCAAGCGCAGCTGAGAACTGAGGGTGGCGAAAAAGATTCTTCAGCATCATCTTACATAACAATTTTATTGCATTAGCTTAAAAGAGATGTCTACAAAGAACTACTGAAAGAGAACTTGAGAAGGGGAGAAGAGATTGAAGATTCTTTCTCATCTTCAAGCGCCATGATTAGAAATGCATGCCTGGACAGAACCAAATCAACATATGAGGAACGATTTTGAAAAACAATTACTACCTAAATAATTGTCAAGTGATAAAGGATAAATGTGCTTATAATATTTTTGAACCAAAGTGTTATAAATACAATGCATTAAATACTCAAAATCAGTGTTGAAAGCCAGAGATTTGACACTTGCACACATTCGCAATATCGTAAAATAATCCAACGTCGACAAACCTAATGATCTAAAGGGAACTACGTCTTTGGATAATGTAATTATCCATTAAGTAACTGAAAATATTTCTCTGTTATTTAACTACAGTCTCGTCTACAATCTCCACTGGTACGTTCTCATTCACATCAATACTTACAACGCTATCAAAGAAAATTAACTCAGAGATCTGCTCATCACATTCCAAATTTTTGGACAAAATTGTCTTATGGTATTCATAAGGATTCTGTAGCTTACACTTGAATTTCTAGGAGTTAATTAATGTGAGGAAATAAACCAGTTTTCGTGTTTTCAAACATTTTTGAAGTTTTATAGAATCTTTCTATTTTCAATTAATATTAGCTGTTTTATTAGCTTTACTCTTCTTTAGTACATCACCAACTAGATAGTCTCTATAGTTGGTGCAGATATTTCTGCAGTAAGCAAAGTAAGCCATGTGCTTACCTACAGTATGCCATCTGCTAAAATAAACTGAAAATTCTAATGCTTTGCATTATTTCAAAATACTTTCCAGGCCATCTGAATTTTCAGTAGATATTGCTTCAGGATTAGGGCAATGACTTACTCTAGTCTTCTGCACAGTTTTATTACTTATTCACCTCATTATTAGTCTTTTCGAATTGTCATCAATTCAATTTAATCGGCTATTTTAACCCGTTATTTGTTTTATAAGGCACACTTCGAGCTATTTTCTTTATGAAACTGTATCTATAAATTAAAATCAAAGGCATTAAATTCTTCTCTTTACTTCTACACATTCCTCCTTTTATTATTCTAGATGCATATCTATATATTGCTTTTACACTCTATTTCCGTTCTTTGTCCATATCCAGAAATAAAGCCCGCCACATCGTAACAGAAACCTATTTACTGTAACTACTTTGATATATTTATTATTAATTTCGTATTTTTCTACATAAGTATTGGAGTTTTGATTTTTATAATTCCTTAATATTGAATACTGTGGTAACTAAAGTCATCAAATGCGTTTATTTTGTAAGATGTGTTCCTATGATAAATACTTCTTGATTATTTCTTAGGTATCTTTGAACATTTATTCTCAATTTCAGCACAGAAGTGCATTTTATAATCTATCAAATTGGAATTACAAATCGTAGCAGCACATAATGCTGCATTTATTTACTGTTTTGGCAATGCTTATTTAATTTCATATTCCGTTATCAATATACATCAAAATGTGTCAGAATACAGAAGTATACCTTATCAAACCAGATAACAGCGATCCTTTCCTAATTTTAATTTCTAAGATAAGCTACATAAACTTTTATATCCTTCACATCAAAATAACAAAGTGATTTAGAAAGGTGGTGAAACTTTAAATGTCAGTAAGCAGTAATAATAAGTCATAAAATTACAGATTAATTCATAATAGATATATATGAGCATACATTAAGGATTAAAACATTAGGAAATATACTTCACTCACCTCGTAATATATAATAGTCGTTCATTCGACTCAACAGGCTACTGACTTCGAAATTTCATCCAGGTGAAGAACTTGAAATTGCATGTCAATTGTGTATAAGAACACTCAGAACTTTTACATACACATGAGAAGATAATTAGAAGCATAATTTGAAACCTAAAAATTGTTGTAAATGTAACATCGACGTAAGATAAAAGAAAATAATAGTATTCTTGTGGAAAGTACTTCCTGAAAAATAATATATTGCAGTATTTTTAATATTTTAGGCTACGATATAAATGTTATAAATCAAACGCCAATTAAAGAACAAAACAAAGTACATTGCTATAAATACTAAAAAACTATGGCAATAGAGGAAACGTTAATAATAAAGCTGGTCTTGTTATGTAGGTTGAGATACAGATTTCTACAAAGAATGAGATTAATTCTTAAACGAAATGGACTTTTCAGATCTACAAGCATGTTACCAGACAGAACAAGAAAGGATGAAACTGGTAGCAGTTGCAAATATTCCACTTGAAAATATAATAATGTATCAGTATAATTATAAATAATACCTCAAGACATGTACTAGGAAGCAAATGAAACAACGGTCTTTAAAACAAACTTTCTATTCTGTAGCATACAATTTTCTGAAACAACTTTCTATTATGTTGACAATAATAAAATTTCATATGCCTATAGTAAATGTTGTGATAGTGAAAAATATCTTTGGTTCTTTTGAGAACACTGCATAAAAATAAACAAGAAATTAAGAACAAAACTGAGATCTGTATTACATATGTTGTCCTCACCTGTAGTACCTCTGTACTAAGGATTATCATGAACGTTGCCAGTGTATACAATAGAAGACGACGCCCAAACTGGAAGACCTGAGGTCGAGTGTATTCGTCACTCTTCTATAACAGGATTTGATTGACTTGTGTAAGGACAGGCCATGAATTTAATACTTTCAAGTCATCAGCACACCTATTTTAATTGCATATTTTTGCTGCTTATTCAGATAAATGGAAGGCATACCGATGATCCAGACTGACTGATTACAGCTGGGAAGAGCTCTCTAATTCATTCTCCATTGTGGAAATGAGACAACCAGACCAAAACGTCAGAATAATCTACTCTAAGATCAACATTTTCTACCTTTAAAGGACCTACATATTGCTCTGATACAGTGTATTAAATAATGCAAAGTTCACGGAAAGAAACAAATCAAATGATCTCTATAGACTAGGAAGCAGACAATACCCAACGAAATTAATAATATAGGTAATAGTAAAATAAAATAGTTACAACATTATTAATCAACTATGTGGTGAAAAATATATACAGGAATGATATAAGGGTACAATACAGAGTCAGTGTAACTGTGATTATCTTGCCACATCCTCTTCGTCTACGTCACCATCCTGAATCACCTACAGTACCTCTCATATAATTGGTACACCTGTCACAGATAATAAACTTAAAATTTTCTATCGTAATTTTGACACCAAAGGTGGTATTATAGTCTATAAAACAGTTGGGAAATACTGAAATACCGTGTTCTACTACTAGTTTTACTATTGCTTATGTCATCCGAAACTGGAAACACTGCTAAAGTAAGGCACATATTTATTTATGATTGCAAATCTAAAACGTGAATTTCGTTCATAAAAACGCTTACATGTTCGAAAATTAAGAAACTGCTGGTTCCGTGTTAGGTGACAGCCTGCGAAGTTACCTGCCCCAACGACTTATCAGGAACTTATCACCCTTGCAGTCTCAAATTGTTCTACCAAATTTCTCTTTTTGAATGTATAATTTATAAATGAAGGTTTTGCATGGTCCATTAGCTCCTTAATACTCTAAAGATTTGCAGTAGTACAGAGTTCTGAAATCTACTTATTGTTTCTACTTACAGCTAAAATACATCCAGCTTCTTTTTAAAAGAAAACAACATAGAAACAACTTGGTAAAAACATGGAGTTATTTCCTATCTCACTAACAGACGCTTTTTATTATGACACAGAGCTAAGCATAGCAAACACAAAAAGGTTTAACACGTTTTCTCAACGTCACGCAGAACTTCTACATTATTAATGCACCTAGATCATTGTGACGTGCATTTTTTTTAATTAACGTTCTCCAAAGTTAAGTCATATCGGGCGATGAATGCAGTGGTTGGAATGATGCACAAATGAGTCCAAGATCCATAGAGCTTAGAGCTATCATTCATCTTTCAGGGTAATGAAAAATCCCGGAAGAAACGTTACCCAGATAACTCATCCTGACTGAGACTCGAACTTGGGACCCCTTAAACGTGAGGCAGACATGCTGCCACATAAGTTACAGAAACGGTATTAGGTTCACCAGTATTGTTAACTCTTCTTCCGAGAAATTGTTTATGTTTTTGATCACAAATTCGGTCAAGATGGACCAAAATCCATATTTAGTTCTGCTTCTGTAGTGCAGTTTTATTTATTAATAGATTATTTTTCTAAATTCCTTAGAACTCCTCTTTAGTAAGAGGAATTTTTAAAAATTATTAAATATATGCTTACTTACGTGCTACTTAAACGATAGTCTTTTTAAGAAATAGGTGTTAAAGGAGGTACAGCTCTGCAAATTAGAGGAAGGTTTAAATTCTCGTTTAACTTGATATTTTACGACTTTATATTAAAACATGCAGAAAAAACTGATACTATACAGAAAATCGCAAAATGTGCTCAGTTACACAAGACTCCTATGTACATTTTGGAGAAAGTATACGAGCTCCATTCACTTCGATATTTTTTCACACTTATTGAAAGGACTTCTGTATAACTTGATATAGAAAAAGAACCATTACATATATTCGGATTTAAGACATTCTTTTTGCTGAATCCTAAAAATTTAAAATTAATATTTCTTGGCATGAGTCAATCCCAATCTGGATTTATTCAACTTAGTCTAAAGTAGCTGACAACGCATTAGCATGCAGCGTCTGTAGCAGCATCTCTTGACGATTATCAGTAAAATTATTTGCTTTTGTGTTCGTTTTGAGAGTCCGTTTAGCTTCAAACATTAAGTTTAGAGCAGTATATTGCATCTATCTGTTAGAGTTTACTCCAAGCAAACTGATCCCTCAATCGTAAATTTGAATTGCATCCGCAGTTTGTAGATCGCCTGTAGCCTGCGTATTGCTTAAAATCCAATAACAAGGTGCTAGTGGACCATTAGGTATTACTGACATTTCTATTTCTGTAATAAAAATATATGCTGAATGTACTTTAGCACAAAAACAAGAATTTCATTTGAAGAGTAAAATTATGATGGTAATATGCGATGCCCAGTAATTATTTTATCTGTTAATGCATCCTTAAGGACTCACGATCTATTTTTAAGGTAGTACAGATAAGTGGAGCAGAAAATTAATATGCATATATAGAGTTCGTCCTGATAGAATGGTGCTTAAGGAATTGTTAACGGGGACTATAATATATGAGGAAAGGATAGGAGGCTTCAGGCCCCAGAGACGTGGGAAAGTCTCGAAGACACCCTTACTGTTGCAGCTCTCTAGAGAAGATGCTGAAAACCTGACAACTTGGCATTGAGCAACCAACTGCGCCATCTGTTTGCCACCAGGATAACCTCAAGCACACCTGAAAAAAATGTTAGGAAACGAACCAAATGGGAATATATGGAAAGGAAATCAAGATAGACGAGAAGTGACTAGTGAAAGTTATGAAAAACGCAAGGTCAAAGGAGCAATGTCAAATCCTAAATGATAGCCTTTCACGTTATCGCTAAGCCATCTAAGCTTATTAACAACCCAATGAGTCAAACGTTTAAAAATCAATCTTATTCAAACGGTACCCCCTCGCTACTTGGTATCTCGATAATATAACAGCTGCAAAGTAAATCTGGCAAGGAAGTGTATTACCAATTTTTATTAAATATTTTCGAAGAGTAAACCGTCATCTAGATTGCATTGTTTAAAAGTATACTGAATTTCCCAGTTAAAGAACTATAAAACTTAAAACTGAAAGCAGTAAATGTTTTAGTATTAACTCAAGTCGGATCTCTCTATCACTGATTGCTGTTGAAGATGCTGCTGTTGGTAATGAGCAGGCATAGGAATTCTTAAGCAGTTGGCTTCAACTTTACTACGCTCAGTCCATATATAAACGTACACAGGAGCTACATGACAGTAGGTACACGCCAACAGGCTGAACAAAGAATGGAAGTGATTTGTTATCTGAGACGTCATGTTGTAAAGTCCAGTTCATCCCACTTTTGCTTCGTTCTGGCTTTAATGCTTAGAAATTCCTACGCCTGGCATTGAGCAACTCTTAGTATTTCGCGCCCAAATAAAGACATTAATCCGAGCAGTACATTATCAATTGCTGAGCGATTCTAAAATCGACTACGCAAACAACTCACAGCTCATACCTAACTTGTAGGTTCACTATAAAATACTCACCTAAAAATGAACACATTTAAAGACATTAAATGAGCTTTTAAAATACTAAAAAATTAAACTAAAACAAAAGATAAAATAGTTTAGTTTTATGTCACCAGTTTCTTTATATTTTTTCGTATAGTTTGTGAATGCTTATGTTTCATATTGTTTCGTTTATAAAATTTGCTAATCGCTTATACGTCTGAACAGCATACACATATTGCTTCATTTTTGCTTTATGTATTCACTTTGCACTGTACTGTTCTGGCATTTTTAAGCACACGTTCCTCTTTATCCCTTTTTCATCATCCCTCACATTTCTGTATGGCTTCTTTACGTCGCCCTTTTTTCATCAAGCTTCCATGTTTAAGTGTGGTATTTGCACTACCTATGCTCTTTGTTACTTCCCTATTTGTTGTTTTTGTAGGTTATCTTATGTTTCAGACAGAGGAAGCACACCTGGATGGAGTTTGGTCAAGAATGATGCAGTAATGTCTGTTGAGCTAATGCTTGTGTTTCTGTTGCAGTTATCCTTTGAAAGAACTTCGTGCAGAATTGGAGTTTCTGATTTTAAAATATTTGAAATTGTGTCTAGATATAGAATTAAATTGTGTTTTTGACAAACAACATACTACACAAACAAAATACACTGAATCAAAATATAT